>CM019148.1:50139598-50577543 GCA_009733165.1 Naja naja | reverse complement strand
TGTTAAGTTTGCATGAAGAGTCAGACGCGAGGAATTCCAGCAAAAGACTTTATTAATGACAACAGCTCGAATGGACCCGTCCGGTAAGGCTACGGCTGTTTATAGCCGGCAGCCGAAGCTGCTACAATGGGAGTGCAGGGTTTCTTCCCGCACTATTTAAACCAATACCATTTGACATTTTACAAGACCAATTCAAATAAACCAATAACATTTAAACCTACATACATAACACCCCTCCCCACTAGGTTCAGTCCATACCAAACCCCAACCTATCTAATGTATTCCTTAAATAGGTGGGGCTCTTACGCAATGCTGAGACCTTCGTGGTTCAGAATCTTTATTGTTCTCACCAGTGAGAGGGGAAATGTGTCTGCTGACATTTCCCTGTTAGGACTTCCTGTGAAAGAAGACCCTGTTAGACTGTTAGAATCTGGTCTCTCCTCCCAACCCATCTCCATTCCAATGTCAACACCCAAGTCTGGTAGTGATGTACAATCTTCCACTTCTAAGGATGGATCTAGGCATTGTGACAGGGTTCGGGATGGTTCCTGTCGAATGACTCTACTTCTAAGGATGGATCTTGGCATTGTGACAGGGTTCGGATGGTTCCTGCCGCAATGGCTCGCTACACAAGGGGTTGATTCCTGTTTGCTGATATTCCTCCTGTTCCTCCCCTTCCCCTAGAAGAGACATCAGGTGAGGGACCTAGAGAGAGACAGGGCGATGTTCCTGAGTGAACCGGGATCTAAGTTGGTCAATGTGCCTGCTCCAGAGGAGGCCATCCTCTGTTTGAACCCTGTAAGAAAGAGGGCCAGTGATGTGAGTTATTTCAGCAGGAATCCACAAAGGTTCACCTGTAAGGTTCCTAGCATAGACAGAATCTCCCACACTGAAAGAACGAACTTTGGAAGTGGAATCCAGTGGTGTATTGGGTGCATAAGGGGATGAAGTCGGTCAAGGGAAGACCTAAGTTTCCTGCCCATTAACAACTCTGCTGGGGACAAGTTAGTTGATGGGCTAGAGTGATGTGTTGAACACTAAGAAGCTTTTCAAGCTTCTCAGAGATGTCCCCAGGACCCAGCTGCTGAAGCTTTTGGTAAAGCCGCACATACGCTCAGCCCGCCGCTGGTCAAGGGTGCCCAGGGGCTGTAAGGGCATGTCTGATGCCCTGTTGAGCTAGAAAGGATTCAAAAATGTTAGACGTGAATTGAGGGCCATTGTCAGAGACAAGGACATCTGGTAACCCATGGGTTACAAAGAGCTTTTGAGCTGCTTGATAACAGCCTCAGTAGTAGTAGAAGTCATGAGAATAACCTCTAGCCATTTGGAGTATGCATCACAATTACTAGAAACGTGTGCCCTCTTGTAGGACCTGCAAAATCAATGTGGATTCTAGACCATGGGCCCCTAGGACATTCCCATTCCTGTGTGGGGCGTGAGGTGGGGCAGGCCTGACTACCTGGCAATTGGGACAAGATGCAACCCAGTTTTCAACCATTTTGTCAATACCTGGCCACCATACATAACTCCTGGCCAATCCCTTCATTCTGACAATTCGCGGATGACCCTCATGTAACATTTCCAAAACCTCTTTCTGTAGTTTTGCAGGAATAACCACCCTGTTACCCCACAAAATACATCCTCTTAATACAGATAATTCAGTTTGCCTGGATTTGAAAGGTTGAGCAAAGTGAGGTAGATCTTGAAGAGGCCAACCTTTCTTAATCCAGCCCATAACAGGTGCCAACACAGCATCTTTGGCAGATTCTCTGGCAATCTCAGCAGCATGGACTGGAAGCTTAGCAACGGTCTCCAGGAAAAAGGTGTGAGTCTCAAGTTCACAGTCCTCCTTGTGGCAAGGTAGTGGGCAACGACTCAGTGCATCAGCATGTCCAATGTCCTTGCCAGGCCTGTGAATCAGTTTGTAGGAGTAGGCTGCAAGAAATTCAGTCCACCTCAGCATTCTTGGTGACAGGATAATAGGTGTAGGTTTGTCTCCTGCCACGATGCCAAGCAAAGGTTTGTGATCTGTAACAATGGTGAATGACCTGCCATACAGATATTCATGAAATTTCTTAACAGCTGCAACAACTGCTAAAGCCTCCTTGTCCAATTGGCTGTAGTTCCTCTCTGCTTTGGACAGCGTGCAGAGTAGAATGCAATTGGGGCTTCCTGCCATTGGGAAGCCTGTGGCTCAAAACCCTCCCACTCCAAAAGGGGATGCATCACAAGTCAGAACAACAGGTAAATTCTCAGAGAATTGAATCAACACAGCATCAGACGTGATTAGTCTCTTAATACTGTTAAATGCTGACTGTTCCTTCCGCCCCAGATCCAAGCAGCCTTCTTATCAAGTAAACGATGTAAGGGTTCAGCAATAGATGCTTTGTGAGGTAGAAACATGTGATAAAAGTTAATAAGGCCAAGGAAGGCTTGCAGATCTGACTTGCAACGAGGTTTAGGGCTTCCTTGATCGCTTTAACCTTGGCATCAGTGGGGTGGATGCCCTGTTTATCAATCATGTACCCCAGGAATTCAACTCTGTCTGTTTTGAGAGTGCATTTGTCTTCCTTGACTTTCAAACCTGCTTTTCTGAATCTGGTAAGGACTTCTCTGAGTCTCTCTTGAAGCTGAGTGTCATTTTCAGCAGAGATTAACACATCATCAAAATAAGGCACTACCCCAGGCAGTCCTTGCAACATTCTTTCCATAAGACTTTGAAAATGCCAGGTGCCACGCTTACTCCAAATTGTAGTCTTTACATTTGAAGGCACCTCTATGAGTCACAATTGTTTGTGCTCTGCAGTGGCATCATCAACTGTTAATTGTTGATATGCCTGAGCTAAGTCCAGTTTAGCAAATACTGTACCCCTGCCAAGGGAATGGAGCAGATGATGCACAACAGGTACAGGGTATGCGCTCTGCTGCAGCGCATGGTTAAGTGTCCCCTTGTAGTCACCACAGATTCTCACTGACCCATCAGCCTTGACTGGTGTGACTATGGGTGTTTCCCATCTGGAGTGGTCAGTAGGTTCCAAAACCCCTTGGGCATGAGCTTATCTAATTGTGCATCAATTTTTTCCTTTAAAGCAAATGGAACCCTCCTGGGCTTTAAACGAATTGGGGCACCTTGGGGTCTAAACTGAAAGCAATAGGGGTCCCCATATACTTGCCCAGTCCTTCGCTGAAGACCTCTGGAAACTCAGACTTCAAGGACTCTTCCCAGTCAGAACTGCTCACGGATGGATGCCAGTCACCTCGATGCCAAGTGGCTTGAACCACTCAAGTCCCAGCAAACTTGGGCGATCCTTGTCCACGATGGTCAGTGGCAAACGCTTGGTGTGGCCTTTAAACTGCACGCTGAATTCCGCCCAACTACTGGAATCTTGTTCCCTTGGTAGTCTTTGAGGGTCAGTGCTTGCTTCTGGAAATGTTTTTCTGAATTCTTGAAAGAGTCTGTGTATAGTGTCCCATGACACCATAGATAAATAAGAGCCTGAGTCCACTTCCATGTGGCACGGTCTCCCTTCAATAAACACCTTCACATGTACTTTTCTGCTATTTAAATGTGAAGACTGACCAATGGATATTGTTTGGTGAGTTTCACTCTTGCCATTTGCTTTTGATTTCACCCCATTTTTCCAATTAAATTGTTGGGCTTAAAATCTTCCTCAGGAAATTTCTTCCTGAATGGTGGAGTTCTGGATGATTTGCAGACTCTGGCTATATGGCCCCGCTTTCACAACGTAGGCAAATGGAGTCAAAGAACTTGCATTCAGTGCGGGTGGCCCCCCACAGCCTCTGCAAACGAATCCTTGCCTGTTTTTCTCAGAGTCTTTTCTTTCTTCTCCATTCTGAGCTTAAAATCCCCTTCTTCCTCACTGCTATCCGAATCAGAGTCTATTTGTTTGCAATGAGTTGTTGAGGATTTTTCCCCATCAGAATGGCTTGAGGCCTGGCTCGAGGCCTTGTTAATCTTTTTCATGGCCGCAGCTGAGGACTTGGTGGCTTCTGCTGAAACAGCCTCTTCAATAGCCTCTTTAAGCGTGATTTTTGGTTTCATTAACAGTTTGCTTTGTAAGATCTTATCTTTAAGGCCCAAAACAAACCGATCACGATGGCCTCTTCTTCACGTTGGTAAAGTCACAAGCACCCCAATGTCCCTTGCTTGCCACTAAGTCATTAACACTCGCTATCCCCTTGATCCCGACGGTAAAATTGTGTTCTCTTAATGAGGCACGATACTTGTGGGCGAATGGGCTCTTAAAAGTCTTTCTAATTCGGGCCATTCTATTACCTTCAATTCTGCTGCTCCCGCCAACGCCTTCGCCATTTTGAAGACTGCCGGACCGCAGTGTGTGAGAAAGACCGCCTCTTCCGCTCTCGGGATGCCGGAGATCGCTCTTCCAGGAACATGTGGAACCGGTCTGCATATTCCCAGTCTTCCGCCGCCGGATCGAACGGTGCTGGGGGTGTTCAGCGCAGCCATCTCGCCAGTTGCTTGTTCGTCGCTGCCTTCTTCTTCAGGGAAATCCCACCTTCGCCGCCAGTGTTAAGTTTGCATGAAGAGTCAGACGCGAGGAATTCCAGCAAAAGACTTTATTAATGACAACAGCTCGAATGGACCCGTCCGGTAAGGCTACGGCTGCTTTATAGCCGGCAGCCGAAGCTGCTAGCCAATGGGAGTGCAGGGTTTCTTCCCGCACTATTTAAACCAATACCATTTGACATTTTACAAGACCAATTCAAATAAACCAATAACATTTAAACCTACATACATAACAGATAGGAATTAACTTTCTGAGAATTTAAAGACATTGTATGAATAAAGGACTATGTGTACCTTTGTGTGAGGCAGGAAAGAGAGTTAATGCTTTCATCACCATTGACAAAGAGCTACTGGGAAATTCTGATAAGCCATTGGAACAGTGTTGCTGTAACCAGCTTTTTAGGAAGGCAGCTGAAGAATGGCACCAGATGAGGTGCACCAAGTAGTAAAAGAAAGAAAATACGCTTTTATCAGACTGAAATAGGAGCCCTGGTGGTGCAGTGTTTAAAGTGCAGTATTTCAGGCAAACTCTGTCCACAACCTGGAGTTTGATCCTGACAGGACTCAAGGTTAACTGACCCTTTCATTCTTCCGAGGTTGCTAAAATGAGGACCGTTTGTTGGGGGCAATATTTAAATAATGCTTACATTGTAAACTGCCCACACAGTGCTACAAAGCAAACGAGTCAGTACATAAGCCTAAATGCTATTGCTGAATAACTGTCACTCTAATCCCAGCTGTGGTTATCTGACTTCACCTCTGATGTAATAGGTGGCAAGCAGAAGAGATTTTACACACCTGGTAATTGCCATTGGATGCTTCCATTTTAAGAGGGAAAACAATATTTTAACTTCAGTACAGTTAACATAAGAATATAAACAGTGCCCTGTTTATCTGGTCCAGCAGTCTGCTCTCACAGTGGCCAACCAACTACAAAATCTCTCAGCAGCTGGCCTTCAGAAGTAGTCATTTTGCTATCAAGACTAATAAACACTGAATGTTAAGAATGTCTTAAGCTTGTCCTATTTATGAGCTGGGAAACAACACAAAGAAGATATTGCAGAGCTAGATGCAATTCAGGGAAAGCCCTTTGATTCTGCATCTAAATCTGGATATAATAGCACACCTTTTATTTCAAGTATTCTAGGTGCTTAACAGATATTAGTGTACCTATAATCCACACGCACTATCCCTAATTTACATTCAGCGTTTATACATTTATTCTAGTTTTTCAAAAAGGGGAGGATTAACTACATGCTACAAGATGAATATTATGTGCAGTCTGACTTGCAACAATGCAATCTTATGCCTAATTACCTTGGAGTAAACCATGTTAAACTCAAGGTGATTATTTTCTGAATAGATTTGTTTGAATTGCATTGTTAGAATGGATTTGCATAATTTCTAAATTCATGTGATTCATTAGTTTTTTTGGCTCATTGTGCTCTATAAACCCAGCCAGTGAATTTAGTTTATAATTCATTATATTATACAAACTAAGGCAATAAGCTTAATTTTTTAGCTGGTTCAGTTAACTAATCATTTTGAAAGTGTTGAAATTTGAATCTGGAATATTCCCTTCTGAACTATTAGCCACGATACAGCTCATAGTTAAAAACAATCCAGTTTCTCTATTGTGAATCCTTTGGGAAAGAACTTGAATATTACAAATATTGAAACAAAATGGGCAACCAAGAAGTGAGAAAAGTGTATTTGTAAGTTAAGATGCCAGAACAGTTGACATCTTCTTACTGATAAAAAAAATGTTCAAAATAACTAAACCACAGCTTCACGAATAGTCCATCTCTGCTCAACTCAAAATTATTTGCAGTGAAAACATGTAAAGTATCTCAAAATGGGTCACTTCACAGGGCCTCAAGGGACAAAGGTGGAATTTACACTCATGTTTTTAAAATAACTGATTGATCTTACAATTCAATGCATTGACCCTTGTTAGAAGATAAAGATGGTCTTCTACATTCTAGGTGGAAAGTGTATGAAAAGTGTAGCCACAGGGTGTAACAAACTTAATAGGAATTTCATGAATTTAACCTTGAAAAGTCTATTAGTTGTCTGACATTACAGCAGCTTTGAATATTTGAGGCTAGGAAGGTAGAGAATTTTATCAACCTCTTCATTTCTGACTTATATTAGCATTTCCAGTAAGATTATTACTGTTGAATGCTGTATGAGAGCATCTACTGTTTTTCTACCCTGTTTGAAACATAGTGGATGGGTGTGTTTTTGAGACAACACAACTTTTCAATTACATGTTCCATGTTAACTGTAGGATCACACATTCCTTGGAGAAGGTAGCATCTACTCAGAATGTTGGCTTGTTTTTGTTCTAATACTGATTTTGATAAATTCTCACAAAATGTTAACAGGATAGGTAGATGCAGATAAATAAATTTATATAGGTAACTCTAACCAAACTGGATCTTGAAAAAGATATTGGATAGCTAGTTTGCTCTAATGGTTAAGGCATTTGTTGTTATGGGAAAATAAGAAGAGGAAGGAGTATAAGGTATCTTGAGTTAATTATAAAAGTAATAAAGATGGGATATAAATAAAAACGTTAGTCTAATTATTTTTCTTACACTAATATAGATCTTTGGATCTCTCGGTTTCAATAAGAATGTTGGGTCAGTCAAGCAGATCTCTTCCTATCTTTTCTTCCAGAAATTCGGCATTTGTAATAAGATACTTATTCAATTTCTTGGCTTTTGTTTCTTGGCTATAGATCAAATGCAGATGTAGTTAGAGAGATAGTATTGGTGGTATGCTGATCCTTTGCTCTGATTTGATTGGATCCTATTAATGAAGGGTATAGGGCAAGTCAAAGATCAGCCAAAGATGAAAGGCTAGAAGAAATGAATTCCATCTTGTTTTTTTTTCTGTTTTGTTTTCAAATATTTAAAATTGCCCCTTCTGTGTGCTACAAGCTGCAAATGGTCAATAATGCTTCATTTTTAAAAAATTCTGTCATTATGTGAGCCAGCAACATTATAAGTTTATATGACAACCCAATGATGAATGTAGGGTAATCTCATTTTGAAATCATTATTAGTAATTGAGTTTCCTCACAAACAATACAGAATGTTGTTCATGCATATGGTTGAAGATTCCTGTGAATCTTGGCCATTATTTATATAGAATTGTATATGTGTGCATTTGAGAAAAATATATTTTACATTTACAGATACTGTATTGTATATTCATAAGTACACATACATAACTGAATGTATATTCCTTATCAACATTTAATATATCTATGTCCTTCATCTAAAGCTTATACTTCAGCAAATTTCCTCTCCTTTCCACTTGTTTTTTCTTCTTTTTGTAAAAATCTTGTGCTGGGGATAGTAAGAATATGGGCAATTTCCCAGGCACACACAAAAAACGTGGATACCCAAGATATGGTTTAGTGTTACAAATAATAAAATAAATGTATAGATATTTGTCCAGAGTGTTAACTTGAATGAATTAACATAGAATTCCAGTATTTATTTCTGAATGTTGTGTTTCAATACACACTCACAATTATTGGTAGCTACCCATAGTGGACAAAATACATTAGAGAGAGAAAAATTATATTGATAGAGAATCTAGTGAAAAGAAAGGGTTTTGCTCAGACCAGGAGTTTAGATGGTATCCATGAGCAAATAACTAATGCTTTGTACAAATGTAGAAAGAGAAAATTTGTGCAGTGGCTGACATTTTGACTTTTTTGATTCCTCTCCAGATGCCCCAAGTTTATGAACATTTTGTCTTTGAGTCTTTCAAATTATTATAAGAGGGTTGGTGATAAAAGCTATATAATAGAAGTGTTTCCCAGGGGTAGGATTCAAAATTTTTAACAACCGGTTATGTGGGCATGGCTTAGGTGGTGGGCATGGCTTGGCAGTCATGTGACTGGGTGGACGTGGCTTGGTGGTCATGTTATTTTTTTTTATTCATATTTATATGCTGCCCTTCTCTGGAGTCTCAGGGTGGCTTACAATGTTTGGAGCGCAACCCAATGCGCTCAGCAATAGCCTTCATTCCCTTCATTGGCCCTGGGTGTGGCCAACTCAATATCACTCACATCAAGGCACACATCTTCTCGCCTGGCCTCTCATGACTGTGGGGATGCTGCAACAGTTTAAGTGTGAAAAATGGTCATAAGTCACTTTTTTCAGTGTCATTGTAACTTTAAATGGTCACTCCACACAAGCAAAGTACCAGCAAAGGAGCGGAAAAAAACTCCAGAGATGTTCCTGAGACAGGAAGTCTAGTCCTGCCAAGAATGTAATAAGGGTTAATGAAGAGGCAGTTTCTGTAAGCAACACCAGAATGTTTCCTTCCTGCCTTCCTTACAGGATTAGGACAGTGATTTTTGTTAAGTTTGCATGAAGAGGCAGACACGGAGTGCTTCAGCTCTTAAGTTTTATTGTGACTTCAGCTCAGAACGGACCCGATTTGGCTTAGCCGAGGCAGCTATATATAGCCATCTGCCTCAGCTGACAGCCAATCAGAGTGCAGGGTTTTCCCGCACTTTTTAACCAATGATTTCAAACACTTTACAAGAACAACCAATCAATTCAAACTCTGCATACATAACACCCCTCCCCACTAGGTTTAGTCCATACTCAAACCCCATCTATCTAATGTATTCTTTTAAATAGGTGGTTCAGGTGTTTTAGGGTTCTCACATTGTGAGGGAGGAAATGTGTCTGTTAACATCTCCTTACTTGGACTTCTAGTAATGGTAGAACCTGTTTGGTTACTACAACCTGGTCTCTCCTCCCAATCCATCTCCAACCCAATGTCAGCACCTAAGTCTGGTAGTGATGTGCAATCTTCCATTTGGAAGAATGATTGTTGGCACCATGACAGGTTTTGGGATGGTTCCTGTCATGTTAGCTCGTTACACATGGGATTGATTCTTGCTTGCTGATAATCCTCCTCTTCCCTAGAAGAGGCAGTAGGCATGGGAACCAGAGAGGAGCAATGGCGATGCTCCTGAGGTAGTCTGGATCTTAACTGATCAATGTGCCTGCTCCAGAGGACACCATCCTCAGTTTGAACCCTGTAAGACCTGGGGCCTGTAATTTGGGTTATCTCAGCAGGAATCCATAATGGTTCACCCATAAGGTTCTTAGCATAAACAGAATCACCCACAGTGAATGTGCGAATTTTGCTAGTGGAATCTAGTGGTGCGTTGGGTGCATAAGTGGGATGAAGGTGGTCAAGGGGAGATCTGAGTTTCCTACCCATCAACAATTCAGCTGGGGTTGTTAGTTGAGGGGTTGGGAGTGATATGCTGGACACTGAGTAGTTTTTCAACTTTCTCAGTGATGTCCCCTGGACCCAATTGCTGGAGTTTCTCCTTGGTAAATCGTACCATGCTTCAGCCCGGCCGTTAGCCAAAGGATGCCCAGGCGCTGTAAGGGCGTGTCTTATACCCTGCTGTGCTAAATATGATTCAAAAAGGTTGGATGTAAATTGAGGACTTTTGTCAGAAACAAGCACATCAGGTAACCCGTGAGTTACAAAAGTTTTTAAGCTGTTTGATGACAGCTTCAGTTGTGGTGGATGCCATAAGGATAACCTCCAGCCATTTGGAATATGCAACTATAATAAGGAAAATGTGCCCTCTGGTAGGGCCAGCAAAATCAATATGAATCCTGGACCATGGGCCCCTAGGACATTCCCATTCCTGTTTGGGGGCGAGAGGTGGGGCAGGCCTAACTTCCTGACAGTTGGGACAGGATGCAACCCAGTTTTCAACCATTTTGTCAATACCTGGCCACCATACATAACTCCTGGCCAATCCCTTCATTCTGACAATTCGCGGATGACCCTCATGTAACATTTCCAAAACCTCTTTCTGTAGTTTTGCAGGAATAACCACCCTGTTACCCCACAAAATACATCCTCTTAATACAGATAACTCAGTTTGCCTGGACTTAAAAGGTTGGGAAGGTTGAGGTACATCTTGTAGTGGCCAACCTTTTTTGATCCAGCCTACAATAGGGGCCAATAAAGTGTCTTTGGCAGTTTCTCTGGCAATCTCAGCAGCATGGACTGGAAGCTTGGCAACAGTTTCTAGAAAAAAGGTGTAAGTCTCAGGAGCAGGGTCCTCAGTGTGTGAAAGAAGTGGGCAGTGACTCAAAGCATCTGCGTGCCCAATGTCTTTACCAGGCCTGTGGATGAGTTTGTATGAATAAGCAGCAAGAAATTCAGTCCATCTCAGCATTCTTGGTGACAGGATCGTGGGCATTGGTTTGTCCCCTGCCACAATGCCTAAAAGAGGTTTGCGATCTATGACAATGGTAAATGTTCTCCCATAAATGTAATCATGGAATTTCTTGACAGCTGCCACAATTGCCAAAGCTTCCTGTCCAGTTGGCTGTAGTTTCTCTCTGCTTTAGTCAAAGTGCGAGAGTAAAATGCAATAGGGGCTTCCCTTCCACTGTGAAGCATGTGGCTCAACACCCCCCACTCCAAAGGGGATGCATCACAAGTCAGTACAACAGGCAAATTCTCAGAGAACTGTATCAGTACAGAATCAGAAGTGATTTGTCTCTTAATAGTGTTAAATGCAGCTTGTTCTTTTCTGCCCCAGACCCATGCAGATTTTTTGTCCAGTAATCTATGTAGGGGTTCTGCAGTGGTTGCCTTCTGAGGTAGAAACATATGATAGAAGTTAATGAGTCCCAGGAATGCTTGCAAATCTGTTTTGCATTTTGGCCTGGGGGCTTCTTTGATTGCCTGAACTTTGGCCTCTGTGGGTGGATGCCATGTTTATCAATCATGTAACCCAAGAATTCCACTTTGTCAGTTCTAAGTGTGCATTTTTCTTCTTTGACTTTTAACCTTGCTTTTTTGAATCTGGTTAAGACTTCTCTGAGTCTCTTGTAACTGAGTGTCATTTTCAGCAGAGATTAAAACATCATCAAAGTAAGGCACCACCCCTGGCAACCCTTGGAGCATCCTTTCCATAAGGCTTTGGAAAATGCCTGGTGCCACACTTACTCCAAATTGCAACCTTTTGCATTTGAAGCACCTCTATGGGTTACAATGGTTTGGGCTTCTGCAGTTGCATCATCAACTGTTAACTGTTGATATGCCTGGGCCAGGTCCAATTTGGCGAAGACTGTGCCCCCGCCAAGAGAATGTAATAAATGATGCACCACTGGAACTGGATATGCTCTGTTGTAGCGCATGGTTTAATGTCCCCTTGTAATCTCCATAGATTCTCACAGAACCATCAGCCTTGACTGGTGTGACTATGGGTGTCTCCCACCTGGAGTGGTCAGTGGGCTCTAAAACCCTTGAGCTATTAGTTTATCTAATTGTGCATCAATTTTTTCCTTTAATGCAAATGGAACCCTTCTGGGTTTTAAACGGATTGGTTGTACCTTGGGATCTAGGTTAAAAGTGATGGGGTCCCCAAGTACTTGCCTAATCCGTCGCTGAAGACCTCTGGAAATTCAGACTTCAAGGCCTCTTCCCACTCAGTGTTGCTCACATGATTGATGCCAGTCACCTCGATGCCCAATGGGTTGAACCATTCAAGTCCCAGCAGCCTTGGGCGATCCTTGTCAACGATGGTCAGGGGTAGACGCTTGGTGTGGCCCTTGAACTTTATGTTGAATTCTCTTGTTCCAACTACTGGAATCTTGTTCCCTTGGTAGTCTTTAAGAGTCAATGCCTGCTTCTTGAAGTGAGTCTTCTGAATATCTGGTAACAGTCTTTGAATAGTGTCCCATGACACCATAGATAGGTATGAGCCTGAGTCCACTTCCATTTGGCAAGGCCTTCCTTCAATAGTACCTTGACATGCACTTTTCTGTTTTTAAGGAGGTGAATGACCAATAGTTACTGTCTGATGAGTTTCATTCTTCATTTGCTTCTGTGCTGCCCCATTTTCTCACTGAGGTTGTTTGGCTTGAATTCTTTGTCTTTGGTTGCAGCAAACTTCCTTCTGTTTGGTGGAGTTCTGGATGATTTGCAGACTCTTGCTAGGTGCCCTCTTTTTTCACAACGGAGGCAAATGGTGTCTAGAAACTTGCATTCAGCTTCCCCACAACCTCTGCAATAAAAGTCTTGCCTCTTTCTTCCCAGGTCTTTTCTTTTCTGCTCCATTCTGAGTCTGTAAATTCCTTCCTCCACCTCACTGCAATCTGACTCAGAATCTAGTTCCCCACAATGATTTGTGGTGGACTTTTCCCCATCAGAATGGCTCGTGGCCCTGTTCATCTTCCTCATGGCTGCTGCTGAGGACTTGGTAGCTTCTGCTGAAAAGGCTTCTTCTATGGCTTCTTTCAGCGTGATCTTAGGTTTCATGATTAACTTGCTCTGTAACACCTTGTCTTTAAGGCCCAAAATGAAACAGTCGCGCATGGCCTCCTCTAAACTGTTGAATTCGCATGCACCCCCAATGTCTCTTAAACTTGCCACAAGTCGTTTACGCTTGCTTTTCCCCTTGATCACGACGATAAAACTCGTGTCTCTTAATGAGGCACGATACTTGTGGTGCAAAATGGGCTCTTAACAACCTTTCCAGATCAGGCCAAGCCATTACCTTCACGTCTGCTGCTCCTGCGAGTGCCTTCGCCATCTTGAAAACCGCCGGACTGCAGTACGTAAGAAAGCCCTCTTCCGCTGCTCGGAAATGGCGGCCAGATCGTTTCCCTCCAGATACATTTGGAAATGATCTGCATACGATTCCCAGTCTTCTGCCGTCGGATCGAACGGGGCTGGGGGTGTGTTCAGCGCAGCCATCTCGCTCTTCTTCTGTTCCGCGTCGCCTTCTCTTCAGGAGAATCCCACCTTCATCATGAGTGTTAAGTTTGCATGAAGAGGCAGACACGGAGTGCTTCAGCTCTTAAGTTTTATTGTGACTTCGGCTCAGAACGGACCCGATTTGGCTTAGCCGAGGCAGCTATATATAGCCGGCTGCCTCGGCTGACAGCCAATCAGAGTGCAGGGTTTTCCCGCACTTTTTAACCAATGATTTCAAACACTTTACAAGAACAACCAATCAATTCAAACTCTGCATACATAACAATTTTAATGCTGGGAAAGGTGAAAGGAATGAGAAGTGGATGAAGACCAGCAGGAAACTGGATGGACTCAGTTACAGCAGCAAAGAGTACACCCTTAGGAGATCTTAAGGCACATTGTAATAAAGAAAATGTATGTAATTGCTAAGCACTGATGTTAACTGTTAAGTTTGCATGAAGAGACAGACGCGGAGTGCTTCAAGCTCTTTGTTTATTAGTGACTACAGCTCAGAACGAACCCACTTTGGCTGGGCTGCGGCTGCTACTTATAGCCAGCAGCCGCAGTTGACAGCCAATCAGAGTGCAGGGTTTTCCCGCACTTTTTAAACCAATATTTCTTACATTTTACAAGAACAGTTCAAACTAAACCAATGACTTTAAACCTGCATACATAACATTAACAACCTGGTGCCTTATAATCAATTAACAGTAAAAGAATCAGCAATCAAGAGATATATTAAAGATCAGCACCAAGTTAGAGTAGGGTAGACTTATGGAGTCCTTGGAAAAAATGTTGTGGCTTATCTATACCTGCAAATATCAGTATCATGCATATGAGGGTTGATTTTCTCTTTGATACTCTAAAGAAGTGAAAGTTGGACCTCAAAGAAGCAGAATGGAGAAAGTATTGGTATTGTGAACTTGAATATTTGAGAAGACTCTAGGGAATATGATGGATAGAGAAGAAAATAAATATGCATTGAACTAATCAACCTGGGGTTCTCCCTTGAGGCACAAATGATAGCTCAATTTTTTATATTTTGGATACATTATGTGAGGATCCACCTCCCTTGAGAAGCTCATGATTCTGGTAAAGATGAAGGGGAACAGAAGAAGAGGATAATAAGATGAACAGATTCAATTACAGGGATGATAGGAACCTAAATGGGAGATCTGAAAAACCATGTTGGGACAGATCACACTGGAGAAGATCTGTTTTTGAGTTGCTAAGAGTCAGCACTGATTTAATGGCACACAATCAAGTGCAACAAGAGTATTTTTAAAAGCATCAGGAAATCCCACTTCATTTGGAAATGCAGCATAATTTTTTAAAAAAAATATTCTAACAACCTCAAAGTTCCAGCTTGCTTTTCTATTTGTGGCATTCCCCTCACTTCATTCTTTTGGAAAACTGGCTTCAAACCAATGATTGACATGTCCAAAAATTATTTAATGAATTCTTCAGGAAGAAAATTTTTAAAAAGAGATTACAACATGAAAATATTTGTATTGATGTTTGCTTTTTCACTGCTTAAACATCAAGTTTAGACTTTACTTAGCCTAGAATTAACTGCTGACTATTTGTAAATGCTAGTGATTGTTTACCCTAGGCCAGTGGTGGCTAACCTTTTTGGGCTCCTGTGTCAAAAATTGCGCACAAGCCAGCGTGCATGCACTTGCCAGAATGCAATGTGTGCCCCCTCCCCATGCCCCCTGCACATGTGTGCGCAACCCCCCGCCACTCCCTTACCTGCACTGCGCCTCACAGCTGATTTTTCGACCGGTTTGAGGCCTTTTTTGGCCTCCCAGAGGCTTGGAAAAAGCCTCTGAAAGGCTTTTCAGGATGAATTATAGGTCCATTTCATAACTTCTGGTATTACAGGAAGTGACAAAACGGGCCTGTAATTCGGCCTGAAAAGCCTTGCAGAGGCTTTTTCCAAGCCTCTGGGGGGCTGAAAAAGGCCTCAAACCAACTGAAAAAAATCAGCTGTGAGGCACACACATGCACAGTGAGGTAAGTTTGCCTGCGGCTCATGTGCCAGTGCAAATGGTGTGCCATAGGTTTGCCATCACAGCCCTAGGCCAATAATAAAATCAATATTTATAGGAAAGTAGCTGTGTGTATCTTGATTTTCTGTCTATCTTTCAGAGGGGCCTTAAAAAGTTATTCCTACCTACTTCAATTCGGAAGAAAAACCAGTGTGAAATGAAGCTAGTAACTAAGCAATTAAGCTCTATAAAGCATCTTTGTGCTTTCTTTCACACACATGTAGAGACACACAAAATCCTAAAACTTACATACCTAAATGTGTTAAATCTATTAGCAGCCTAACTAAAGAGTAAATGAGAAATGATGTTGAATGAATCTTCATGATAAATGAAGCAATATGTTTGGGACATAAGCCAACTTTTGAGAGGCTGTGTTAGGACTTGTGGGAGGGGGTGGATGGGCTGTTGGAGAAAGAACAACAGGAGGGCAAGAATGGGATATCATCTCTTCTAATTTAGAAATGAAATGGAGAAAATGACCATTCCAGACAACTTTAAATGTATTTATATTGCTAGCATCACTGGAACAGTTTCTCCTTACATTCATTGATTTGTTTAAGTTAGAAAATGTCCTATAATCATCCCTAATATTAATGCTATGGCTCAAATTTCCATATCTTCTCAGAACACCCTAACAATAATACTTCTCAGTACAGACAGGTCAGCTATTCAACCAGATAACATCCCAAACTTGTGTAATTTTGTATTTATTTAAGCAGCAAGGATGTGTAAAATATTTCACTCTCAAAATGTTTGGGTATGAAAACAGTTATAAATGTTGTGAGAGTGAAATGAAACACATTTGTTTTAAGAACTTTGCCTGAGACTGGAAGAAAACCAGGTGTGAAATAAATCTTGTATATTCCAAAAAAGTGTTGTTTTGACTGTTTGCTTGTTCTGAGCATTACAACTGGGCTCTTGTTTGTGCTTGTGCTCTGTTGCCTTTTCCTAAACCTTTTCCAGCCTAGCCAGTACAGCAGCCAGGGCTAGTCTCATTGGTGCTACTATTAGTTTACATTGGATAGTGTGAAGTTGGAATGGAGCATTGAGAGAAAAGTAGCAGTTAAGCAGAAGGCCAGAAAAGAAGGCTGCCTCTCACAGATGCAGGCTTGCTGGCCCACCAGAAGCATTAGTACTTCCTTTTATTTCAGTCAGTGAAGAAATGAGGATATCTATCTATAAAGACAGACAGACAGACAGATCCACACAGACATTTCCAAATGTTTGAATTTTGTTCTAGGACAGAGGTGTCAAACTCACAGCATCACATTGTTATCACATGATGTATTGCGACTCCCCCACTTTGCTAAACTGGGGGTGGCCATGGCCAGTGCATGATGCATCCGGCCAGTGGGCCGTGAGTTTGACAGCCCTGTTAGGGAACACAAAACACCCCTGTTGTGTGCAAAACACTCAAACAATATTGAGTTTTGTTCTTATGAAAAACAACCATCTTGAAATATTTTGACAGGACATTTTGAACGGGGCTGCTTTATTCCAAGTTTAAGCAAAACACACTTTCTGATTCACATACATCTTTATTCAGCAGTTCCTTTTTTGCAAATGTACTGGGGAAGTATGAATATTCATGTAATCCTGCCAAAAACACATGATATGATAGAAATGTTTCACTACAGAGAACATTTTGGAATATGCAGCAGAACTGAATTGTTCACAAACTTATGCTTTTTTGGATTTAAGGGCAATCAGCATTCAATACAAAGATGCAGTAGGAGATTCAAAAGTGATGATAAAGATAACTGTTTTTGTTTCTATTCCAAATTAAGTACCAGCCTGATAACCTTTACTATAGGTAGCTTCAGTACTGAATTGCATTTTTGTGGGGAGGAGTCTATATTTTTACCTGCTTGGCTATCCTCTAAATGCAGGAGTGCAATAAAGAACCACCTTTTCATGCAATTTTAATGTTACCCCAACTAAACTGATTAAGAAAGCAAAGGAATAGAGAATATTATTATAAGGCTTGTCTTTTCTTGTATATTCCCCCCTTGGGTTGTAACACCTGAAGTGAACTGAAGTTGTTGTTAGATGTATAATTAGATTCTTGTATTCCTGGATGAGATTCATTACCATACCTTGTAATTAAAGCTGGGGACATATAGTATTGGCAAGTTAAGCTGTGAACAGAGCTCCCTTTCTTTCGCTTAATAGTTTGTACCTTAACTGTTTGAATCTCTCATGTTAAAGATTAAAGGGAATTATTCATAAAGTAATTAGCTTGGAGGATCTTCCTGACAATCATACAGAGAGAAATGTGTATGTACATATGAAAGTATATACTAATCATATTATCACTGTGTGAGTTTACTCATTCTTTACACCATACAGTAATCTAGTTTTAAGGAATGAAGTATCAGAAATGTTTCTTCATCCAATCAATGAAATAAGTATAATATTGGACTGTTGCACTTCTTTGTTTTGCCCAGAAACTGAGAAGACAGAGATGGCAATTAGCATCTTATGTACATATTTTTGTTCATATAATTTTCACAATCTTAAAAGCAGCGTGTTGAGAGCAGAATGTATGATTCATTTCCCTCTCCCTACAATTGACTGATAGTATAGATGTACTTATTTTAGACCCTTGATATAATACCCTTACAAAAGTTCCTCATTCACATGTGAATGTGTATTAGTCAGGGGTGGGATTCAAATTTCTTAACAACTGCTTCTGTGGGTGTGGCCTAATTTGTGGGTGTGGCTTGGTGGTCCTGTGACTGGTTGGGCATGGCTTGTATGTAAATATTATAAATATTTATGTAAATATTGAAATTTTTATTAAAAAAGAGCAACTTTTACCCAAAATCAGGCAAAGCAGGCAGGCAGATTGAGCTGCTCACAGAATCACAGATTCATTCAGAGATCTATCTTTCAGGTAGCCATCGGCTACCTGAGTCTGTCACATAAAATTTGCTTGCAAGCAAGCTCATAAAATTTGTTAGCAAGCAAACTCACAAAATTAACTCACAATACACCATTTATGTAAATATTGAATTTTTTATTAAAAAAAGAGCAACTTTTACCCAAAATCAGGCAAAGCGCGGGTTGTGATGGGAGTATCCTGATACTCCCATATTACACCCCTCCAGTGTGAGCTGCATTGGTTGCCGGTTGCCCTCTGGGTGAGATTCAAGGTGCTGGTAATCCCCTATAAAGACCTACATGGCTTAGGGCCAGGGTATTTGCGGGAACATCTACGACCAGCAACGACTGCCCAGCTTCCCATGCGCTTGCACAGACAGGGCCTCCTCGGGGTGCCATCGGCCAGTCAGTGTCGGCTGGCAACCCCCAGAGAACCTTCTCTGTGGGAGCGCCCACCCTGTGGAATCAGCTGCCCTTGGAGCTGTGGATGGCTCCTGACCTTTGATCCTTCCGTCATGGCCTGAAGACATGGCTCTTTCAACAGGCCGACCTGGACTGAGGGAGGGGGGTTTATTGGTTTTTATTAGTGTATATTGGCTGTTGTCGGTTTTGATTAGTATTTCTGGGATTTCTATTTAATATTTTTTTAAATTTTACATTTTTTGTATTATATATTTTTAATGTTGTGAGCCGCTCTGAGTCCTTTGGGAGATAGGGCGGCATATAAATCCCAAATAAATAAATAAATAAATATATAAATAAATAAATAAATAAATAAAGCAGGCAGGCAGATTGAGTTGCTCACAGAATCACAGATTCATTCAGAGATCTATTTTTCTGCAATCGGCTACCTGAGACTGTCATATAAAATTTGCTTGCAAGCAAACTCATAAAATTTGCTAGCAAGCAAACTCACAAAATTAACTCACAACACACCATGTATGTAAATATTGAATTTTTTATAAAAAAAGAGCAACTTTTACCCAAAATCAGGCAAAGCAGGCAGGCAGATTGAGTTGCTCACAGAATCACACATTCACTTAGAGATCTATCTATCTGCAATCTGAGTCTGCACTGAAAAATAGAAGCTTCAGTTCTAAGAAAGGTTCAGCTCTGCTTTTAGATTAGCTAGAAAGCAAGAAATGCAACGATTTCCTGCTTTCTAGCTAATCTAAATCTCCCGGCACAGCAGAAGAGTTGATGGTTGAAAAATAAAAGGAAAAATACCAACTTAGCAGGCAAGTTTGATGGCGTGCATGCCAGGTAAGGATTGAGTGGTTGGGGTGGGTGGGCCAGCCAGTGGTGCGATTTGCTGGTTTTTCGGCAGGTAGAATCCCACCCCCGGTGAGAGCGTGTTTTGTGCACGTGTGTAGACCATTTCCAAAAAACCTCAGCTGTGCCACCCAGACAGCTGACAAGCGCTGCCCGTGGGTGTGCAGTGTTTGAAAATCCTCTTCTTTCTTGCTTTTTCAACCTCAGCTGTGCCGCACAAAGCAGCTGAGGTTGAAAAAGCAGGAAATAAAGGATAGCCAAGAGCCCGGGTGGGCGGCTGGGCCAAACAGAGCAGTAGACACCGAACTGGTTCAGTGTCTGCTGCTCTTCAGAGCTACCGGTTCTATAGAACTGGGCCGAACCAGTAGCATCCCACCCCTGGTATTAATTAGTTCATGTTATTTAAGCTAGTTTTCTTTTGCAAAATAAGGACCAGAACTTCTGTCCTCAGGTCTTGTCCCAGTGACACCAAGATTTTAATAGTCTTTGTTTAGATCAGGGTTGGGGAACAATGGCCCTTTTATGACTTGTGGACTTGGCTTAGGATTCTGGGAGTGAGAAGTCCACAAGCCATAAAGGGACCATAGTTCCCCACCTCTGGTTTAAATAGTGGGCAAAGATGTTCCAGTGAAAAGATTCCATTAGAACTGACCAAATTCTGAATTGGATAAGATTGCTCTATACCAGTCTATATTTTCATGAGATGAAAGAGGATTCATGAACTAGATTGGAATGACCAAAATCGAATTGAATGAAAATGATCAGAATTCAACTTGCAATGACTTTTACAAGACTTCATGTTCATTAGGACTAAACTTTGAAGTATGATAACTAGAATAGTACATGAATATAATTTTAGCTACAGATTCCCAAAGCGTAAAAATATGGACTAAATAGTGAAGATATTTATCAATGGGGGAGATTAGTAAGCAAGGATTATCTTTTACATATAAAGCTATCAGAGTGAATTGAATTACAGTTCCAGATATTTGGTAAAGTACTGTCGGATGCAAAACAAGCAGAAATTTCCATGTATATTCATTCCCCTCTTAATTAAAATTTAGGAACCTTTGAGTTAAAGGAAAAGAACTTGTGAATTCTCATAGTAATACTATAGCATTATAGTCACAAGTCTGCTTGGTTTATATGCCACAACTGATGATCATCAGATTAACAGTTCAGGGTAATCAGATCCAAACATTCCTTTGCGGTTAAACTGTTAAGCATTCCATCTGTCTTTTTACAATTCCTTGCAGCATGCTTTGCTAGGGGAGCATTGAGCCAGTAATTTCACATTGCCACAGCTAAATTAGGTTTGTGGGTTTTAGAAAAACTTCTATTGCTACTGTTTCCATAAACACCTACTCTTTAGAGAAAAGGCTACAACCTTGGCCTTGAGTCCTGAGTTTGGAATGAACAACAAAACGCCAGTTAGGATCCATATTAGACTTAATTAGTAGCTGTATTAATTGCATTCTAAAGCTTCTGCTGAGCTGCAAGTTCCAGTTTGTAAGGAGGTCAGGATAAACAGAATCAATGCTATCAACAATCAAATATAGATTTACTCTAGGTACATTACATTGTACATTACATCAGGACCACTTTGATGTAATATCAGAATGTTGCATTGTGGAATGTTCTTCCTCAGCTCCTCATGCCTTCTTCTAGAATACTCCATTCCGTGCCTTTACTCAGTCTTGTTAATCTTTCCTGTGGTCATTGAGTTGATTTTAGTCTATTCTCCAGTACATTTTTTTGGACTTTCCTCCTGCTCCCTGGGAGGTGAATACAAGGTATTAAACTAATAAATATAATTGAAGATTGTAGGGAGAATTGGATGAGATCCTAAGTTAACTATAAATATCTCCTGTTTTCATAAACCTACCAGTATTTTCATGTAGTCCACAACTTTCTGATTACCGTAACAGTTGAGTAGATACATAACTGGTTCAAAACAATTAATATTTTCAGATGACACTAAATTGGGTGGCAGAATAATCTCCCTAGAAGCCAAAAGTAAAAAAATTTAAAATACTCTTGATATGTTAGATATATTGGCTGAAAATAATTCAATGAAATTTAACATAGAATAATTTGTTCCTCAATTAAGAAACAAATACCAAATATACATGCATAAGATGGAGGATAGTTTGCAATACAGTGACCCTTGAGAAAAAGATGTGTGGTGTGTGTGCAGAAAAACATAAACTGTAGAACAATTGTAGAATGATTAACAGAAGTCTAGTTTCCATATGAGGGAAATAATAATTCCATATGCTCAACTTTGCTCAATTCCTAATTAAAGCATTGGCCCCCATTTTGGAAAATACACTTTAAAAATTTAGACAAACTGGAACAAGTTCATGGGAGGACATTGAGGATGATTAAAGGACTAGGAAATAAGTCTTGTAAGAGAGATTGGAGGAGTTGGGCCTTGTGTACAGGGATATGTTAGCACTTTTCAAATAACTGAAAGGATGTCACACAGAGGTCAGGACCTGTTTTCTGTCACTGCAGACTGAAGAACATGGAAAAACAAATGTAGCTTCCAGGAGGCTGCTCAGTTGAATATCATGCTTCATAATAATTTAAAACAGAAAAGCAATTAAAAGATACCAAAAAGTATCAGAGTTTGTAAAAAAGCAATAAATGAGGTTTTTTAAAGAAACAAAACAAAATGAGGTGAAAGTGCAAATGGAAAGATGTAGAAAATGCCTGAAAGTACTGCCCACAACTGAATGACATTAGCAATATTTGGGCTGCCAACGAGATGTCCCAGTGTCAACATTAAAATCTGCCCATGAATGTTGTTATGTATGCAGAGTTTGAAATGATTGGTTGTTGTTGTAAAGTGTTTGAAATCATTGGTTGTAAAAGTGCGGGAAAACCCTGCACTCTGATTGGCTGGCAGCTGCAGCAGCCGGTTATAAATAGCTGCCGCGGCTGAGCCATTCGGGTCCGTTCTGAGCTGAAAGTCACAATAAAAAAGAACTGAAGCACTCCGCGTCTTGTCTCTCCATGCAAACTTAACACTGGCGACGAAGGTGGGATTTTCCCAAGGAGAAGGCAACACGGAACGCAGAAGAGCAAGATGGCTGTGCTGAACACCCCCCAGCCCCATTCGATCTAAAGAATGAAGACTGGGAGTCGTATGCAGATCGGTTTCAGATGTATTTAGAAAGAAACGATCTGGCATCCATTTCTGAGCAACGGAAGAGAGCGGTTTTTCTTACTTATTGCGGTCCTGCAGTCTTCAAGATGGCGAAGGCATTGGCTGCCCCAGCAGACATGAAGGTAATGGCATGGTCTGATCTGGAAAGACTTTTAAGGGCACACTACACGCCCCAAGTATCATGCCTCATTAGGAGACACGAGTTTTATCGCCACGATCAGGGAGAAGACAAAAGCATCAGTGACTTCGTGGCAAGTTTAAGGAACATTGGGGGTGCGTGCGAATTCAGCGTTTTAGAGGAGGCCATGCACAATTGTTTTGTATTGGGCCTTAAAGACAAGGTCTTGCAGAGCAAATTACTTATGAAACCAAAAATTACGCTGAAAGAAGCCATAGATGAAGCAACCTCAGCAGAAGCCACCAAAACCTCAGCAGCAGCCATGAGAAAGATGAACAAGACTACGGGCCATTGTGATGGTGAAAAGACCAGCACAACTCATTTTGATGAACTTGAATCTGAGTCAGAATACAGGGGAAAAGAAGAAGGAATTAACAGACTCAGAATGGAGTGGAAACGAAATGACCTGGGAAGAAAAAGGCGAGATTTCCATTGCATAGGTTATGAGGGAAACCACCCCCGCACTGAATGCAAATTTGGGCCATTTGCCTCCGTGTGAAAAAGAGGGCACATTGCAAGAGTCTGCAAATCATCCAGAACTCCACCAAACAGAAGGAAGTTTGTTGCAAACAACAAACAGAAAGTAAACCAAACAAACCAGCGAGAAAACAGCCATGAGAAAGATGAACAAGACTACGGGCCATTCTGATGGTGAAAATACCACCACAACTCATTTTGATGAACTTGAATCTGAGTCAGAATACAGGGGAAAAGAAGAAGGACTCAGAATGGAGTGGAAACGAAACGACCTGGGAAGAAAAAGGCGAGATTTCCATTGCATAGGTTATGAAACCACCCCGACTGAATGCAAATTCCTGGACGCCATTTGCCTCCATTGTGAAAAAAGAGGGCACATTGCAAGAGTCTGCAAATCATCCAGAACTCCACCAAACAGAAGGAAGTTTGTTGCAAACAACAAAGACAGAGAAGTCAAACCAAACAACACCAGCGAGAAAATGGGGCACAGCACTGAAGCAAATGGAAAAAATGAAACTCATCAAACAGTAACTATTGGTCATTCCTCTTCATTAAATAATAGGAAAGTGCATGTCAAGGTACTTATTTAGGGAAGACCTTGCCAAATGGAAGTGGACTCAGGTTCATACTTATCCATGGTGTCATGGGACACTATTCAAAGACTGATACCAGACATTCAAAAGACTCATTTCAAAAAACAAGCACTAACTCTTAAAGACTACCAAGGGAACAAGATTCCAGTAGTTGGAACAAGAGAATTCAACATGAAATTCAAAGGCCACATCAAACACCTACCACTGACCATCGTAGATAACGATTGCCCAAGTTTGCTGGGACTGGAGTGGTTCAACCTGCTGGGCATCGAAGTAACTGGCATCAATCACATGAACAACACTGATTGGGAAGAATCATTGAAGTCTGAGTTTCCAGAGGTCTTCAGTGACGGATTAGGCAAGTACTTGGGGACCCCTATCACTTTTAACCTAGACCCCAAGGTACAACCAATCCGTTTAAAACCCAGGAGGGTACCATTTGCCTTGAAGGAAAAAAAATCGATGAACAATTAGATAAACTAATAGCCCAAGGGCTACTAGAGCCCACAGACCACTCCAGGTGGGAGACACCCATAGCCACGCCAGTCAAGGCTGACGGTTCCGTGAGAATCTGCGGGGATTACAAGGGGACATTGAACCATGCGCTACAACAGAGCGCATATCCGGTTCCAGTGGTTCATCATTTATTACATTCTCTGAGCGGGGGCACAGTCTTCACCAAACTGGACCTGGCCCAAGCATACCAGCAGTTAACAGTAGACGATTTAACTGCAGAAGCTCAAACCATTGTAACCCATTGGGGTGCATTCAAATGCAAGAGGTTACAATTCGGAGTAAGTGTGGCGCCAGGCATATTTCAAAGCCTTATGGAAAGGATGCTACAAGGGTTACCTGGGGTGGTGCCTTATTTTGATGATGTTTTAATCTCTGCTGAAAATGACACTCAATTACATGAGAAACTCAGAGAAGTCCTGACCAGGTTCAAAAAAGCAGGTTAAAAGTAAAAAAGAAATGTGTACACTAAGAACTGACAAAGTAGAATTCTTGGGATATATGATTGATAAACAGGGCATCCACCCCACAGAAGCCAAAGTCCAGGCAATCAAAGAAGCCCCCAGACCAAAATGCAAAACTGACTTGCAAGCATTCCTGGGACTTGTTAATTTCTACCATATGTTTCTACCTCAGAAAGCAACCACTGCAGAACCCTTACATAGATTACTGGATAAAAATCTGCATGGGTTTGGGGCAGAAAAGAAGAAACTGCATTTAACAATATCAAGAGACTAATCACTTCTGATTGTGTATTGATACAGTTTTCTGAGAATTTACCTGTAGTATTAACTTGTGATGCATCCCCTTTTGGAGTGGGGGGAGTGCTGAGCCACAGGCTACCCAGTGGGAGGGAAGCTCCCATTGCTTTTTACTCTCACGCTTTAACTAAAGCAGAGAGAAACTACAGTCAACTGGACAAAGAAGCTTTGGCAATCGTTGCAGCAGTCAAGAAGTTCCATGAATACGTCTATGGAAGAAGATTCACCATTGTCACAGATCACAAACCACTTTTGGGAATTGTGGCAGGAGATAGACCAATGCCAGTCATCCTGTCACCCAGAATGCTGAGATGGACTGAATTCCTTGCTGCTTATTCATATAAACTTATCCATAGACCTGGAAAAGACATTGGGCACGCAGATGCTTTGAGTCTGTTTATGCTAAGAACCTTATAGGTGAACCTTTGTGGATTCCTGCTGAGATAACTCAGATCACAGGCCCTCGTTCTTACAGGTGCAAACAGAGGATGGACTCCTCTGGAGCAGGCACATTGATCAACTTAGATCCAGGTTCTCTCAGGAACATCGCACTTGTTCCTCTCTAGTTCCCTCACCTGATGTCAATTCTATGGGGGAAGGGGAGGAACAGGAGGAAAATCAGCAAGCAAGAATCAACCCCAGATGTAATGAGCCATTACGACAGGAACCATTCCAAAACCTGTCACAATGCCAAAATCCATCCTTAGAAGTGGAAGATTGTACATCACTACCTGGCTTGGGTGCTGACATTGGGCTGGAGATGGGTTGGGAGGAGAGACCAGATTCTAACAATCAAACAGGGTCTTCTTTCACAGGAAGTCCCAGTGGGGAAATGTCAGCAGACACATTTCCTCTCACTGGGTGAGAATGTTAAAACTTCTGAACCACGAAAGTCTCAACGTACACGTAAGAGCCCCACCTATTTAAAAGAATACATTAGATAGGTTGGGGTTTCGTATGGACTGAACCTAGTGGGGAGGGGTGTTATGTATGTAGGTTTAAATGTCATTGGTTTATTTGAACTGTTCTTGTAAAATGTCAAATAGGATTGGTTTAAAAAGTGCGGGAAAACCGTGCACTCTGATTGGCTGGCAACTATGGCTGCTGGCTATAAGTAGCAGCCATAGCCCAGCCAAGTGGGGTCCATTCGAGCTGTAGTCACTAAATAAACTCTTCACTGAAACTCTTCGCGTCTGACTCTTCATGCAAACTTAACAATTTCGGATAAATTTCAGTCCAAAGCACAGATCATCTGGGCTTCCTAATTAAGGACTTGGAACTAAACTTCAAAGGAGCTCAAGCTATCCATAGCTTTGAAAGCTTCTGCCTAAGATATCTTGGATATTATATAGTTTGACTATAAATATAATATTACTGCTATTGCCTTTTTCTGTGATTTCTTGGTGAGCTTATATTCCTTTCTTTAGGTGCTTGCAATGTGGATCATCCTTTACCAGTTTTCTTTCTTCCCATTTTGAGATGGGGCTGTAAGAAACTCTACGGATCTATTGTATGTGGAAGGACAGATTACAACATTTTTGAAGTCTTTCGTTCAATTAGTCAACCACCCAAATTAATCAGAGAACCAGAAACATCTTGTCTGGTAGTTAATATGACCTTTCAGCCTTTCAGTCTGTCTTATTTAAAGTATTGCTGTGTTGTCTTAAATCAGTTCCTACAATAATGATTAAAGCAGATATATCAACAATTATAATAATCAAGTAGAGCAATACTGATATTATCAAACAACAGTAAGAAAAACTAGGACAAATCTGTCTGTAAGTCTGAAGCAAAGGTTACAATTAATGTGGCTAGCTTGCTATTTGTTATTAGCATCTGGATATATAAATATACTGTAGGCTCCTTGCATATATAAACTGCTCCACTATTGCAAAAGTATGCTAGATCTTAGTAATGTGTATAACAAAGACGAAAGAGGGAAAATCTCTCTAGCATGACACAGAGCTTATACATTCCAAACAATGATCAGCAGAACACTATCTGGTACACAGAAATAGAAAGCTTATTTTTGATTGCAATTCTGTATTTATTGTTTTTGGAAATGTTTATGTTTTATGATTTTATAGCTTTTAAAGTTGTAAGCTGTCCAGTTGTCTCAAGGTAAGCTGGGCAGTAAACAAATTTAATAAATAAATAAAAAATGATTATGATGATGAACATCTCTCTCTTTGTCTCTCTACCATTCATAGCCCCACACCTGTTAGTCCTTTTGCTTCTAGATTTTCTTGAATTGTATTAGTCTTTATCTGAATTTCACAGCTCTATATACATACAGTTTCATTTTATTCATGATTACCTACCATCAGGCTAATCAGTAACTTGCCTCTCCTTTGTGCTCTTATAGCAGCTGCTATTTTCTGCAGTTTTGCACAAACTGTTATTCTATGGAATTATCTGCTTAGAACAGCCAACAAGACTGGGTATTCCAAGATACTTAAAGTAAACCGTTCTGAGCCAAGGTGGACTGAATTCAAAAAGTTGCAAATTGGCTAAAAGTTATACCATCTGCTTATTTTCCATATGTCTGCTTTTATTGAAATATCTGTAATTGACATGAGATTGTATTATTTTTTCCTCACCCAGCTTTTCAAGTTGACTATATTCTTTCATTTCTGCCATAGCTATTTTTTAACCTTATCTGTAATGTAAATGCTGTTGTTTGTAGTCCTGCTGTAGTCTGGGTTACTGAGTTATTTTGGGGTTTTGGTTTAAAATGGTCATCTTTTCCTTTTGTGGAAATAGAAAACATTCCAGTATGCATGTTTTAAACTCCTAATTATCATAAAAATGCCAGACATACAAAAAGTACAAAATTATATGATGGTGTGAGGCTTTTTAAACTGTGTAATTTGTTAATGTAAAAATTTGCTTGGGTAAATTTCAGACAACCTCCTGGAATTCTAGAACATCTGAGGGAAACTGAAGTCAGCTTAACAATGTGAACTGTTTTACATTACATTAGATTTGAGAAACACACAATGCAAGCAACTTTGGTGTCCAAAACTTAATTAAAGGCTTCTTTTTAAACATATTCCCTCCCACTATGAAAGCGGGTAATTTATTTGGCTCTATTTAATTCATTCTTCAAAGGTGCAAATCTGTGGAAACTGGATTAGTATGTTGACTCCATCAATTAACATTAATCTAATATCCTTTCCATTTAAATTAGTGTAAACACAGACCAATAAGGTTAGGGGGAAGAGAGTTAAATTGAAAAAGATTTATTTAAGGATTAGTGTGGTAGCTAAACTAGAATTTAATCCAGGAAGTAAACATCACAGAAATGTAGGTTGTGGGAAACAACAGACCACAACAAAAACTAGCAGCTTGAAACAAAAATGCAAATAGGAAAGGTCCTTTTAGAAAAACTGTGGTTATATAGTGTTTCTTCTCCTACAGAAAGTGATTGAAAAATAGTCAACAACTTGTGGAATTGGCCTGAATCTCTTTTTATGGTGCTAGGGATTCCATATCTGTCTATTAAATAGAAGAAAGTTTCTAATATGTTGCTTGAAATGAGACTGTACTTGTAAAACCAACAAAATGAAGATTAATCTGTGATTTGGAGAATGAGAAAATAGAATTTCAGGTCAAGGAGTTGCAAGATCTCTAAATCTAAGTAACAAAAACCATACTCTATAGCTAGCATTTCATAAATGGAATCAGATATCGAGGACCAATACTTCTTTTGATGCAATGTGGCTATTTAGGCCAAATCTGACTTGCCCAAGAAAGGTTATATCTGGGCAAAGGCATCCCTGACCATAATTTAGCAACTGTTCTGCACACCAGGAACAATATATTCAGAAGAACCTCAGACTGTGAACTTGTCCTTCAGAGGAACAGCATGCCTACTCAGAACAAGCTGCAGCCCCATTCAAAACTAACTAGTTTACTGATCACTAGAGTCCCTTCATCTAGATTGTGCTTCAGTTTGTTGCCTTCCTCCAATACATCTTTATATCCAGGTAATGATTCAGGCCATTTGGTCAGGATTACTTGAATCAAGATCCAGAAAGTGTTTCCTCCAGCTGTGTATCTATTCATTTGTTTGATAACATAGCACTTGTTGATCTGATATTCCCATTGTCTCATATGTTACAGCAGGAGACTGAGCTTCTACCTCAGGGCTGTCAAACTCATGGCCCGTGAGCCGGATGCGTCACACACTGGCCTTGCCCACAGTCACTTTAGTGAAAGGGAAAAAAGTTGCAATACATCATGTGATGATGCTGTGATAATGCAAATTTGACGCCCCTGTTGTACCTAGATAAAGCTTGTAAGTTATGCCTACTTTAGACCCATTTCTTTCAGTGCTTCAAGAAGGCCTTAGGTGAAACACTAAGCAAGGTCCCTCAGTATTAATCCACTGATACCTCCATTGAAGTATTGGAATTTGTCCCATTTTCACACATCAGTATATCTCATAACCTTTGGCATTTGTAGTTTAGCCCTAAAATTGTTTCTCCTATGTTTTATTGCTGTAAATAAGGCATGTTTATTTACTTAGTGATTCATTCTCTTTTAAAAATTCTTGCTTAATCTTAATGAATGTCAAAGTAGTTTACATTATAGGCAAAAGGAAAGTTCAGTAAACTTTCACAGATGGTAAGGCCGTCCCCAGCTATTAACCATCATGGTTGGAAATTGGAGAGCTGGCAAGGTGCTGTTGTCCTGATTGTTAATGTTTGGTAGCTCTCTGGCCAGCCATTTCAGGAAACAAGATAATGATTGCTGCAATTTATACATCAGGCTAGATAGACCTTTGGATTGATTCACTGAGTTTTTCTTATATTCTTAATTAGGACAAGGCAGGTGAACCACTTAAACATTTTAGAAACAAATTCATTTTAATCTGGTGCAAGTTATTATCTGGTTCCATAGTTCGGGTACCACAACAGAAAAGGAATGCTCTACCCAACTCTGTTGTTACAGCCTCAAACCCTTGCACCTTCAATCTCAAACTGTCTACCGTGGACCTCACCCCATTCCTAAGAGGTCCATAAAAGGGGTGTGCTACATAAGCGCACCAGTGTGCCTACCATCCCTGTCCTACTGTCCCCATTTGTCTGTATTTACTTCCTTTGTTCATGTTTATGTTCATACCTATATTTGTTATCTTGTACATGTTTGACAAACAAATAAAATAAAATGCTTAATTCTTGGAAAAGAGCATGATCTCTTGAAGCAGGTAAGCCTAGAGATATCTTAGTCCAAAATTACATAGGTCTTCACAATGTAAACATCACCATCTTGCATTGAGCTCAGTCCCCAATGGGCAAATAAGATTTTAGACTTGGTATAATTCAAGGGTGGGTGACTTTATTTCAGCTTCAGAGAGCTACAGGGGATGCTATAGTGACCCAGGCATCAAGACAGAAGGAAGGCTAGCATTTTCAGCCTCCTTGCAGTTTCCCTTTTCTCAGCTCAACATTTTCTTTACCAGTTTTGATGTTTAGAGTTTTTGAAAGAGAAATGTAATTGCTTCTTTTAAACAACAGCAACTAAAAACAAAATGACACTGCCAAAATAGAAAATTGCTATTGCTGATGAATTTTGTGATGTGCTCTCGGGTGTGGCAGCCCAGTGAGTCATAAAAATGGGGCTAGAGTTTGCTTGTGGTTTGTGCACTACTGGCATCCTGTGCTCCACTTAAAATGCTGGCAATCTTGCCCACTTAAGAGTGGGCAGCCATGAAAGGACATTCAGAAAAATGTCCTTGTGGCATATGTCTTGTAGCCAGAGTTATTGAGGGGTAAGGGAATCTATGTCATCTCCATCACAAATTGTAACTAAAGTTTTCAGAAACAGGGCCCAGATCAGGGGTGTCAAACTCGCATTGTCACGGTGTCGTCATGTGGCATATTGGGACTTTCTCCCTCTTCACTTTACTGGGCATGGGTGTGGCCAATGTGTGATGTATCTGGCCTGTGGGCTGCAAGTTTGTCATCCCTGGTCTAGATTATGCTTCTTTTGCAAAACCATGCCCTTGCTTCTGGGGGCAAGGTGACTGAAAAGTTATTTGCTACATTATTTGAGCCCAAAAGAGGGTTCAAGCACAAATTTTACATTACATTTCAAACCACCATGGTCTACTAGTGGATTTCAATAAAAGCAGTGCCATTTTTTTCAAAGAATCAGAAATGAAGGAGAACACTTGGAATAGCTAAAAAGAAACTGGCATGTTATCAAGACATAGTTGGAAATCTGCTTACCTTAATTTAGTCTAACAGAACACACGTACCAGTTCTCAGAAATGTGTAAATTCAGATTGTAATCATTTTAGCAGTACCTCTGCAAGGCTGCCCCCACTCCAATTCTAAAATAAATATGATTTTAAAAAACCCTCCCTAATGCTTGGTCTTTGTATTGTTGCACCATGCAATTTAAAACATTTCATTTTCCTAGTTAATACACCTTGCTGGAAAGTCGGATTTTTGTGGTATTCTAATAATACAGTACTACTAAAATTAAGTTACATTCTTGTTCGCAGATGTGGAAGCAAATACCTTAGGCTTGGCTGAACTCACCTGAACCCACTTGAATTCATTTTTGGCACAGCAGCTTTTCAATGGCACAAAGATAAATACTGCAATTTTGAAACACAGTTCCCTCAAATTGGATGTGGGGTTGCCTCAACACTCCACATGAATCACAGTCCCACTACAGTCTAGATTGCTGCTACTTTAACAACAATTTAGGTATAAAGGTATAAATAGCTCATTGATATTGTCCCAGTGATAAACATTTCAGGACCCAATTTTTTGATTGGTCAATCATTAAGCAGAAAAAGGCAACAGCATTTGTTTGGAGGTAGCAATAACAATTGGTGATCCTGGCATTCCTTCTTTCCCTCTGTTGGACATAGAACTGTATGTATCATCATAATAATATATACATATTACATACTATATTTCCCTTAGTTCCTCCTGATAGTTATTGTTTAATTGTATGTATCACACTGCCTATTTAGCATCTGCTTGGTTATAAATTGCTTTCATGTACAAGTAAAACACTGCCACTTTTAGCTCTGAAACCCTATTTAATTCTGTATTTGCAGTGGGGGAAGATATCTCTTCCTTTACCTCAAACAGCAAAATATCTCAGGCAGGCTGTGCGGTTATTTAACTTACAGAGTATTCAGCTGCAAAATGCTGCAATGGCCATTGTTTTAACTGGGGATTCATATTCATGGAAGTTAAGGCCATCAAACTTTACCAGTTATAATGATTGGATGCTGCTTCTGAGAATGGGCCACATGCCTCTGAAGAGCAGTGGCTGGGGAATAACCCGGAGAGAGTTATGTCTTCATGTCTGACTTACAGAGTTTGTGGAGCCATATGACTGGCTGTGGGATTCTTCCCACTGCTGAACTGATCCTTGACTTAAATGAAAACTGCACCGCATGAAATTACTGTTCCATTGCCATTTCTATCCTGCTTCTATTGCTTCTGTTTCAAGTCACTGCAGTCACTTGATTTCCTTTCAAGATGATGAGTGTTGAAGTTTAATAGAGTTTATACACTTGAAACTGCTCTGGGCCAGGCTTGGACTGTGAGGGAAAATGCTACTGTAGCACCAGTGTAGGTAAGGTCAACTTGACCCTGTCTCACTCAGTGATCGCTAAAAAAGAAGACAATAGGAAGATAGCACCACCCAAAAAGGGTTCTGAGTATAATTATGGGCAAGTTAGAAATATTTAGTGGTAGAAAACAGAGTGCTGGAGTTGTGTGCATGTGTGCAAATTTTTATCATGGCAATTAATTTAACTAGTTTTATGTCATTCCAAAAATAATTCTTGGCAAGATGCTATATGTAAAAGCAGAAACACGGTCAGCCAAGTTCAAGATGCTAGTCCTCCCGCTTATACTGTTGTCAGTATTTTTTTTCCTTTTCCTTTCCCAATGCCTTTCCTTTTAATCAATTTTAGAGATTGCCCAGGAATGTAAATGAAGCTTCTTTAAAAAAAGCCACACTAAACCATTTCTTAACCACCTCTGAATTAAATGAGTTGCCCAGCTTAAGAGACTCTTTTAAAGAGCTAATTTAAAATGCAAATAAGGTTATAATATGGCCAACGTCAATGGTTTAAAACATTTATGGGGTGAGGGGACTGTTAAGTTTGCATGAAGAGACAGACACGGAGTGCTTCAAGCTCTTTTGTTTATTAGTGACTACAGCTCAGAACGGACCCGCTTTGGCTGGGCTGCGGCTGCTACTTATAGCCAGCAGCCGCAGTTGCCAGCCAATCAGAGTGCAGGGTTTTCCCGCACTTTTTAAACCAATCATTTCTAACATTTTACAAGAACAGTTCAAACTAAACCAATGACTTCAAACCTGCATACATAACAGGGACCATACTGTTTCTTTGTCTCTAGATCACTCTATAGAAGGAAATTCTCTTGGAAACAAAGTTTATGAAAAAGTACAGAGGTATTAAATAAGCAATAGGATTGGAAGCTATTTTATGATTAAAAAGAAATTGGGAGGAAAAAGATGGAGAAAGGACTTGCTCCTTTTTTTAGACCCTTCTAAAAAAAACTACTGTCATGTATTTGCTAAATCTTTTGCACCTTTTTAATTGGCTCGCCAGTTGCAGTTGTGAACCTGCCATATATGTGGTACTCGGGGATGGGATTCAACTGGTGTAATAACCGGTTTGGTGCGTGTGCACTTTGCATTTGAAAATCATCTTCTCCTGCAAGCCCTGTGTGTAACACAGGGCATGTGCAGCAATCAGCTGTGCTGCGCAAAGCAGCTGATGTTGAAAAAGCAGGAAATAAGGGAGAATCTAGAGCTCAGGCGGGTGGGTGGGCCAAACAGAAGAACAGAATATCATCAGAGTGAACCAGTTCCCTCTCAGCTGGTCTTCGGAGCTACCAGTTCAGTAGAACTAGGCCAAACCAGTAGAATCTCACCTCTGGCGGTACTGTAGTTAGTCAAGCTAATCTGGAAGGCTTAATGGTGCTGATCTTGTTTAGCAGCTGGATATGAGACCACCAGAAAAAACCACAACTGTACACCAAACTGTGCACACTGTGAACAATCAACAACAGTCATATGAAATATCCTACAGTCTAGGCCAGCCGTGGGCAAACTATGGCCTGGAGGCCAGATCCGGCCCGTTTGGCTGTTCTATCCGGCCCGCGGAGCCCAAAGAGCGGAGGGTTCTCTTGCTCTCCCAGAAGGCTACGTGAAGTAATCTAACTTTGAATTTATATTAGTTCACACAAACACTCCATCCATGCTTTTGTTCCGGCCCTCCGGCCCAGTTTAAGAACCCATTGCGGCCCTTGAGTCAAAAAGTTTGCCCACCTCTGGTCTAGGCTGTATTATGTACCTTTCAATAAACAAAGGAGGGGAAAAGCAGTACAATGCACTTTTTAAAATTATTCATCTAAGAATTTACCAAAATTATTTTGTAAATAATTTTATTGACATTTTAGTAAACATAATAATAACCGATACAAACTATATTACAAATAAAAATAAAATGAAAACTCAGAGGATACAGGGAAAAGAAAAACAAAAGAAAAAGGAGAAGAAAAAAGGAAAAAAGAAACAAAGGCAATAATTAAAAAAAATGGCTTCCAACCTTTATCACACTGAGCATGAGTTGATGTACTGGTAATAATTTTCATTCCCCTTTAAAATGACAAATCAAAAAATTCTTCCCTTACAGCCAAATTTTATGTATGTACAATCTACAAATTGTCATTTTTTTCAGTCCTGGTTCAGCAAGTCCATTAGAACTAATATTAAACAAATAGTTTATCCTGCATTAAATAGTCCAACTTTATATTTCCTTTTTATTGCTCTTCACCATTAAATCATTTTAATTGATTTCATATTTCATCAGTCTTTGGCATTCAAAAGATATTTAAATTTTCACCAGCCTACTTTGTAAATCCTTTAAAAGAGGCTTTGTCCAGGATTTGTCTCAGCTCTTCCATGTCCAAATCCTTTTCTTGATATATTTTTTATATTCATAACCCTAAGTTTTATAGTCTTCCATGCTTTCAAATTCTATAATACAATATCTATGTCAGATAAGAGTTGCTTTTTAAATACATTTCTCATCATCTTCTAAAAGTTTAACCATTGAAATTTGTGTCATTTCTATTAGTTATTAATTTGTCATCCCAATATGTGTTTAGTTCCATTTCAGTCATTTCCCACATATATATTATTTAATTATATACTTGTTTGTCAAATTTTGCAGCAGAAACAACCAATATTCAAAATATGTCTGTTCTCCCAGTCCATTTAACAATTTTTAAAATCAATTTTTTTGGCTTTTTACCAATTGTAAAAACTTTTTGTTAAACTTTTAAGTTTTTGTTTAAAATTCCTTAACTCCAAAGAAAAAGGTAAAACTCACCATTTTAAAGGTCTTTAATATCCATAAGATAGTTAAATTGAACATTTCCAAATGTGATTAGAAATTGACTTTAGCTCTCTCCTTGTTCAGAGATATTCCAAAGGATTAGTCTGATTGCCAGGCCTTCATTCTTCATAACAGTCATCAACTTATTTATTGAGATCCTCAGTTTGCCATGATGCACCCAGAATTCAACATTCATTGTACTTATTTTGAGATTATAGAGGGCTTCTGAAGTATAGGGATAGATAAAAGTCCTATAAACCCATTTAGAATGAATTTGCAATGACTGGGTGAAACTAGGATATTAAAACAGTAATCCAGAGGCAAATTATTTATTTTGCTACTTACAGTTAATTTGTCAACCTTAGGTACTGTTATGACACTCTTTCAATAGGTGCTTTGGGTTATGTCTATGCTGCTGAAGAGCCTTATAGTGGATGCTTTTCAGTTTACTGTCTGAAGAATAAATATACTTAGGAGAAAAATTAAAACTGAGTTTTTAAAAGAAATGTTATCTGTAATGATAGATGGCAGTTCGTTAAAAAAAAAAGAGAGAGAAATTGGTAGGAATTAAGTTGTGTGAATACTGAGAGTAGGCAAAAGAAGAAAAGGGCAAAAAAAGAAAAGGGACATAATAATTTTTGAGCATGGAGAGGAGGGGGAGGGAGGGAGGGAGAGAGAGAGAGAGAGAGAGAGAGAGAGAACCACCTGGCTGTAATAAGTAAATATATTCAGGTAAGCAGATCTTTCTTATTTGCTTCCTTATTTTCACAGTGAGTTAGAATGCAGGAAATGGAGAGATCTTGTTTCAACTCTGTCATCTCTTTTGTTCACTGGCAAGTGATGTTGAAGCCTTGTAGACTGTAACAGTTGACTATATCTTGTTCCCTGTATCAATAAAGAAAGGGACAGAACCTTTGTAAGGGAACCAATAACATAGTCTGGGTTCCTCATTCAGATAGCTTTTTAGCTGTGTGAAGTGATCAGCAAAATGAAATATGGTCTATTTTAAGCCTTCCATATTCAAGGTTTGTCCTGATATCATGGAAACCTAATGGAGTTTGGGATGTTTGGGTTGATAGGTAATTCAGGACTAGGATTCAGTGACAGAAACATGTTGCATTGCACAAGTACAGTTGTAATGCAATGTCATAATGCAAGTAGAAAAGGGATGTAGCTTGCATCATGTTAGCACAATGCTGCTTTAGTCATCTGCCTCCCCTTGATTCCCCCATCCACTTTTGTCAACTCCTCCTCTATAAGTTTCTCCTTCATAGGAAAAGTTGCAAAGACAATTTTTCAATTTGTTCAGAGCTGCAAAATGAATGGTTGCCCGTTAGGAGGAACTTTCACCTTGGATTCCTAGAATTTCTCTCCTTCCTAAACCCTTGTGTTGGTCACCATTACACTCATCCCGCTTGTTTTTTAAGAGTGGTTAAAGGTGGGTGAAGGGATTACTGGTTATTCCAGTTTTTGTTGCTTTTTCTTGTGAAAACAAACGAAGTAACAATGAGAATGTAGCAATGGTTGGAAAGATGACTTTTCTTTCCCTCAGTGGCCAATTGTATGGCATTTCTGTCCCCCACCTTTTTTTCCTTATCTGCCCCAACTCACTTACACAGCAGTTTGGAACTGTGCTATATAGCACAAAATATAGGAATGTTCCTCTACTCCTGGGAAAAGGCTGAAACCTGTGGCTGTAGATGTGATGAAAAAACATGGCAGTGGACAATTTTACAATCAGTGTGACTATGCTAGCTTAAAGGATAACTTAGAACAAAAGAAAAGTCCTGTGGGAGAGTAAAAAACCATCTATTTTGCCATTATGTGGTTCAAGCAAGTCTGGAGCTTTCTAATAATCCACAAACTGGAAAGTTTTTGTTGTTGTTGTTCCTTTCTTGAACCTACTCTTTATGAACCTGGAACAATTATGTTAACATACAGTAATTACATAATATTACACGAGGTATTTTTATTCTCGCTCTACCATAGGTTTGGTATAATGGTAATTCCATTACACTCTTGTCAACTTGGGAGGTCAACTTGGGAGGTCAACTTTGCATTTCATCTCTTTGATTAGTTCACAAGAAGGCTCTGAACAATTTGCAATCTACATATGATTCTATCACTGGATACTAATGAACTGCATCCTAAGGCTGCCACAGTGAGAAGAATGATATGAATTGCATGAAACAGTCTGCCATGCATGTTTGTACTTTCAGACTTCATTCCTCTGATAATAGTGTTAAAGTTCAATGTTCCATTTTATTTACTTTACTAATCTTACTCTAGTATTATTTTGACACTGTCACAAAACATTTTACCTACTTACAAAAAAGCTAACATGTTGGGCATGGTCAATCACAAAGCCAAAATGATAAATATGAAATAAACAACATTTTAAAGAAATGTTACCTGTTTTTCTAAACTTACTATATTTATGAAAGGCCAATTGCATATTTACCAAATACAACTATGATATGTCAACAGTTAACTCACTTGGTCTGAGTTTACAAATAATATGGTTTGGGTGGTAATGGTTAGTGTATTGCATGATTTGGGAATAACCCATGGTTACAATTAATAACTCATGGCTTAGGACTTATTGTGATGACTGTGAAACCCTGATTAAAGCAAACCTGATTTATTTGTTGGTGGTTTTAATTTTTAATATAATTGGGGTTTCTTGTTTAATTGCTTTTTAAATTTTGTATTTCTGTTTTTATTTTTGTGAGCCTCCCTGAGTCCTTCAGGAGATAGGGCGGCATAGAAATCCCATCATTAAATTAAATTAAATTAAATCACAATGTGTGAAGTCAATTTTTGGCAGCAACAAAGGTTGTGCTGCTGCCTCACTAGACTCACAATGTTATTAAGAGAGACAGAGAAGGTTGGTGGGCAGGAGTAAGGAATAGAGCTTTGTAATTCATGTAATCAAACTCTGATCTGGAAAGGCAAGAGCTAGAGAACATTCCTCTAAGTTTTCAAGCTTTACTTGTCTGGTTTAATCCCTAATGTCAGCAAATTTTAAGTTCAAATGTAGATCATTACTTTAGTAGACACAAATCGGTCTGCAGCCTGCTTCTTTTAATATATGGACTTCTACCTACAATTTATCAAAGGAAAATAACTGCAATTGACACTATGCAGTTTCTGAAAGAGACAAATGCTACACATAAACATTCTGTAGATTTAATGCTGGAAACAGAGGTCACAACTTGTGTGAGTTAATATTTTCCAAGCCAGAAGAGGGGAAAATCTTACTGCAGTTATATCTGAATGCCCTACTTTACCCTACTCCACTGCACCCCATTTTATTTCCTATTTTAAAATAACTTTTTTTTTTAAAAAAAAGGCCTTTATTCCCTGACATTTTATTGTTGCTATTACAAAGGGATATTCTCTGGTAAAGACACAATCTGTAAAAAAAATAGTTGTATAATACAGCATTTTAGAGAAGAGAACTTTTAATAGATTGTTAAAAGTCATCATTGGCAAAGATGCTGACATACTGGGAATTGTCTCTCCAGATTTTTACAATATGGAAAGTTACATTTTGTATGCATCATTGGAGAGGAATAAACTATGCAAATTCTATTTAGAGGGTCAAATGTTTGATGCTAGGCCCTAAAAATTTAATCCAAGATGATGTTTTAAAACAACAAATTGGATTCAGACTGAGGAAGCTGTGAGCACAGGACACCAATAACAAAGGAGTTGGGCTTTAATCACATTGTTGTAGCCACCATCCTTTTTTTTAAAGCTACACTTTGTGGATACCCCTGAATATATATCACACCAACTATGAGTGCAAATCTGGAACACACACACACACAAACACACACACACACGTAGGTCTTGGTGTATTCGGGTCTTGTCCCGTGTAAGATTGAGAGTATCTTGGCGACATTTCAACAAGATCCCACTCGCCATCTTCAGGCTGGTGTCTTCGGCTTTGTGCTTGTGCCAGCAAAGCATGATCTGAGCTGCCTTCTCTCTATAAATACTGGAGGGGAGGTGTGGTGTGCTGGCTCTGTTGTAAGCGGGTTGATTGGCTGTGTTGTTGGCTGTGTTGTCGCTTCTTGATTGGTTGATGGAGTTGATGTTTGCTGATTGGTTGGCTGTGTTGTTGGCTGTGTTGTCACTTCTTGATTGGTTGATGGAATTGATGTTTGCTGATTATTCTCTTGTTGAAGTGTTCAGTGTTGGAGATAAGTTTGGATCAACACTGAACACTTCAACAAGAGAATAATTAGGGAAACTATCGAAATAGAGAAACACCCCCATAACATGAATAAACGGGATGATACTTCCTGCCTACCAGACATCTGGAAACTAGCCCTAATCAACAAACAAGTCCCAGCCACAAAAACCAACACTGGACCCAAAATAACACATGATGCCACCACCAATCTCCCTCCCCAGACTCAAACCCAAGCCCACCCAACACACAAAAGGCAACCACCATCCAGAAACCAGACCACGGCTGCAACACCAGCTGCTACACCCCCCTCTGACCCCCAAACTAAGCAAACTGACACACGCTATAAACACATAGCCAGACCTCAAACTCGGAGCCAAACCAAGACAACATCACAGCCTTCCACCCAGGATACTACATCATGGAACTCAGGAGATTACAACAGAAAACCTCAGGAGGTTGCAACACAGACAACGGCCCAGGAGATTACAGCACAAGACCCAGGATGTCACAACAATAAAACTTAGAAGGTCATCACACAGCCCACTACCCAGGTAGCTACAACACAAAAGGCTGAAGGACACACAGCCACTACCTCAGCCACACAGGCTCTTACGAAAAAGCCAACCAATCAGCAAACATCAACTCCATCAACCAATCAAGAAGCAACAACACAGCCAACAACACAGCCAACCAATCAGCAAACATCAATTCCATCAACCAATCAAGAAGCGACAACACAGCCAACAACACAGCCAACCAACCCGCTTACAACAGAGCCAGCACACCACACCTCCCCTCCAGTATTTATAGAGAGAAGGCAGCTCAGATCACGCTTTGCTGGCACAAGCAGAAAGCGGAAGACACCAGCCTGAAGATGGTGAGTGGGATCTCGTCGAAATGTCACCAAGATACTCTCAATCTTACACGGGACAAGACCCAAATACACCAAGACTACATACCTTTACCTGTGAAAATCTACAAATATATTTTATTTTATTTATTTTATTGGACTTATATGCCGCCCCATCTCCGAAGACTCAGGGTGGCTCACAATTAAAACATACAAATACAATAAATAGATTAAAAAAGAATTAAACCATTGTGAAGTCCAATAAAGCCGAATTAAAGTTAAAAACTATCCCATACCCCCCACGAGGTAATCACAGCCCGACTTGGTCAAATAGCCAGGTCTTCAAATCGCGGCAGAAGGTGCGGAGGTCAGGGGCCAGATGGAGGTCCAGAGGCAGTTGGTTCCATAACTCCGGGGCCGCCACAGAATAGGCTTGCCGCCGGGGGACCGCCAGCCGACATTGACTTGCCAACGGGACCCCAAGGAGCCCCTGCCTGTGTGTCCGTACAGGGCGGTTGGTCCTCGATATCAGCAGGAGGCACTCCCTTAAATATTGTGGACCCATGTCATGGAGGACTTTGAATGTTAAAGCCAAAACCTTGAACCTTACCCGGAGTGCAACCGGCAGCCAATGCAGGCCGTGCAGGAAGGGGGTAATATGGGAGAATCAGGTAACTCCCATCACAACCCGTGCGGCCGCATTCTGCACCAGCTGCAGCCTCCGGATGGTGTGCAAGGGCAGTCCTAAATAGAGAGCATTGCAGTAGTCGAGTCGCGAGGTAACAAGGGCATGAGTGACTGTACGCAGGGCATCTCAGTCCGGAAACGGGCGAAGCTGGCGAACCAGCCGGACCTGGGCAAAGGCCCCCCTGGTGACAGCCCCCACCTGCTCCTCCAACTGGAGCCATGCATCCAGGAGGACCCCCAGGTTCCTTGCCCTATCCACAGGGGCAGCACCACTCCCCTATGGTCAACGATGGACAATCTTGACTGGACCGAGATGCCGGTATGTACAGCCACTCAGTCTTGGCTGGGTTGAGCCGAAGCATGTTTCCATCCATCCAGGTCCGTACCGCATCCAGACAGCGAGTCATCACAGAGAGGGCAGCACTGATCTGGTTTGGGGTGGAGATGTATAACTGGGTATCGTCAGCATACTGGTGATGCCTCACCCCAAAACCACGAATGATCTCACCCAGCGGTTTCATGTAGATATTAAATAAAGGGGAGAGGACCAACCCCTGAGGGACCCCACAAGTGAGCCTCGGGCCGACCTCTGTCCCCTGTCAACACCGATGCGACCACCCCGAGAGGTAGGAGGAGAGCCACCGGAGAACAGTGCCCCCACTCCCAACCCCCCGAGGCATCGCAAAAGGATACCATGGTCGATGGTATCGAAAGCCGCTGAGAGGTCTAATAGGACCAGGACAGAGGAAAAACCCCTGTCCCGGGCCCTCCAGAGATCATCCATCAGTGCGACCAATGCCGCCCATGCTGAAACCAGGCCGAAGCCCGATTGGTACGGATCTAGGTAGTCCGCTTCATCCAGGAAAAGTGGAAACTGCTGAGCCACCACACTCTCAACAACCTTTGCCAAAGGTTGGCGTGAAAGTTGTCTAACACGGTCGGGTCCAGGGCAGGCTTCTTCAGGAGGGGCCTCACCACCGCCTCTTTCAAGGCGGAGGGAAAGACACCCTCCCTTAACGCTTGACCACTGCCCGAGCCAACAGGTGACCTCCCTGGTGGCATAAGCCAACCAGGAAGGGCACGGGTCCAACAAACATGTGGTGGAACTCAGATGCCGCATAATCCTGTCCACTTCATCCTCGGAAACAGGATCGAACTCAGCCCAGATTACATCGGCCAGACTGCTTGCACCACGATCCTCAGACCACTGCAAGGTGGAGCACAACCCACCCTGAATCCGCACGATCTTATCCGACAGATATTGACCAAATTCCTCAGCCCTTCCCCGGAGAGGGTCCACCACCTCCCCCGAATGTAGGAGGGAGCGGGTGGCCCTAAACAGGGCGGCTGGGCGGTTATCTGCGGACGCTATGAGGGTGGAGAGATAAGACTTTCTCGCCACCCCCACAGCTACCAGGTAGGCCCTAATATGGGCTCTTAGCTGGGCTCGATCGGCTTGGGAGCGGGTGGCCCTCCACCTGCTCTCTAAGCCCCTCCGATGGCGCTTCATCTCCCGGAGCTCCTCAGTATACCAAGGGGCAACCCAGGATCCACGGCGTGTGAGGGGATGCATGGGGACAACCCTGTCGAGGGCAGCCTCAGCAGCCTGCTGCCAAGCGGCTGCCAAGTCCTCGGCAGAGTTGTGGGCAAGGGAAGAGGGAAAAGACCCCAGTTCCGCCTGGAACCTCTCAGGGTCCATTAGGCGTCTGGGGCGGAACCATCTAAGTGGCTCCTCATCCCAGCAGTGGGGAGCAGCCTGTTGGAAGACCAGCCGTAGGAGATAGTGATCAGACCAAGGGACGGGCAGTGTTGTACAACTAGCCTGCCCTATATCACTACGCCACTGTTCCGAGACAAAACTAGGTGAGAGTGTTTCCCTCGTGAGTCGGACCTTGAATTAACTGGGTCAGGCCCATGGTCCCCATGGAGGCCATGAACTCCTGGGCCAAACCCGACGCCCCCCCGAGGGAAGGCAGGTTGAAATCCCCCAGGACCATAAGCCCTGGGAGATCCACCGCCACCCCAGAGGACGCCGAGAAGCCCAGGCAGGGTTGCTGCCACACAGCTGGGGGAAAGGTATGTCAGCAGCAAACCCACCCGACCACCAGGCCCCCACCTCAGGAGGAGGGTCTCACTTCCACCTATCTCAGGAACAGCGACCTCCCTTGGAATCAGGGTCTCCCAATAACCACAGCCACTCCACCACCCCTCCCTGAGCCCGTGGCTGGTGCAAAATCCAAAACCTGGGGGCATAAATCAACCAGAGGGACTCCTCCTCTGGGCCCAACCAGGTCTCGTGACACAGGCCAGGTCCGAGCCTCCTCCTCAATCACCTCGGAGGAGGGAAGACTTATTAGCCATGGACCTGGCATTAAAATACACCAGCTTGAGCCCAGGGGTCCCTTCCCCTGCCCCCAGGGAGGAGGTCATAGGGTCGGAGCGCCACCGCTGGAGATAGCGGGGCGCCCCAACACATGATCTGGCCCTATGCCTCGTCTCCTCGATCCCAACCACCCTGGGGATCACGGTCCCTGACCCGCACTCTGGGCCCCCTGTCCCCAACCCCCACAAGCCAGGCTGCAGTCCACCTTCGCGGTATCATTTCCCACCCTCCTCCCTAACCTACTTAAAAATTTATTTAAAAATTTAATTAAAGGGGCCCTAGTGACCCTCTTTTTAACTTTCTTAGAGCCCCGACCCCAACCCAACTCCCCGCCATGCCATCTCTCTGGGTTCCATAACCCATCCTCGAGGTAGACCGGTGATAAAATAGCAGGCCATATCCTGGAGGAAGGGAGCCTCCTAAAGGCCTGGAGTTCTGCTGCTGTAAAAGTTCAAATGTTACAAATCCAAAAATGTCAGGGAACTGGCGTAAGGGTCTGCAGAAGGAAATGATAAAGTCCGGAATATAAGAACTTGATGGAGTCCAAGGTAACATCCATTGGGGGATCCAGGGACCAGGCTGCCCCCTCACAGCAGACCTGTGGTCGATGTTTGAGACCCTCCTCTGGATCAGGTCGCACTCTCACTGCGGGTACCCCAATGGGTCCAATTGGACAGTTGGTAAACAGATGTTAAATGGCTATCTAGGAAAAATGAGTTCCCATTGTCGTTCTCTCACCACGGCAAGGGACACAACAAGATCTGATAGTCACAAATCAAGTTCAAGGGTGCACAGCCGACACTGGGAATCCGTGCCCAGGTCACTAGGGTGTCCAAGCCCACCCCTCCGTGGCCTGTGGTATGGTATAGATGATTCAGTCCCAGTAATTAAAGTACCTTGTAATTGGCGAGGATGGAACAGATGGTATAAGTGAACGAGGTAACACATGTAGGGCAAAATGACCAAACATAATGGTCAATGAAAAAGTCCAGAGTCCAGCCATAAGGAGTAGCACAGGTAAGGTGGCAAGGCGGGGAATAGATGGCATCTTGGCGAGGGCCTCCCCAGGAAAGGACCAAAGTCAACGGTGGGCCTGGGACCACCACTGCTAACCAACCTCAGGTCCTGTACCATCATCCGCTGGCCTTCCATCCACTCCACCAATAGGGTCGCCATCATCACCGCCATCGCCTCCAACGCCAAGGATGGAGTCAGCACAGTCCTTAGCAGCCTCTGGGCGGGGCCGAGGCCTCCACCCATGACAGCTAACCAAGGACCGGTCATGCTTCCTGCTGCACTCCAGGCCACACCCGGGACAGCCACAGTGTCACATTGGCCCTCTGACTGAACTAAAGGCCAGGGGTTGGCCACAAACAGTGCCAACCTCACTGTCATCGCCGCCATCACTCCCGACACCCCCATCGCTCCAGGTCTTCTTGGCGTCTTCAGGGCTGCCACTCCCGGATCAGCTGCAGCCTCAAAACAGGACTCCAGCTGATTTAGAAGCTGGGGAACGTCGTCGGGCTCACCCGTTGCAACCGGAGCCGCTGCTGCACCCCACTGGCACTTTCGCAGCCTCCGACGTACAAAAAACCGTGTGTGTGTGCTTTAAATCTATTAGCAAAATAGTGTTTTTCAACCATGTCCTTTCTTGAAAAGATAAGTAATGTCAGGCATGGCTAATTCTTGCATGGGAAACATCAAGGAATCCTAGGGCCATTGATTAGAAAGAAGGCAATGGCAAAACACATCCATATTGTTGCCCAGAAAATGACATGGATCTCTCCATGAAAGTCATGAGTACTTCAAGAAACATTTTCTTTTTTGCAGGTAGCAATGGAGAGAAGACAAACTATTTATAAGATTATGTGTCATCTTCTAAGACTATAAAGCAAGCTACAGGAAGAGACCATTACAGGAAAACCCTTTTGGTTTCAAAGAACAAAATAATTATACATAGGAAAGGTAACACAGCAAAAATAGAACTGGGTCTTCCCTCTTGATTAACTAGCCATAAAACATGAAACTATGATGCAAGAAAAGACAGACAATTTGGCATCCTTTAGAAATTTTGAATCTCAACTCCTATCAACATGTCCAGTGATACACAATGGAACCAGACCTATTAGCCTTCTCTTTCTGTCTGCCTTCAATGGCCATTTTGTATTGTGTTGATGGGTTGCCCACAATGAAAGGTTCTTTTTTTAAAAGTCAAATCCAGCAGAGCTGGTCAAAGGAGTTGAAATCTAGAAATCTTGAAAATGTCAATGAATTTAGTTAAGGGAGAGGTAACCAAAAGTCCTCCTGCTGTTTTAAATTTCACCCACCCCCATTCTTGGTCATTGGTTGTGCCGATTGAAGGGGTTAGAAATTCCAAAAGTCCAAGACATTTAGAGGGCACCACACTCCCTGTTTTAGCAGAAGCCTAGTATTTTCAATTAACTGCAGTCTTGCGATAGTAACATTTATTGCAGCAGCACACAACAAATGCAGTGTGATTGGCAATAGGTTGTGGAAGTTTTAATATGCTTTCAAATATTGTACAGTTTTGGGAATATCTTGGCTGGGTTTAGTTCTTCAATCATGCTGCCTTTTGGGGGTGAAAGTGTTTCATAATATGGGGGTGGGGAAATCCCCTTCAAAATAAAGTAGTGAAGCCCATGTGTTCCAGGGTACAAAAGGAACTATTATGATTCTTATCTTCACAAGTGCATTAAAAAATAGTGCTTGTCCTCAACTTTCTCAAAAAGTTATTTAATAAAGAACTTGAAACCATTTTCAATATTTACAATAGAAATGCTCAAGAGCTGAGTTATGTGTTTTGAAATTCACAGAAGGTTTCAACCATTGAAGCAACAGTGATAGGAAGTATAGTTGACATTTTCCAAATATAAAAACCAGATGATGGAAAGTCTAATTTCTGTGAATTGCAGCAGTAGCTTAGCAGTCTATGTAAACCATGTGGAAATATTGTCTGGCCAACAGGACATGAAAAGTGAAGAATCTCCTTAGTATTTGCAGAAAAAGAGATTCAAATCATTTAACTAATTTCTCTATTTTGAATTACAGATGAAATTCCTTCCATATTAACTTTTCACATTCTTTGTTCCTCCATCTTTGTCAAAAAATCTACAGGACTCCCATTGACAAAATATATTTTAACAGTTTCTGTATTATTCTTTTCATCTTTTTCAGGCACGATGAATTCAAAATTCTTACTGAAACAGTTGATATTGAAAATGAATAGATCTCATGTTGTTTATTTATTTATTTATATTTATTTAGATTTAGATTTATATGCCACCCCATCTCCAGGGGGACTCGGGGCGGCTTACACAGAAACATATACACAATATAAAACTTATTCCAAAATTTGCCCAAGAGTTAAAGATTTAATTTGCCAAATCAGCCAATTTCCTTAGAAACATATCTCTGTTATTAAGATATTTTTAATAACATTGAAGTGTTTTAATGAGATGTCAATTTTTCAAACAAAGCACTAGATTGTAGTCATCTATCATTTTTATTTCCTAAAAATATCTCTAAGGATCCAGAAGTATTCTTATAGAGAAAAGTTTCTTGCATTTAATCTTTGTAATTAATATTTCTTCATTTTTAAATTAAAAAAATTAAACAATTTGAGCAACGAAAGTGTCTTAAGACAGAGAGGTGTCCACATTCATGTTGTTTATGTAGCTCTTCTCTCTTTCTGGGTGCTGCTTTACTGCGTCCAGAGGTCTGTTTAAAAACTTTTCTTTTGCTTTCCATTAATCCTATTTTATTTCTGAACCAAATAAAAGTGGCCAAGGTTAACTTGCTGAATTCAGTCTGCCTATTCAGAACTCTGCTGCTATCTTTATGCTGGACTTGGACCAGACAGCTCTTCAAATAGAAGTTGACCCCTATAAAGTAAGACTCATGGCCACACTAATCAGCATAGAAATCACTGGGTAAGAGGAATAAATACACAGACTGGTACAAAATATCTTCCCATGAAAATCTTGAGATTAAAAGAAGGGGGCTGGAGGGGGAAAGTGTATATAGAAGTTAATCTATATTCACTTGTAAAATATATGCTTGCCACATTTTGTAAGTTATTGCTTTTTCATTGTTGCATTGCATAAAAAATTCATTGCTTTCCTAACATCTTTCACATCTTTAATGGTTTCCTAAAATTCATCCTTGAAAATGACCTGCTGGTTAAAAACATAATAATAAATCTTGGTGGAAAAACAAGAGTTTGAACGTTCGGGGCCATTGTTTCTCTTGTTTTCTTGTTATCTGTGAGTGTAAGGCAAGTGGGAGGAAGTAAAAAATGAGGGTTGATAAGGTTACCAAATGAATCCATCTTTTCAGCTGCACAGTATTGCATGGGAGGATAAAGATATGGTTGTATATAACATCAAGCTTCACAATGAATGGTAGGGATGGAGGTGGAAAAAGGTGCTTGGTGAACCTATACCTGAGTGAATGGGTAAATCCCAGTTTTGGTTTTCATGCAACCTTTTGTGATTATGATGATGATGATGGTGATGAGGTTGTGTATAAGTAACAGAATGTATTGATCTAACATTTCCCAGCAAGCTTTGCTCCAACCTTCTTTGGCCCTACTTCTTATTCTGTCTTAAGTTTATGCTTCTTCCATTCTTCCTTATCTTGACTCCTGATTATCTGTTATTTCATTTCTCTCTTTCCCCAATCATTGTCTTTGATGCATTCATTTTATTCTGTCCTAACTTCTGAGGCAAAGCTGACCCAGCATGCACACAATTTAGTTTCTTGACTTCTTCCATCTTCTTCACCTTTGCCCATTGTCTCTGTCTTATGCCTCAGAATCTTATTTCCTTTGTCTCTTCAATTATTTCATTACTTGTAATTCACAGAATTTAGTATGAGTCAGCAAGTTAATGATCACTTGATGGAGTTCAATCTATATTTTGTTTTAAAATATGAACTGAACTAAATCCTAAACTTTCCCCACTTTTCCTCAATCTGTGTTAACTAGCAGTTGTTTACCTAAAACTGTAGCTAGCGGCTGTGCTAAACAGTTGACCTAATCATTTGACAGCTTTCAGTCTCCATCTAAGTGTGAAGAAAGCAAGAATACATCGGGTATTCATTTGAATGTAGGAACGTGTCCCTGTTCTTCAACTTATGAAGGCTTGGGTGCTTACATGCATTCACACAGATGAGTACGTGCAATCTGAAAATATGTAGAATAGCATTTAGAGATATTATAGGGAAGACAAAGCAATGTTGTCAGCTTTATGTGGCTAATAACTTGGGTTCATGTGACACATTAAATCCCATAACCTGGGATAACAAAATGCAACAGCTGTATTTACATAATATAGAAACAAATAAACCACTTTATGGCTTAAGGGAAAAGCCCAGTTCACCCACCACACTAACACAATCAGTGTTCCCACAAGATGCTGAACCACAAATAACCTGACACCATTTTAATCTCCTCTAGCCTGTGTATATTTGTGAGAATACTGGAGGAAGGAAGTCAACCATGTTCAAAACAGTACAGTGAAAAAATAATGAGAAGGAGTTAGTACAATGGGTACAAATCTTTGTTTTGAATTGGTCTCTTGGTAATATTTGCAGGGTGAAGATCTCTATAAATCAATTACTAGCTGCTGGCCCAAGGGGTTAATTAGATTCACTCCATCCGCACACTGAAGGGAGTGGTGTTACAAGAACTAGGAGAGTTCACTAGAGGTCTGGGAAGAGAACCAAAGTCATTTTTCCTTAGAAATCATGTCATTCTGAGACATATCTGATTCCTGATTTATAAGGGGTTTGTATTTAATATGGAGCTGGACCTTGCAACTGCTTGTAAGTCATACTTCATGATGGGAGAAAATGCATGCCAAGCAGTCTTACAATACAAGGCATTACTAAAATATATATTAACTCTGTGTTGTTGATCTACTTATAGGAAATATTAGAAATTACAGCTGGGAGAATTACATGTATATATTTCCACCTTAATGTAAAGTCTTGAAGTGACTTCTAATCATATGAATTGGGGTAATAAAGAAAAGGGATTATCAGGCTGAAAGATGCATCAAGTGCTGCATTCTAAATGGCAAGTGAAATTTAGGGAAATTTTTTTAAATTTCATGTTAGTTTAAGTTACATTAATTATAAACCATATATGTTCCCCAAAATATGGAAAACATGAGGAAGCTCAGAAACTTTTTATAGATGATGTGAATGATGATAGTTTTTATTAATTTTATTTGTTTTATTTGTTATATTTGTTATAGTTGCCCACTCTAGTAGACTCTGAGCAGTTTGCAAATTCCAAGGTGATAGAAACAGTTAAAAACCTACAATAACACAAACAACTTGGGCTAAAGCAACTGTAACAATAATAGATAACCACTCAGGGGCTCTACAAACAAAAACCAGGGCCAGCAATCACTCTACCCCCACTCTAAACCCTGCCTGAGACTGAGTACTGTGGCAAATCATTGGTTGCAACTCTTGCAGCTGGTCCAGAAAGATATTATGGTCAATAATATTGAAAGTTGTTGAGAGATTGAGGACCAGGATGGATGTATCATGGCTTTGATGATAATGTTCTCCAATGCCAGATCATACTGCAACTATTCCAAGATAAAAGCATAGCTACTCCTGCCCATCACTGTACCAATAGCACCTCCTACCCTCATGTCCCCCCTCCAGTTCAGCTTTCCCTGCCCAATACATCCATTTCTCCCAACAACTCCCAAACAATTCTTCAAGAAAACAAAGAATATCACTTCACGGGTAAGATGTTTCCCAATGAGGAGGCCGTTTGGGGAAAAACTTCCTTTGGCTGATGTCTCTTTGATCTATCATAGGAATGGGGCAATAAGTATGCTGTCCCTTCTTGCATGTATCAACCAGACACATTCCATCTGGAGGAGATAATCCCTAATGTACCCATGTATGACTTCATATGTTCAAACCAGCAGTTTTAACTAAAAACCGATTGATAACCAAGCTGTGACCAGAGAATTGATGTTATATCACAGTAGCTATTCTCATCCCTGGCTGCTCTATTTTGTACCAATTACAATCTGGTGGTCATCTTCACAGAATCTTCATGTAATTGAAGTGTGTGCCTGTAAAAACATAAATCTCCACTGTCACGACTTCTTGGTCGAATATGGTTACAATTGGTGCACCAGCCTAAGCTCCATAAAGGCTCTCCAACCATGGTTTCCACCTACTATTCCAGCAGGATTTGTGAGGCTGTTACTGAACAAAGATTTTCCTGCTTGCTGTAATTCCTTCTAGTTTTGAAACTGTCAAAATCTATGAATTCAGTCATGATAACTTAGAACACCTCCTACAGATCAGGTCAACCTACCAGTGACCCCACATTCTGTGTCCCCACTCAAAAATATTAAATGGAGACTTTTTTCTTTTTGCTACTTATTTCCTGCTGCTTAAAGGACGCTGCCAAGGATTACAAAAATAATAAATATCTTCATGACCTTTTATAGATCTATTGACAATCTATAAATAAGTGAAGACCACCCACACTAGCAAATCTTTTGCCAATCTTATCAAAATTTCTGTAGTGTATCCTTGTTTGAAACTCCTCAAGTGCTTCAGCGGAGGAGAAATTAACAGACGTGCTTTCCTCAGTCATCAGGACTTAACCTCAAAGCCAGAGTGGTATGTGGGGATGCTGTGATGGATTTTATCCAAGGAGACCTGGACTACAAACAATACCTTCTCAAACCACAAAAGCTTACTGACTGAATGTCAGCCAAACCTTGGCTTGGTTTACCTCACAATGTTCTTTTGAAGATAAAAAGGGATAACTCTGTATATGCTGCTCTGTGCTATTAAGAGGAAGAGTTGGCAACAGAATAAAGGAACCACCTTTTCTATTCCTTTCAAGTGTTTAGAACACATGTGTATGCGTGTATGTATAAAAAGAAGAAAGGAAGACAAGCAATGACAATATGTATCAAAGATAATCTTCAATTCGTTTCTTCTTTTAGATTTTTTTTTCTGAAAAAGATTATGAAGGTCCATAATTTTAAATTCTCTCACAAATCTATTTCTTGCCATATTTCAGGGATCCTGTTTTCATAGGAAATATTTGCCAGTTTTACAGTCAAAGTTTTTTTCCCCGTTTATAATCTCTGAAGTACCCACGGTTAATTTTTTTGACATTCCTTAGAACTGACAATTTATCCCAGTTTACAGGAATAACTTTTATTTTGATTTTGTTTCTTGCTCTCTGGAGTTGACCAAATTTTCTTAGTAGACTTTTGAAAATAGACCCTTCAAAATACACTCAATGTCTAAACAAATTCTTTTCCCTCATTCTCTTTTTGCACTTTTATTAACTTTTTGGACAGCAAAAACTATAGACAAGACTTACAGTTCCATAAATCATAATTTTTCCCTAAGACTTACTTATGGTTAGTTGCATTATTCTCTCCAAACTGCATTACCTTTTTGCTAAATGTTTGCTTAGTTCAAACATTTTCCGGTAAAGTACAAAAACCAGAATTTCATAAAACCTGAAATCTTTCCTGAAGGATTCTCAAAAGTGACAGTTTTGGATGGCTTTCAAGGAAAAATGTAATAACTGACATGTACCTGAAAGAATATTGGAGCTGGGAAGAAATAATGGAAAAAAGAAACACATAAAGTTATTTAACAAAGATGGATGGGATTTTTAAGAGGTTCTTTGCTTCACTGATGCTTCAAGTGTTAAAAGAATTTTCTTAAAGCAAAATTGCAAACAAAATTGCAAAGTGAAGCAGATATCCTACTTCAAAGCAGTGGATCAGCCAGACAGAAGCCATTTCCTTTAAAGCAAGGGCACAATAGACAAGGTTTGACCTCATTCTGATGATTCTTCAAGCAGAGTGCATCTCTTTTCATAAAAAGAACTAGGGACAATATGAAAGCAGTGTTCCAATATTTAATGAGCTGCCACAAAGAAGGAGGGGGACTCTGAACCACTGGAAGGCAAGACGAGAAGCAATGGATGGAAATTAATCCATAGGAGAACCAAGCTAGAATTAAGGAGAAATTTCCTGACAGTTAAATAATTAATCAGGGGAACTGACTTGCCTCTAGAAGTTCTGGGTACTCCAACAGTGGAGATTTTAAAGAAGAGATTGGACAACTATTTGTATGAAATGGCTCTGGCTTGAGCAGAGAATTAGACTAGAAGACCTCCAAGGACCTCTAACTCTGCTATTCTGTTATTTTATTATTCTTTGGCCACATGAAATAAAGCATTGAAGTGAGGTATGCTTGCACATGCACATACAAACAAAAGAAAGTGTCGATGAAGTAACCAAGAAGCAAGCAAAACTAGAAGACATGACATTACATGCTGCTGAAGCTTAGAAACTGAGAAATATTTCCATTAGTTCATAGAATACTTTTTAAAAATAAGCAGAACATGTGTTTGTGTATAAGCAGCAGCAATACAGAAATAGCTTCCTTTGCCATGTTTAGCAGAGTTCTGGTCTAGATAAAATCATTAAGGACAAGGCAGGTATCAGCAGAAGATCTTGCCTGGGTGCTGAAGCCCCAGAAGCTACTAATTGCAATTTACTACTGATCATTAAGATTGTATCCTTTGCTTACCTAATTTTTCTATAACATCTTGTTCTCAGTGACTTGGTATAATTCGTCCAAGGACCTTTGAGCCTGTCTATCCAACTTACTTGTTCTCTTCCCCTAACTTTGCCAAGCATAATTGTTTTTCTAGTGCATTATCACTTGTCTAATATATGTGATTTTTTTGCCAACTAATTCATATCTCAAGGAAAAGTCAGTTTTTTTATTAATCAAGGATCGGTTCATCAATTCTTACAGTCCATGGCACTTTTTGTAACCAAATCCAAAAATCTTCAATTCAAAAGCATCAGTTGAAAAGAAAAGAAAATTGCTTTTAAAAGCATTTTTTTTAAATTATTGATCATAGAGTATATACTTATCTATCATACTAAGCTCTGCTGATTGTTAAGAATTGTTTTCCTGAAGGAATTGATACATCAACATGAACATGATCCTGTTCTTCAGGAGAACACTGTTTAAATTTGTCAATGTTTCAATCCCTGGACTTTTAAAATACAGGCAATAATATGGACTGGTTAAATGAAGAACTTTTGTTTTCTTTTTAAGTACCCTTGAATAACTTGCTTAAAAAAACAACTGAAATGAAGTAGGTAAGGAAGCCTGCAATTGCTCAACTTTAGTGAAGATACCTATATCTTCCTTATATGGCAAATTGGCTTTGCCTTCTCCCCTTTCCCCATTTTGGGAAAAACAATATTGCATATGTTCATTTAATTCATTATAGAAATGAGGAAGGAAGGAAGGAAGGAAGGAAGGAAGGAAGGAAGGAAGGAAGGAAGGAAGGAAGGAAGGAAAGTTTAGGAAGGAAGGAAAGTTTAGAAATGAATGAAATGTGTTTAGATGTAAACTTTGGCATTTCTCTGGTTTCCCTTCTCACCTCTCAAATCTAAACCTTTCCCCTGTTGAAACTCCTGTTGTGCTGCTCTGTTAATTCCAGCCAGTAGCTTTGTTTATAAGCTCTTGTTGATTTTTCTTCCAGACTAATGTAATTAAGTACACTCAAGACAGCTGGCTTAAATGCACTTCAGATTTTGCATTTGTAAGTGTCTGTAGCACACTTTATACTCCATGGGACACAGAGCTGATGGAGCAAAGAATCCAAAGGGACATTTGTTGTTGTTATTGGTCTTCTGAAAATTAAGCTCTTGAACACTGAAGTATTCCAAACAAGTCATTTTCCAAACTGAATTGAATGATGTACTTGGGCAATGCAATGAATGTCTAATGCAATGAAGATTATTGGAGGATATTTTCAAATGGAACCTGTAAGAAGATTAATATGCTCTACATGGGGTTACCCTTGAAAAGTTTCTGGAAGCTGCAGCTGGTGCAGCCACACAAGCTTTATTGGTGCCCAAAGAAGAACACATGTAATTCCTCAGCTCTGTGAACTGCATTGGGTACCAATTTGCTTTTGGGTCCAATTTAAGGTGCTGATTATGACTTATAAAGTCCTACATGGCCTAGTGCCAGGTTATCCATGGAACCAGCTTTCTTCCATTACATCGGCCCATCCAACCCAGTCAGACAGGGTAGATAAGTTGCGGATTCCATCAGTTAAAGAATTTCAACTGGCAAGTCTAGGAAGAAAGCCTTCTCTGCTCTTGCCCCCTCTCTATGCAATATTCTTCTCCCAGAGATGAGGGAGGCTCCCACTCTCCTAGCCTTCAAAAAATGGATTAAAACATAGCTCTGTAGCCTTGTGGGAAGCCCAAAAGAGCATGCAATTGTGGGGTGGTTAGTGCCATGAGAGCTTTCTCTTTGCCCTAGTTCACCAATTTTTAACAGGCTTAATTTATTATTGCTTCCTTAAATTTTTAATTTTAACTTTACTAGTGGGCTAATAGGTTCCCACTGGATGTTATCAAACAGAATCAAAATTCTCATTAATTGGGGATAACTTGATTTGGCTTCCTTTATTGAACAGAAAGTTACATGTGATGGCTTAGAGTGCCATTGCATTCTATGATTTCTTTTTTAAAAATTGAAAGAAAAAAAAAGATTCTTTGAATGCATAATAAAGAATGTTTGTAGTTTATATTTGTTCTGGCTGGAATATTGATGAATACCATGGAAGATAAGTGTTCTATTTATGTAGATAACAATAGCCTTGCTTAGGCAATCATTTGAATGCTTAATAGCTTCCAACCATTTAGTACAAATAATCTGAGACTCCAAGGCCATAATCTGGGGGATTTAGTTTTCATTACATACATCAATGTTTCTCAATCCCAGCCATTTTAAGATGTGTGGACATCAATTCCCAGAAATCCTTAATCAGGAGAGAGGGGGAGAGAGAGAGAGAGGGAGGGAGAGAGGGAGAGGGAGAGAGAGAGAGAGAGATTCTATCTTCATTTAATATGATTTATGGTGGGGTACATACTACTCTTTATATTACTCAAACCTATTAGGTTGAGCTAAAAAAGAGTGGTTGGTCCAAGGTCACCCAGTTGACTCTTATTCAAAGAGAGAACTAAAATGCATGATCTCCTGGATGCTATTCCAGCACTACAACCACTATACCAAACTGGTCCTTAGACATATAGGAGAGTCAGTATGATACACTGATTCAGGTGCTGGACCAGGAGTGCGGTAGCTCAGATTCTAATGCTCCCTGAGAAGAGAATCTATTCGGCTAATTTAACCTTAGATTGGGAAGTTAAGTAAATAAAGAGATAAACAAATAAATAAACTGTAAAGGTAGATTCCAGTCTATAACCTTCAATAAAGAGGCCTTCATTATTCACTGAACTGATTCAGGTATCTGTACATCACGGACATTCTATGGATAATTTTTTTTTGTGGACTCAATTTGAGGAAGCATATTTGTAAAAGTTATCACAATGAAATTTCTATTAACAAATACTTCTAAGTAATTTCCCCATATAATGGAAAAATATTTTTATCCATCTGTTAAAGGATCAAGCCTTCTTCTGAAGATTAAGTTGCAGGACTTAGGAGTGGGGTGTTTCAATACGATAAATAAGGATGTTTTCTTCTTTCTTTACAAGATTTTTGCTTGTAAGGTAAGAGAGAGGAATATAACAGGCTGCCTGGCTCAGCTTCAAATGGGATTTGAGATGAGATCTCCCAAACTGGGCTGAAAATTTCCATAAAAATATGTTGTTTAGCAGTTATACTAGAAGAAATGCAACCAGTATAATATGGGGTTACATTTAGCTTTTGAATGGTATGCTAGCACCACACTCCAAAAAAAATAGGTTAAATCCAAGGGAAGTGATGGGTGTAGCCAGCCCCAATTTGATTTACTTTAAAATACAAAATTGAAAAAATTGAAATTTACCCTAAATTAACAAAATAAAGCTTATAAGATTCCTTTCCATGTATTTGGTAATGTATCCATTCCAGGACATTACAAATTCAATTGCATGACAACATTAAGAGGGCTCTGGAGAGGCAGATCCAATGTTCTGGGGAGCCAGGAAGCATCAGGCTGTGTGTCTCTTTACTTTATGCTTATGCAACTTTTGGTTCAGCCAGACAAATGTAGCCAAATCATCAAGGCTGGTGGCTTCATAAACTACCAGGTATTATTGTTAGTCCAGGACAAAAAAAAAAGGGTAGTGGTGGTGGGGGAATAGCAAACCATCTGTCAGGCCACAATCCAGCTAGAGGGTGTGTTCAGTTTCGTGAGTCACAGGTTCAGTGGGTTTCTTTTAGACCTATCTAATTTCATCTTTTATTCAATATTAATTGTAGTTACATCAGATTCCTTAGCCTAGAGGAAAAATAACCTCAAAAATCAGTGAGGTCACCCAGCTCAGACTGTCCAGCAGACAGGGGTTGAAATTTGCTGTGGAATGTTAACTGGGAAGTTGGACAATTTATAATTTCTTACTGAGCACATTGTCCCTGTGTTTTTTGATTTGAGGGAATAAAGTAGTGGATATTTAGATAAACTCCCCTTTTTTAGCATACAGAATATCTGGATGGAAGTATAGATACTATATATAGCACAGGTAATAGTATCCGTTGGCTAGAACCTGAGAGGCAAAAGAATAGAATGGGACGTAAGCAGGTCTCTCTCAGTAGGCAGTCTTCAGTGAAATTAAAATCTTAATATCTGGCTGAGCAAAAGAGAAGCCCTGTTTTTAAATACACCTAGAGTGTTTAAAGATTTTTGGAGTGTTCAATATGGATCCTGTGGAAATCCTATCAAATACTTCAGAAAGTGCTAATCGAGTATTAGATGGGCGAAGCAGGTGTGCCCAAGCCAAAATGATAATGAAGGACAGAACCCAGTGACATAGCAACTTCATGCCCATGACAATTTAAAATAGCCATCAGGAACTGGTCAGTTCCCTGTTCCTAACTGTATCATCAATAAATCATCCTAGATAATATTCATGGCAGAAACCTTATGGGGAGGGCAGGAAAAATATTAGTTTAAAACTGGAATAGGTAAAGATAACTTTAACCTGCTTCTATAATGATTGATGTTGTAATCATTGTCATTTATTAAACTTGCATGCCGCCCAACTCCCAATGACTCTGGGCATCTCACAACAAAGAATTACAAAAAAATTAATAAAACTGGAAAAGGACAAAAGATGACGAACATGATGAGATGACTCTCCTTTACCAAAGGCCTAGCTGGAGATTAGGTCTCCCTGGCTCTTTTAAACAACAGCAGAATGGGGGATGGGGTGGTAGTGGAAGGACACCCAGATCTCATCATTGTTGGTAGTGGAAGGGACACCCAGATCTCTGGAACATTGTTCCAGAGGGAAGGCATTGCTATACAGAAGTTGTGCTTCCAGGATCCTTAGAGATTATGTTGTTTAATTGAAGGAATCCAGAGAGCACACCCACCTTGCAGGGTTAAATCTTCTGGGTAGTATGCTGCACCAGTTAAACCCTCCTCCCCAAGTGATCTTCAAGGGCAATCCCATGTAGACTACATTGCAGTAATTAAAGTGTGATTAGGGCATGAGAGATTGTGTGATTCCTTTTCAGAGAGCCAGGTCAAGAGCAAGACACTGCAAGGATTATAGGCATGTTACTTTATAGTTGTAGTGGCTATCAACAGAATCTTGAAAGCCTGTCCACAACTTTCACTACCCCTTTGGAATGACCACAAGGCCAAGCCAGAGGTTTTCTATTTTCTTGGGGCTGACTAATCTTTTATCACTTCTATCTCCTTCTCAAGGCCAGAACTAAATTCTTCTATAGTTGAAGTTAAATTAAAGCTACAGTATATCAAGAGGACATGTTTAAAAACAGCTAATGGAATATGTTTGGCTAGGGAGACATGCAAATGAGCACTTACAAGTTTTCCATTTTATTCTCCATTCTTGAAATCTAAGTTTTGAATGATGATTGGGTCATCAAATAGGCTGAAATTTTTTTTTGAAATATTAGAGAGAAGAAAAGGAAGATTTGGAGCTGAAAGGCTGAGAAAAGGGCAGAAAAGGCCAATGTATAAAACAAAGCAAAAATAAAGATCAGAGAAAATAAATGGGGAGAATTGTGTGTTGGCTTATTGATATTACTGATCATACATGCCTAGATCGAGTACTCTTGTTGAGTTACTTTGAGTTGACTGCATATGTTGGAAATCTTGTACACTCACCAGGGTTAGGTTTTTTTTCTAGAAAACAAGCAGAACATACTGCTGATTTTAGTAGCTATGGAAAAGATGTGACAGAGAAACCAAGCAAATACAAGAAATGAAGCCACGAACACAGTATCAAAACTCAGTACCATTATTAGTAGTTTAATAACAAGGTACAAATGGTTTCCCTTAAGCTGAATTTTAAAAAATCAATATAAAAATATGTACAGGATCTTAACTATGAATAAGATTGGTGCTGTTTTGTAATTATAGTTATTTATTTAATACTGTTAAGTGAATGAAAATCTTAAAATTATGTAATATATACATAATTGGTGGCACAGTGGTTGGAATGCTCACTCCAGGAGTTCGATTCTATCCTCCCGAGATCAGTAAAATGAGGACCCAGATTGTTGGGGGTGAGATGCTGACTCTGTAAACTGCTTAGAGAGGCCTATAAAGCATGGTGAAGTCATATATAAGTGCCATTGCTGTTGCTATTGCTATTTATAATATGGAAGAATTGTTATCTGACTTATCTCATTCAGTGTGGACTCTGAGATTTGTATCAACAAAGGTAACATTGTTCATTTGTGTGTTCCTGCATTAAGAGCATGGAAAATACATAGCTAAGATAGGACATGTGCATGTGATTTTTTTAAAATTAAAATCTAAGTATTTTCATTATGCATTTCATTATTCTAATGATTAAGGTTGAGAGAGTTCATCAGGCAGATGGAAAGCTTTGATGTCTAAATTGAAGTTGTGATAAGATCTGAGTTTAACTGGTATCTTCTTCAAAAGAAAATAGAAGCCCTGAAAGAAAAGGTTCTTGATCTTGAGGTCCTCCTTGGGTCAAGTCTAATCAGTGTTTGTGTGTAAGAGATTGTCTGTGTTTTTTGTCCTGGGAAAGAAAGCTGGCCAAAGCTTATATTGGCTACTCAGTAGTAATGTCTTTTAAAACAGGGGATCTGTGGTAGAGTTCATAAAATTATTGAATTCTGAAGGTGGAAGGGGATACAAAGATCATCTCTCTGCAAGTTACAAGGCAATTCTTTTAGCTTCTCATTTGAAAATTGTGGAAGTAGTCAGGTAAAATTTATAATGTTAAAAACAGTGAGTGCTCTTTGTATAATGTATACTTTAAATTTGGAGCTGAATTTGAATATAAGAACTGAAGTAAGAAGATTTCCTTGCACGTAACTCTAATGTTTCATTCATTTTGGAGGACTTTGCAGATGTCAGTTAACCGGAACAAATAAAAGCAAAACCTTCATTGGAGAAGTAGGAACAATGAAGTTCAACAGATAATTGACTACAGTTTGGCAAATGGGTCAGCAGTATACAACCTTCCTGACCGGGGAAAGGTATTACCATTTATTTCTAAATGTCTATCAAGTCCTATAGATAACTATATTGAAATGCTATGTAAATATAATCTCTTTTGAGGAGATGAACTCCCACTTTTTAACATTACCATTAATTAGGTCTTCTAGCCCAACCACCTGCTCAAGCAGGAGATCCTATACCATTTCAGTCAAGTGGCTGTCCAGTCTCTTCTTAAAAACCTCCAATGATGACGTACCCACAACAGGGGTGTCAAACTCGCTGCATCATGTTGCCGTTACATGATGTTTTGTGATGGTTTTCCCATTTGTGGAGCTGTGGTGGGCATGGCCTGAACATGACACATCTGGCCCACAGGCTGCCCGTTTGACACCCCTGACCTACAACTTCTGATGGCAAGCTGTTCCACTGGTTAATTGTCTTCACTGTTAGGAAGTTTCTCCTTAATTCCAGGTTGCTTCTCTCCTTGATCAATTTGTATCCATTGTTTCTTGCCTTGCCTTCTGGTACTTTGGAAAATAAGTTGACCGCCTTTTCTTTGTGGTGGCCCTCAAATACCAGAATACTGCTATGATGTCACCCTTCTCTTCTTTAGACTATCCCAGGGGTCTGCAACCTTAAACACTCAAAGAGCCATTTGGTCCCATTTCCCACAGAAAAGAAAACATTGGGAGCCAATAATTTAACAACTGGTGTGACAGGGTAGGCATGGCCAGCTCAATGTCACTCACTTCCACCCAGTCATCTCCTGCTCTGGAATATGGAGCAAGTCTCCATCCCCTTCTCAGGCCAGGTAAGGATTGATGGGGAGAAAGGGCCAGGGCCAGCCAGTGGTGGGATCAGCTGACAGGGAGCCACAGCAGAGGGCTGAAAGAGCTGCATGTGGCTCCAGAGCCATGGGTTGCAGACCCCTGGACTAACCATGCCCAATTTCTGCAACCGTTCTTCATGTGTTTTAGTCTCCAGGCCTTTAATCATCTTAGTTCCTCTTCTTGGTACTTTTTCCAAAATCTCAACATCTTTTTTGTAATGTGGTGACCAAATTGGACGCAGTTTTGGCAATTTTATTCTATCTACTGTTATTAGAAGAAATCAATCTGACCTGATTCTTGCTATTAGTGTATTTATATTACAAAGGTGGTTTTTCCAAGGGCACTATTGTTGAACATCAAATCCTTATGTAGACTTTTCCTCCCATCTGATCTGCCAAGCCAAGCCTTTGCTTGTGTTGTTAAGTGCTAGAAATGAAGCAAAATCCTCAGTTTTGCTACCAGTATGTGGTCTTTAAAGCAACTTGCAGCCTTCTGGCTTTTTCTTTTGGGCTATTGACATTCCTACTCCTGATCTATCTTAGGTAAAATTGTGATGCAAAGTCCCTGCCTAAACAAGACCTTTCAATAAGACAGAATTGTCTGATCTGCAATCTCCAACAGGGCGGGAGGGTTAAGCCTCCATTGTGTGCTTGAGGGGAGGCTTTCCTTTGCTTATATGTGAAGGCTGCTAATCCCACTCTAAATGGATTCTGTGATTAAGATGTAAAGGATGGTAAATAGCTGTTAGGTGTCTGAAAACAATGCCAGCAATTTGGAGGAATTATAACCCTTGAAAAAGGCTACTCTACCTAGAAGAGACTGATGGAGAGGATCCTTGTTCATGCCATAGGGGAAATCAAAGCCACCAATTCCACTAATTGGTTCCAAGAAATGAATTGAATAAAAATATAAGAAAAGTGTGGTCACATCTAAACTAAAAAATAATTTTTGTATTTGCCAACTTTGTTTTGGGAAAGAAGAATCAATATTTACATGCATATTTATTCTTCTGATTTTTCTCCTAAATCATAAGCAGCTGCTTTAGATAAAGTCAGAATGTTTGCCTTATCTCTGACAATGCAAGCTTTCTAATATCTGTAGTAGCACATTCACTGATGAACACAAATTGTACAAAAATATGGATTGAAGGCACTTTGGGTGTTGGATACACAGCTAGCCATTTGAAATGGATTTTTAGGATTGAACAAACAGTTGTCACTGGCCATTTCTTATGCTGACTAATTTAGAACAAATCAACTGGAATTTGAAATAAATAACACAAGATTAGAAAGACATGGCAGAAAATCAAGTATTTATTTATTTATTTTATTTATTTATTTTTAATTACATTTATATGCTGCCCTTCTCCGGAGACTCAGGGTGGCTTACAATTTTTGGGATACAACCCAGTGTGCTCAGCAATAGCCTTCATTCCATTGTATATGCCTGCTTATTACTAAGCGGCATTTTTACAAGGTCAGCTAATTGCCCCCAACAATCTTGGGTCCTCAATTTACCTACCCCGAGAGGATGGAAGGCTGAGTCAACCTTGAGCCTGGTGGGATTCGAGCCTACAGCAGTTGTAGGCAGCTGAACTTAAGTGCAGGCAATTAACAGCCTGAGCCACCAAGGCCCTTAATTTACTCAAAGGAAGATTTAAAAAAGCTAACCTGGTTAGGTACTTAATTAAGAAAGCTACAGGAAATCTTAAAGCTATAGATTAGATTGTGATATCCAAGAAACATACTGAAAGAAGGGAATGATAACCAAATCCTATATGGTTGCCAAGGAAACTACATGGACGTGTACATGCAGTGACTAGAAATTCAATTCAATTCAAGGAAGTCTTTTTTTTTACTTTTAATTGATATTTATTTGTCAACCAAATTTCAAAATGCTTTAAGAAATTCAGTTGTCTGACATTCTGTTGCTCTTTTAGCACTTTGGTTAGATGAACACATACAAAGTATGTTTTAATAGATTATGACACACTGTTAGAAAAAAAATACCTAATCTTGCTACTAATTATTTTGTGTTCTCTTTCTGAACATTTGAAAGGGTAGCTTATTATAAATCTATAGATCTGCAGCTCACTTTGTTTGTAGAAGAACAATATTTGGGAGATTCACAGCAATGTTTCTTCAATTATGTTCCATGGAATACTAGTATTTTCCAAAAAAGGGGGAAAAAAGTAAGTTTTATACAAATTGTTCCCAAGATCCAAAAGGCAAGTAATAAATCCATTCAGTTGGATTAACTGAAGAAGTATTCAAAGATACTATTCATGAATTGAGAGATGTTGGAAAATTTCTCAGACATCATGCTGAAAGAACAGCAAAAATTGCTAGATGATTTCTAGTTGAAAGTCCACAGTAGACTTTCAGGGAAGAGACTTCAAAGGTCTACTACCATTTCCTTAAATGTAGCATTGTGATAGAGTCTTTTCAGTACAATGAAGGGAAAAAATACCAAAATAATCTGTTATTCCAATTATGATTATTTTTTAAACAAATATCACTTCAGACTATTGTAATATGCTGTCATAAATCCTACCAAGAATCGTAATTGATGAAAGTAACATACTGTAAATTAAAATGTAAGACGGAAAAGACAATGATTAAAAATGACTTATTTCAATATTATTTTCTTCCCCTCCCCTTTAAAAAAATAGAATCATTGGGTATATTTGATTTTAAAAAGTTTGTTGTTTCATGGTCTTGAATATTTCTGTTTTACAGCAACTGGGCAATAGCCATGGTCTCCTGCTGTGTAGCTCATTGTTCATTTTACAAGAGGAGGGTCTAAATCTGGCTTGGATTTTCAAGCCACGTTTCTCAAGCTGTATTAAAGGTCTCTTTACTTAAATTACCCTCTCTGATTGCTATTCAGGCCAAATTATACACTGAAATTCACAGAGGAGCTTTTTGCTTCATCGGTTTGCAGGCAGATTGGTTTGATTTTTAAATGCTCCCAAAAAAACACATTTTGCCATTAAAATACAAGTCATTAGAGTAGAAAACTGCTCCACTGTTTTTGGAGTTAAGCTATTTGTATCTGCTGTTCTCAGCTGTAGAATCAGCAGCAGCAACAATGGACCATGAATATTAGATTTTTAACTGTATAATGATCATTATGTAAACTTGAACAATAATGGTTTACTAATATAACCCAACTAGTTCATCAACTTCCTTTCATCAGAAATTTTCCCCTGCAGGACATCTGGAAATATTCAGGAGTTAATTGGGTAACATCAGTCTCTTCACATTTGTGAAGTTTTCATCTTTTTGACTAGCAACTTACTTTCTCCTAGCTAATCCATTCTCTGACCAAAAGCACACAATATGATTCTGCATAACACTGGACACAAAATAAATGGTTTGTTTTTTTAACCAAGGCTTATTCATTTCCATTTGTTAGCTTAATGCCCTTTTTATACAAGCAGTCATAATGGGAATAAACGAGAGGCTTCAGTAGAAATTGGATGAGAGACAACTTTGTTTGCTCTGAACTTTGAAATGAATGAAACTATTTGAACTATATGAAACAAATCTGCAGACACTAAGATCATATATGGGCCTTTGGGTACTTTGCTTTGCTTTCAGCAGCAGGCACCAGTAGGTGGCATTTAGTTGATTGAATTTGGCTTAAATGTCCCTGTGCCCACGCTGTTTGAATCTCATTCGGTGCTTCTTCTCCTTAGATCATACATGATTTCTGGAGATCTGCAACATGAAGACAATTAGGGCACCATGTTCAACACCACGAAAAGTGAAAGCTGTACTCATCAAAATCTCAGTGTCACAGCTTGTAAAGTCCATAGTTGTTCAATTAAGAGTTTTTTTGTTTATTGCTGATTGCCTGTTCATTATGTTCCAGGATGCAACAGTACACAATTTCCCACCATTGCACATTAAAATCTTTTTAAAAGATCATGATAGTTGCTTCACTTTATTTGTTAAAATGCAGTTTTATCATGAATATCTAAATGTGACTTTTAGGTGCAGGTCAATTAATACATAGCAGGAAACTGTAAACTTAGATCAGGAGAGACTTTCACTCTCAAGGTTTAGGCAATCAAAAGTCTTAGTTTGTCCAATGAACATGAAATATGTTCAGTTTACATTCTGAGTGAATCATCGCCACTTGTCACTTTTAAAAGATTTGAATGTATGACAATAATAAAAGATTGAGGGACAGAAAATCCCAAGGGTCTTGGACTGGTCTGCCTTTTTCTTTAAGGACTCTTTCTGCAAGTTATTAACAGAATCCCACCCCCTTTTAATTAGTGCTTCATGGTTGACATGCCATCCAGTTAAAAGAATATTGCATTTAAATCAGGAACATATTTTTGATGGAAGTTCAGATTTAGATTATCTTTTGGAATGTTCAGCATGTCACTAGAATTCCACTGTAACTTTAGAGTTTTGGGTTAAATATGGATCCTATCAGAAGTGAGATGAATTTTCTGAGTTCTTCCTTGTGAGATAAGTTTATGGATCGTTTCAGCATTCCATGTGGATTGATTAAATAACTTGGGGGTAGAATGGTTGGACTACAACAGAGGAAGATAATTATATGCAATCACTCTCTATGCATAAGAACCAGGATAAGAAATAAATGTTAAATAATATCATGTAGTATTTATAATACAATATGCATTATATTTTATTTAGAAAAGTTGTTCTTTTACTATCCAATTAGTTTCTCTTATATATTTGTGAGCAAGAAAACAAATAAAAAATTGCTTCTAGATTCTAGAACAGGATTCTATGCTCTCCTCAAACATATTGTTGTGTAGAGAATTCAATTTGCAAGGGAAAGTGACTGCCCCCTCCTCTCTCTAAACTGCATTCTGTTTATGGTCAGCCACCAAGCACAGTTGTCTGGGCCAGGGAGCAGTTAATTTACGTGTAAATCTCCTACTGCAGATAACTGCACTGTTTCCATAAACAATCAGATAGATCTTCATTGGCATCACAGTACCATTTATAGAAGGAATGGACTCTGTATATTGAATTTTTACAAGGCAATATGTTGTCTGAACAGAACTCCTGTTAAGAAATATAGGTATACAAAAAGGAGATAGATATACTAGTTAATTATGTATTATTGTTTCCACTCATATTTCAGTAGTAACAGTGTTAGTTGCAAACTAAAATCCCAGGTAGAAGTAGGTTAAACGTTTTAAATAGAATAGAATAGAATGGGACACACAAGGAATTTGTTTGGTGCAAATGCTCTCAGTGTACATAAAAGAAAAGATACATTCATCAAGAGTCAAGAATCATAAGGTACTTAGTAATAGTCATAGGCTACAATAAGCAATCAAATCATACTAGGAAATAGTCAATATAAATCGTAAGGATACAAGTACAAAGTTACAGTCATACAGTCACAAGTGGGAGGGGATGGGTGATAAGGAGTGATGAGAAGATTAATAGTAATAGTGGTGCAGATTTAACTAAATACTTGGACAGTGTTGAGGAATTATTTGTTTAGCAGAGTGATGGCATTCGGGGGAAAACTGTCCTTGTGTCTAGTTGTTCCAGTGTGCAGTGCTCTATAGCTCTATATTTTTCTGCTTTATAGCTCTATATCTAGAATCTATATTCAAGGTTTTGGTATTAACATTCAAAGTCCAGCATGGCATGGGTCCAAGTTATTTACGAGAACAACTCCTCCCAACATCAAATACCAACCGCCCTGTACGGGCGCACAGACGGGGCCTCCTTGGGGTGCCATCTGCGACTCAATGTTGCTTGGCGGCGACCCGGGGGAGGGCCTACTCTGTAGCGGCTCCCACTTTGTGGAATCTTCTTCCACTGGAGCTCCGGTTGGCCCCCGATCTTCGCACCTTCCGTCACGATTTGAAGACTTGGCTCTTTTTACAATCCGGGCTGTGCTGATTCTCTGGGGGTTGATTTTATTTAATTATGGGGTTTTAACTTTAATTTGGCTTTTATTTGTTTAATATGTTTTTAATTAATTTATTTGTTGTTGTATCTTCTTTTAGCTGTGAGCCGCCCCGAGTCCTTTTTGGAGAGGGGGTGGCATATAAGTCGAATAAATAAATAAATAAATTTTGAGGGTAGGAGTTGAAACAGTTTATGTCCAGGATGTGAGGGATCTGTAGATATTTTCACAGCCCTCTTTTTGACTCATGCAGTATACAGGTCCTCGATTGAAGGCAGGTTGGTAGTAATTGTTTGTTCTGCAGTCCTAATTATCCTCTGAAGTCTGTGTCTGTCCTGTTGGGTTGCAGAACCAAACCAGACAGTTATAGAGGTGCAGATGACATACTCAATAATTTCTCTGCAGAATTGTATCAGCAGCTCCTTGGGCAGTTTGAGCTTTTTGAGTTGGTGCAGAAAGAACATTTTTTGTTGTGCTTTTTTGATGACGTTTTTGATGTTAGGTGTCCATTTTAGGTCTTGATAGAACCTAGAAATTTGAAGGTCTCCTCAAAGTTCTCCTATCTCCTATCAATCCTCCAATTTTAAATTATTCATCCATTTAAACTCTCTTATTAACATTTGTATTTATACAAGGAAACATACAACAATCTTTCTTGGTTACACCTGAGAATTATCTCTTTTCCAATCCTTTGCCTTAGACATTTGTGCACCTGTTTCTACTGCCTAGTTTTTTTAAGTGTAGATTTTTATGACTTGTTAAAGAAAAAAATATTTGCTGGTTTAGGGTTCCTTCTTATTCCATTATAACCAACATGATCATTATTACCTATAGAAGGATGTGTCTACCACTTTTGCAGAAGGCTACAGGGGGTGTGAGGGTTAGGCTGGGCAGTTGTGGGAGTTGAAGTCACAAAGCTCAAAGTTGCTGAGGTTGAGACACGCTAACTCAGGAGATCAATGTCTCCCATAATTCTATTGATAAACTATGGAGTGGCAATCCCAACATATGAAAAGGTCGCTTTTTAGAACAGGTATGTATTTCAAGCAGCTTTTATTGGCTTGTTGGAGGGTGAAAGAAAGAATGAAGAGCATGGTGGAAGGGGAAAACATGCATTTCATTATTTTCCAGCCAAATTTAGTCAAGAGCTGTTACAAAAGTACACCGGGCGGGTAGTAAGCTTCACTAGACACATTAAAGCAGATCGGGCTAAAAAGATCACAACTAAATAAAACCTCCTGCTTGTCTTTTCTCGGGCACCAGAAGAAACACGTTCCGCGTTAGGGATGTTTGTGACAGCTTGTGCTTTTATGCAGTGAGTACCGGCACGAGAGGGATCCGGCAAGGAAAATCGCCGGATCCAGAGCCGCCTTTATCAAGATATTAGGCGGACACCGGTTCTTGCTTGCCCGCCCTTTTACTCTTCCCTCTGGCAGACAATCCCAACGGTGCCTTAATTGCCGCGACTTGCTTGCTTTGTGCCGGCGACCCGAATGGCGCTCTCCAGCTAAAACTTTCTTTCAGTCCAAAGCAATTTCAACTGGATCTCTCTCTCTCTCTCTCCCTCTCTCTGGAACTGGATCTCTCTCTCTCCCTCCCCCTCCCTCCCTCTCTCTCTCCCTCCCTGCCTTTGTGCCCTTTCTGGGACTAATTTCATTTGTTAATTAGTTGCTAACAGCGTCGGCCCGAGGTAGATAAGCACACCATTAGCACTCGGCTTCGGCCAGTCTCCAGCAGAGCTGCGGCGACCTCACGCCGAGCCCGGGAGATGCAGGAGGGGCGCAGAGCTTGAACCCCCTCCCCCTTCCACAGATCTCGGCGGGGACCTTTCATCCCTCCCGCGGTAGCCACAACACAGAGCTCGCGGCTGAGGACTTTAATGAGGGGTAGAGCAAGCTCAGGAGGAGAAGTGGATTTTTAAAAATTTTATTTTAAATATGCATCGCGCGCCCAGGCCTGTGAACCGGGAGAGGAAGTCAGGGAACTGAGACGGAGCGCCCCTAATTTTTCTTTGTCTCTTTTTACATTTAACACCTGCCCCCCCCCGAAAACTGTCCACTGTTTGTAGACCCGCTCCCAACTCTTAGCCCGGTGGTGAAATTGCTGTGCGCCCAGCCCACAGATGCCCATGAGGTGTGTAGGATTACAAGGCTCATCGTCCCTAGCCAGCAGGCCAGGAAAGATGGGCGTTGGAGACTCGCACACCCCAGAATCTCGGGATGAGGCAAGCCAGCAGAGAGATTCCTTGAAGCCCTCGTCGACCCGTTAAATTTACCACGCCCTCCAATGAATTTCGACACATCCCTCCTTTCCCCCCGCTTCCACGGGACTTAAAAACCCGTTGGCCTCGGGCGACGTCAGATTATAGGTGGAAAACTGAGCTGTAAATTTCTCACATAAACCTTCCCAGGAGATAAAGGCGCTCAAATAAAGCTTTGTTTCTTTCCGCCCCACAAACTTCGCAATCCACCTTGAGCAATGTTTGTACGTGCGTGCTTTAAGCACCTTTGGCCCGGTAATCGGCGAGCCGCTGCGATTAATCAACCCGTTTCAATGGGGCTTGCATGTGCATTTAAAATCCGATTTTTATCCGGTCCTGCCCCCTTCGGTTATGCTCTGGTGGCGAAATAGAGAAGCCCATTGATTTAAATATCTTGTCAGAAGGAAGCTTACTTTCCTCACAAACCCCTGATTTTCTGCAGTTATTGGACGAAAGAGGGGGGGAAGACGAAGAGGAGGGAAATGGCCTTTACTACGTGGCTTTAAAATACCAATTCGTTCTTATATTTATTCTTTGAGTAACGTCTAAAACCTTAACGTTAAGACTTCAGGAAAGAAATTTAGGGCCCCTTTAAGCCAAACAGAACAGAATGGGCTGAAAAGCATGTTTGAAAAGAGATAGCCAAATCATGCCCAGGGTTCAACAAAAAAATTGTTATGATTCCCACAACGTGAAACTAACCCTATTTATTATTAGGGTTCATGTAAAGATATTATTAATGATGACATTAATTCGGGTACTCCGCCCTTACCAGAAAACCCCAGTGCGAAGCCTTAATACATGAATGGCATTTAATAATGACATTTACTTCTTTGCATTCACATGGGGCGTTGACCTACGTTACGACTGAATCCGTTTATTTTATTATGCAAATTTAATGCACCCCCCTTGCAATCAGCTTTGGGAGGCAAACAAAAATAAGACCCCATGCAGAAGAACAGGTTTTCTTCCCGAGTTTTCACATATTATTCAAACAATTGATTAACAAAATGGTCTAGCACTTCCCCTCCTCCCCCGCTCAAAGCAAAGTTATAACTGAACCAGTTTCATAAATTATGCAAATGCAGTTGCTTGGCCCTATGAATGATTCTGTCTAAGCCTGTGATGTGAATACAATCACAGAGAAGCCTCCCCTACCCGTGTTTACCGCTTGAGGTTGCTCTCATTTTACTAAAATTCCTAGTCTGGAGGATTACACTCGCAGCTGATTTTCCCGGGCAAATCGATCCGTTTGTCAGCCCGGTAGAGCCACCAATGTCAGGAATTGATTGACATCCCTTCGCTGTGCATTTCGAAGGGCATGGGGAAAAAATCACTTTCGTGGGAGGCAGTTCGGTCATTTGGACTTAAGGGAAGGGGGAAAGGCTCAACTACGTGACATATATCACAAGTACAAGCACATGTCCTTGAGGTTCATGATGGGGTGTATGAGTTAAAGAAATATACTACCGACTTGCTTTTTTTAACCCCTTCTCCCAAACGGGAAAGCTTTTCATAAATAAAAGAAATCAAACGCGCCTCTTCTAATTTCTACTCTGTTTGGAGTTGGTACAGTTTTTTTGGGGGGGGGAAGGGGCTATTAAAAAAAACGAGTCATTAAAACGCGGGCGCCAAACGTTTACGCCTCTGTCTACACTCTAACGGAATGTCTGTAACCGACGCTGTCAAAACGGAACTGTCTGGTTGTGTGAACAGGATGCAGGTCTATAACTACTCGCCAAAACCCAGGGCGGCAAAAAGCAAAAAGCATGGAAATAAACACTCGGGTAAGTAGGACTTTTGGAAGGTCTTGAAACGAGGCTGGGAAGTGCCACTTCATTTTACTTTCCCTCCCGCTTTCTCGCAAACGGCCACCGGCTTTCCTGCACCTCTCCGCGGGATCAGTTTAGAAACAGTGACTGGGAAAGACGCGGAGGGCAAACGTCAAGTCCCCTTGGGACCTTAGAGAGCGGTGCCCTTGAAGGCTCCTTATCTTTTTGCCCGACCAAAGGCTTCGTTTCCCATGTTCTGCCTTCTCGATGAAACGCGACTCGACTTCGATCACGCAAGCGGGATATACTTTCCCCACCGTCCCGTTCCATTCACTACTGCCTTTGGGAGGGCGACACCGTTAGCTCCTGCCGCCTGTGGCGCCCGGAGCCCCAGAACTGCTTTTCCTGGGAGTTGTAGTTCTCAGCCCCGTTGTGTGCTGGCCGCCACCTGTGACAAGAAGACTTCATTTCCCAGCTCTCCTCTCTGCTGTTTTCCCTCTTCCACTGGCGAGGCCGAGCCGTCAATCAGCTGGCGTCACAATGAATGTAGCACACTTGGAATTCTTTTTTTTTTGAAGGGGGTATGTAAAAACTCTCCTTTCCTCCTCATTGCGGTGTACCTAATAATAAGACTTTGAGGGCGGGTTTATAAAGGCTAGGCAGGAGGCAAGTGTCATGTGGGGCTTCAGCTCGCCTCGCCGAGGAGTGGCGAGGCAGCGGGGCTGAGTGAAGACGGGGGTTTGGTCGGGGTCTCCCCCCCACATCTGACCCTCCGTCCGTCCGTCGGTCTGTCTGTCTCCTGGTCATCTGGAATGGTGCAAGCGAGACCGGGGCGAAGCTGATCGCGAAGGCAAGAGAGCCCGGCAGGAAGAAATCCGCGCTGGCGCTTGCAGGGCAATGAAGCGGCACAAGCTGGCCGTGGCAGCTGGCTTCTGCCTGTCCTTCTTGCTGGGCACTTTGCTCAACCTCTTATTCATCCCGGCCTTTGATCCCCTTCAGCAACACCGGCAGCAAAATGCGGGCATCGCGCACTCGCTGGCGGGCTTGCCGCGGGACAGGTCGTGGGAGGCGGCGAGGAGAAGCAGCGGCCGTCACCGGCGCTGGGATTTAGCCCGGCAGACCCGACAGCGCTACGAAGAGGTGCTGCGCTATCAACAGAGGCAGCAGCCCGGAGAAGCCGGCGGAGCGGCGGGAGACGCTGCTAAAGCCCGGCCGGCGGTGCGACCTCTGGAGAGGCGGCTCATGGATCTGGCGCCGCCGAGGCTCCCCGCCTCGCCCACTGACCGCAGCCCACGGGGGCTCCAGCTCAGTTCGGCCGGTCTCGTCACCTCCGGGGAGCCCTGGGTCCCCGAAACCAAGCTAGAACTCTCTCTCGGGCCGCTTCGGTTGGGGTGCCGGGACATTAGCAACGTGACCGAAGTCCATTACCTGGGCTCCGGCTACACCAAAGCGGTCTACAAAGCGGTGCTCAACCAGAGCCTTGCGGTGGCCTTGAAGTCAGTCGATTTCGGGGGGCACGACATCGACAATTGCGTCAAGCTCTATGGGTCTCTGGCAGACTGTTACAGGCTGGCCTCCTATAAGATCGTCAAGGAGATGGTCCTTCTGCAGCGGTTGCGGCACCCCAACATCCTCCAGGTAAGTAGGGGATCCCTGGTCTCTTAGGGGCTTCAGATTTGTGTAGACTTGCGCGGCCCAGGCGGCGAAAGATGGGCGGACGCGGGGTTTAGGATTCAAACTCAGAATGGGTTGCGTTTTCCCTTAAGCGGAATATTAGTTCGTGCGCACACAGAATACTTTGCAATACATTTGGAAGAAGAATGGGAAAAGGTGTGGGGAGGAAGGCGAGGGCTGTTTTGTTATCAGCAGACGGAATGATTCTTTGTAGTGATCACAAACGTATTTTAGTTCTGTTCGCTTCCACCTGACGGGCTCGTGATAAAGAGGCAACAAACAGGGCGTTCATCTCCCGGGTGTATCAAAATTACCAGGACGCGTTAAGGCTTTACGGCTGGCCGCGTGCGATTTCTTGTTTAGTGGGGGACGAGATGTTGCAACCCATTGGGAAGTTGCTATAAAGTGAACTGAACTTGGAAGGTAACGTAGGATCGTGTTTCAAGCAGTTGAAATCAAGGCTAAATCCGGAACAAGATTTAGAACTGAAGAAGGCTGTTTTGGCTACCGAGGCTCCTGTCAGAGGTCAGATGCCTGAGAAAGAGTTTGCGGAAGGATAAATACTGTGGTGCCAACCTCATCATCTTAAGGCCACAATCCCAAGCACTCAGAACTTTAAAGCTTGTATAGATTCCAATGGAATTTATTTCCATGTAGATTCCCAATTGTAATGTGGAATGACATCTCTATGAATGATGCTGGAAACCTTATGCACACCCCTGGCAAGTAAATCCTGCTGAATTTTCTCCTGAGCAAGTGAGAAAATTGCATGAACCTGGCCAAATAGTAATCAAGGGTTGAACTCTGCTTAAGGGGAGTCTTTATTTTTAGACATGCATAGTTGAATGGTGCTATGATGGACAGGGTGTTTGGGGACACCGTGTGAAATGTTTCCTGTAAATTGGAAGTATTGATTCAGTGGTGAGAAAACTGGTAAAACACATAGTCTGCATAATTGGACAAAATATGTTGTCACTTGCAAACTCTTCAAATTGTGTGTGTTTGTGTATTAGATCAGTTAGTTGTACATCAATTAGGTGTGGAATTTGGACCTAGCTATTGTAAATCTGGCAGGCCATTCTGTGCGTTCAGACAGGGAAGTGCTATAATTATGTAAATGTGCAAATTTTTACAGCAAAATGGAAATGAAATGTGGAATACTCATCCAGCTGTTTCCTCCTGTCTGCATTCTGAACTGGTGGAGGTAGGCAAAGCAGGGAGCTAATTTACTTTCAGCAATTCTTGGAATTTAATATTCTCCCAAATCATTATGAATCTTAAAATGAGATGAAAAGGTGTTGCATCACAACTTTGTTGCGTATTTTCTCTAAGGATTTAATAAGGCACAGGAACACCTACAACTCTGAGTTCTGGACTAGAACTTGACTTTGTTTCATTAGAAATCAGAATTGCTAAAAAAAAAGTTTGAGTAAAATTATGTCTCTATTTTTTTTCAAAGGCAAACCAAGGGCCATTTAACTCTGGTTTCCACATATTGAATGTGTATCATACTAATTTGAAGAGAAGTTCATTGGTCAATTTCAGAACCACTTGAGGACCAATGTATGAAATTGAATTTTGAGTGTGTTCAGTTTTAGCAGATTTGGAAATCATCCTACCCAGAAATGATGGATGAAAAGCAAGGCAGATAGATGTCAGAATGGGCAGAGGTGGCTAGAGAGAGCAGCAACTCTCCTCATTCTTCATAAAGAGCAAGCAGAGCTTGCTAGTGTTAGTGATTTTTTTTACTCTAGGTGCTTATTTGTTGTTAGGTGTAAATCACTCCTATCAAAAGTACAGACAAGTCAATCAATGGAGCTTGACAGCCAAAATTTCTTTATTTTCCTTTTTCCTCCTCCTTCAAACTGAGTTTTATATGTTTTTAAAACAGATAATCTTTCAGATTCAAATTGACTTGCAAAATCTCCCGCCTCTGGCATTGTCCAGAATGTCATACACTGGAAGAAAAAAGCCCCCCACCCTTTTCATTTCCTCTTCCCACTTTCTTCTTTGACACTGTTAGACTTATGCCTGGGAGTAATCAGGGTGTTGGGGTTTTTGTTTTGTTCCAAAGCCTCATTTTAAACCAATGCTCCATTTGGTTCTATCTTGGTCATCAGAATCGTTTTCTTACCTGGTCCAAATTTTCAGAAAAAGCATACTCAATAGCAAATGAGTTCTGTCCACATGGACATAGGCGTCCCTAGATTCAGTGGGTTTTTCTCATTCTCAATAAAAGCCCCTAGCCTAGAGGAGAACTTGATGAGTCTTTCCCCCCTCCTCCTCTCCTCTGGACTCCATCCTATTTCATCCCAAGTGATAACCATTTCCTCATAGAACTGATTTTATGTGCTTCTTGTTCTTGGAGAAAATAATTTGATGGTACTCTTCAGTAATCACTGTACATGGATACTTCCTGGAGAACTACTCTTTGGAGAAAAAGGTGTGGGTTTTCTGTAAAAAAACAACAACCCACTTTTGTTTTGCCTTTGGTCCATGAAATTAAGAAAAGGTGGATGAGAAGCTCTTTTAAGTAATCATTGTACATGGATACTTCCTGGAGAATTGCTCTTTGGAGAAAAAGGTGTAGGTTTTCTGTAAAAAACAACAACCCACTTTTGTTTTGCCTTTGGTCCATGAAATTAAGAAAAGGTGGATGAGAAGCTCTTTTAAGTTGTAGCTTGTCTTTCCAATCCTGATTCTCCCCCTTTCTTTTTTGAGTGACTTGATAGCCATCTAGTTGCTTCCTTTCAACATCTACCTCTCTTGCCACTGCAATTGTAGCTTCGTTGATTATGTGCTCTCCACACACAAATATACCCCATCAATTATGGAATAATTCATATAAATAATATGAACCATATCTGCTTATGAACATTTGATTGTGCTTGTGAGAAAGCCAAAGCAAAGCATGACTTCCTTGACTGGGATATCCTATCCACAGGAGGAAAGACGATGGAAAATCAAAAAAAAGAATGTTACTGCTCCCAGTTGACTTAATTCTGCAAATCTTGGAGGAAATTGTAATGTGGATCTGTAAAATGCAAGTTAGGACTAAATGGTTGTTAAAAATGTGAAGAAAATTGAAGCTGAAACATTTAGCTAATTATGCTTCCTGTCCCACACTTAGAATTTTTGTTTTGTTTTTCTGAGATCTTTGAAATAGATTTTTGAGAGGATGTATGGAGTAAGGCAACACTGTGGATTTCAGTTTTGTGAATCTGTAGTCAATCTACTTCATTGTCTGAAGTGGGGTTATAGTTTTCTTTGAAGTTGTCGTGAACTCCATTTTTATTCCAGATAGTTAGCTCTGGTTTTATTCTGCTTCATGATAGGAACCTGTAGCCCTTCAAAAATTATAGATTCCTGTGTATTATTGAAACTTATATTACAGCTTCTAATTTTGAAATCAGTTTGAAATGAATTGAAAGTCCTAGTCAAATGAATCTCACTGAATCTGCTAAAATACTGAATCTGTTCTTTCCTGGGGGGGGAGGGAGGTATTTTAGAAAGTGGCTGAATATTCTATTACTATTTCAGCTTTAAGCTGTGTGTTACATTGCTCAGTGATTTTTATAGAATGTATGAACTGATCCATCTGAATATCCCTCCAGAGTCCCCTGTTAACCTTGCTGGCTGGGGAATTCTGGGAGCTGAAAGTGTTAAAGTTGCCAAGGTTGGATACCCTGCTCTAGACCAACATCACTGACATTTTAAACAATGGACAGCCAGATGATTCTCAGAAATCCCTAAAAGGACACATAAGACAGCAACAGATAACCAACTAACTTCACTAGTTCCTCCCCGGCAAGAGAAGGCTTTCCTGTCTAAGAGGTTCTGTTGGGGATAGCAATAGCACTTAGCCTTATATACATCTGCACAATGCTTTACAGTGCTCTGTGAGCATTTACTAATGTCAGCATATTGCCTCCAACAATCTGGGTCCTCATTTTAGACCTTCGAAGGATGGAAGGCTGAGTCAACCTTGAGCTGGTCAGAATCAAACTCCTGGAATGAGCTGTGAGTCAGCCTGCTATACTGTATTCTGTACCACCATGGATCATGGTACCTTATCTGTGCATAAATACAGGTAGACCTCGACTTACAACCATAATTGAGCCTAACATTTCTGTGGTTAAGTGAGACATTTGTTAAGTGAGTTTTGCCCTATGACCTTTCCTGCCTCAGTTGTTACATGAATCACTGCTGTTGATAAGTTAGTAACCTGGTTGTTAAGTGACTTTAGCTTTCCCATTGACTTTGCTTGTCAGAAGGTTGCAAAAGGTGATCACATGACCTTGGGACACAGCAATGGTCATAAGTATGAACCATTTTCCAAGCATTTGAAATTTGATCACACGAGCATGGGGATGCTTCAAAGGTTGTAACTGAAAAATTGTTATAAGTCACTTTTTTCAGTGCTGGTATAACTTTGAACAGTCACTAAATGAACTGTTGTAAGTCAAGGACTACCTGTAATTTCACAAGATTATCCACTAGTTATCCCTGCCATCCTAGGTGAGTTAAAGAGCCAAATAAGTCCTAGTCTTCTCAATAGTGATCAGAGAATTTTAAAAAAAGTGTGGTGTCTAATGTTTTGCCAAAGGCTTTTTATTCATTTCATTTCCTGTAAAATTGAATTTTCACTTTTCTAATATTTGTTTGAGGGTTTTTTTGTTTAGTTATTTGTTTTTAAATGGTTAACTTCTATAAAGCTGCCCTAAGAAAATTTCTTTTAAAGATTGGGGGAAAATACTGTCTAAATATGACTTAGAGAGATTTATCTTAGTTTACTAAAAGTTTTTGCTCTACTTCCAAATATCTAAAACTGTCGGTGTGGCCAGTTCTTCTGTAACAAATTGCATACAGTATGTGAAACCTCAATGCCATGATGAGAAATTTGGCTTTTTTCTAAATTCTGAACTTCGTTTCTTTCCTTTCCATCTTGAAGGTAATAATGGCAAAATGAACTTCTACTTCCAGGCACTAGCAATATGTGCCACTTCACTGATCTCTTTATATAAATTTCTGGGAATGCCTGAAACTCCATCCTTTGACACACCCACCTTCTGGTTTCTGATTTAATTTTGACTTTGGGAGGAGGGGTTGGGGGGGGCAGACAGGCTTTCTAAATAAACGCAGCCTGTTTAGGTGAATTTCCTAAAGCAAAGCTCTTAGTGTCCAGAGAAAGTGTAGAGAGCTTTCAAGAACAGGAGCTTATTTTCCTGTTGCTGCTTCCTTGAGTGCTGGAATACACTGGAGACCACCCATTCTCCGGCTCTTCCCTCCAGTTCAGCAGCACATCCATCTACAGTGAGTGACGGGCTGCCAAGGGCCTCCAAAGCATTAGTGAATTAGTCTATTTATTCACGAATAGTGCCTTGTTCTGGAGCAGTGTCTAACCCTCAGCCAGAAATCAGACTTGTGCAGGACAGTTTAGCACACAATTTGTAACTCCCTTTTTTTGTGGAGGATTAGTTCTGGATGAACTCTTAAAAATTCAAGCTGTATCTCTTCCTGTCCAGTAAAAAGTATGTGGACTTCATAAGTGACAATCTGATATTCTTTCCCCATCTTTGATTCATTAGAAGGCTCTTCCCATTTTTTGCTGTACTGATTCATGCTTTTGGAATTCCCAGGCTTGATTACTACAATAGAGTTTATCAGGGCAGCCGCTGAAAGCAACTTGGAAGCTTCAGCTAGTGTTCTGGGCACTTGAACAATGAGGGAGGCCCACCCAAACTATGGCTAGTTATAATAATATCAGATGCATCAGTATTTCTGAATCAAAACCATGGAGCCAATTGATTAACTTTAAAAGCCAACAGCCATGTCAATATTTTGGATTTTCTACACATTCATATTTTACTTGACCTTTGGTTTTAGTAATGCAGTGCAATGGACAGAAAATAATCCTGGATACAAGATGCAGTGGGAAGGAATTGTGGAGAGGTCTGAAATGGTCACTGGGTTGCCAAGCTGTTCAGGAGGTTTTTTTTAATGTCCTGGTTGTACAGAATGATGGACACATTGTGCATAATGTCCTGGTTGTTCAGAATGATGGACAGCCATGAAAGTCATTGATGGACTTCATTTAAGGTGGCGATTGGAACCCTGAACATCTTAAATACTTGTGTTTCTCCTGAAATAAGTCAGCTTGCCCACATAAATTGAGATACATCTACCATTTTAATGTGCATCTTTATTTGCTGGAAGTCAGAGCAACAAACCCGTCTACCTAGGAAAGGTATTGTTGCAAGAAATGTGTAAAGTTTCATGCAGGTTGAAAATACAGTTGCTTCATTCTCTTTACATGTGAAGAAAATCACATTGGCATGCTGCTGAACATTTCTAGAATGGAACTGATGCCAAAACAAAACAAACAACAAAACAAAACACAAAACAAAACCTTATGCAGCTTTTTTTTAATCCTAAGGATGTACCCATTGTCTGCATTTAGTAGACTCTCTAGAGTCGGACATGACAGGACAGGGGAACTATACCTTTCAAATGATTTTTTTGGAGGCAACAAAATAACAAGTTACTCAATTACACTAACAGTAATATCATGGATTTATGTTGTAGGGTTGTTGCAAGGATTTCTGAGATCATATATATCAGCACTTGAAATTCTTGAGAATGTTATAACATGTTGGAGAATGTTATTTTTAATTAGTATGGTCAGTCTATCCTTGGGTATAAAATTAGATCTGGTAGATGGCTTCGGACAGTCTGAGGTTTCATTTTGGATCAGAGTGAGTGAATCAGCACAGACAGAGCAAAGGTTACTTATTCCATCTAGATTAGCCTTCCCCAAATTGATGTTCTTTTAGTTGAAGGAAATCTGCATAATTTTAGTTACCAGCATAGGGTAACTAAACATGATGGGAATTGTAGTGCAATGTATTTGAAAGTTACTGGATTGAGGAAAGGTGAGCAAAAGAGTGTCATTTTTCATAGGTGCCTTCTGTCATTCCTCAATCCATGGCAGGATGTTTGGGAAAGCTATTTCGATTTTTTTTGGGTGGGGTTTCTTCTCTAATGGGAAGAACTAAGACAAATGCTTTAAAACACTGAAAAAATCCAGGTTCCTTTATTTAGAAGATAGTACTTGAGTATTTGTAGTTTAGACATAGATAAGGAAATTGTCAAGTTTTAGCAGTTGTCTCTTGGGGGAAATGGTAGAGAAAAATAGTCCGGATGTGAGCAACATTTAATTGCATCAGGACTGCTAAATGTTTTACTTTTTTTGACAAGTACAGATAAACAGTTTAGGGCAGAAGGATAAATGGGATTTCTACCAATATATATTGCCACCTTAGTTAGGCTTACTACAAAAAAGTTATATTAATCTTTTATAAATGTATTTAGGATTGTAGACTAAAGTTGTAATCTTAGACCCAGTTGCTAGAGGGCAACTCCTATTGCACATACCTATGCTTATTCCTGACGAAGTTTATTTAGGATGATAGCTCCCCTAAAAGGGGATAAATAAGAATGAATCTTCTGCTTCTGAATATAATTTCCTGCAGTGTTGGATGACTGAAACGTGAGCAGATGGAAGGCTGGTTTGAACATGGCAACTTATTTGTAGGCAAATAGCTTTCCATACAGAGAAGTGCGGCAAACAACCCACAGAGGGGATTTCAGCCTGATGATCCCATTTTGTCTCTACCTTGTTTGGAATAATTATAGTTTCTTATGATCTCCGCAGGAATGGCTGCCACACATTTATTATATTTGTATAGCTACCGATATTATATGGAATAACTCTGGGAGAGTTATAAATAACAAAAACAAAATTAAATACTGATAAAGGAGAATATTTGTAGCTCAGAGTTGGAATGAAGAGTTCTTCGTGTTCTCTGAGGTTGGATTTATTTATTTGTTTGTTTGTTTGTTTGTTTGACTTGTATGCCGCCCCATCTCCGAAGACTTGGGGCGGCTCACAGCTAAAATCAGACAATTAACAATAAATTACTTAAAAGAACATTAAATAATCTCAAGCCCAATATATTATAACATTAAAAAATTAAAATTAAAATTTAAAAATCCCCCCCCAGGAGGTCAGCACAGCCCGGCCTGTTTGAATAGCCAAGTCTTGAGGTCATGACGGAAGGTGCAAAGGTCAGGGGCCAGATGGAGCCTCAGGGGTAGTTGGTTCCACAGGGCGGGAACTGGCACAGAGTAGGCTCATCCCTGGGGCACTGCCAGCCGACATTGACTTGCCGACGGCACCCCGAGAAGTCCCTGTATGTGTGCTCGTACAGGGTGATTGGCACTCGATATCGGCAGGAGACGCTCCCGTAAATATCCCAGACCCATACCTTGTAGGACTTTGAATGTTAACACTAGAACCTTGAATCTCACCTGGAGAGCAACCAGCAATCAATGCAGGTTGCGCAGGAGGGGTGTAACATGGGAGAATTGGGAAACTCCCATCACCGCCCACGTGGCTGCATTTTGGAGTTTTCTTGCAGACATTTCGTTACCCAAATTAGGTAACATCATCAGTGCACTACCTAATCTGCAAGAAGACAAGAAAGCCAGAGAGCACCAAGGACCCCTAAAGTTAAATATTTCTCATATCACCAAGTGCCAAAACAGGCTCATTACAAAAACTATATTTTTAAACTTACTTTTTCAAATTTAGAAACTACCCATCTCCCTCACGGAAGGGCACTGGGAGGTGTTACAACATTTTGCAAACAAAATATTAAAATATATAAACAATATATAAAATTTAAATAAGTAAAGATGGATAAAATTCAAGATGGATAAAAAGGGGTGTGTGTGTGTGTGTGTGTTGGTGGTGGTGGTGAGGTCATCCAGATCCCCATAGCCTCCAGGCATTTAAAGTTGCCTGTTGAAGGTATTCTTCCTTTACTACAGGTTTTTAATGATGATTTTTTTTTTGCTTAGTAAAAGCATCTTGAAGGATTTGCTGTAGGGAAAAAAATTGTTTTGTTCCTTGTTCCATTATTTATTCTGTAGTTCACCTTGGGTTATTTTGGTATGTTTTTAATAAATATGTGATAAAAATAATGGAATCTTTTCAAGTCATACTTCTCCACCCCAGCATTGGTATGGTATTGGTTTATACTAAGTCTATATCATAAAGCTTACCCTATGGGACTTCATCCATAGAGATTAATTAATTAGAATTTTACTATATGAATGCTCTCCAAATGGATGCCCTTAGCTATGTTGACTGCAATCTAATTACATATATATATATATATATATATATATATATATATATATATATATATATATATCTCCAAATGGGCACCCTTAGCTATGTTGACTGCAATCTAATTACATTTTACTATATATATATATATATATATATATATATATATATATATATGGCTGTAGACATCATATGAGGAGGGCACCTGCTTGGAACTAGCACTGTATTTTTGTCAATCTGATATTATTGAGAAGAGCAGACTTTGACTAAGCTTATTATTTCCAACTGTAAAATTGTTATGCCCTTCATTTAAACCTGGTGTCTCGCTTAACATTTCCTTCCACATATATTTCCTTATACAAGCAAGGAAATGCAGGTTAGAGATCTCTGGAAGTGTGTACTATGCATATTATTATCATGAAATCATAACAACAGTGCAACCTTCCCCAATCCGGTATCTAATTTTTTCCCCCAGATGGGCAGCAATTAAGAAATAAATACAACCTATGTTATTGAACAAGTCTCTAACTTTCTGTATTTTTTTAAATAAGGGATTGCTTGAGCATCTGGAGCCTTCTTATAATTTCACCTTTCCATGCATGAAAGACCCAAGTAGTGCAATCCTGGAAAGAATGCTTTGCTTCAAGAGGCAGAGACTGCTTCTAAAGTCATAAAATATTATTTTATTCTAAGCACTCCATCTAATATACAAACTGTTCCTTGCTGACCTCTTCCCTTAGACATCCATGTGACTCTGCAAGGGATATTTTCCTTGTAAATCTCTTCCAGATGACAGCTTGAAGTGTGTCTGTAAGATAACAGACTTATTCTTCTACTGTTTCAGCCCTTCCCAGTTCGTATCCTGCCAGTCATCACAGTCACCCTTAGATTGTGTTTGTATTTTTAAATGCATTCTTTCAAAACATTCTGCATGTCGTACATGTGGATGAAATGCTTCTGGTTAATTATAAAGTGGGTCATGATTAATTAAGGCAGTACTTTTGATTTTCAAAATCCAGGTAATAACCATGTCTATGGTAGAAAAACAATGCTTCGTCCCAAAACAGCATTAAGTAGAAAAAGTGTGCTAAGTGCCCATTAGAAAGGGAAATGGCGCCATAGGAGAGGCAGGCAAAAATAATTGGCAGAAAATTTTCAGTCAGAAACGTTGCATTAAGTAAATCTAAATATGGTTAGCAGCCTGGCAGCTAAAAATTGTGTCTGTCTGTTGTTCCAAAGGTGATATTTAAATAATAAAGTATATATATATATTTAACTACTATTTGGCAAGGGGAAATTAGAATGAATGGATATCTAAATCATCAAAACAGATGAATAGAATAAATTAATCTCTACGTAGGTAGAGAGAATTAAAATTAAGCACTCCTAAGGATCTCATTGACTTTGTGTGTATTATTTATTCACCCATTCATCTTGGATATGACAAATTATTAACTGGGCATATCAGAAGAAAATTATTACCCACAAAACTGGGAAGAGTTAATTGCTGAAAAATCAAAACCTTCTATTTAACAAGAACAACACAAATCCCTGCCTTTCTTTTATTACAGTGTCACTAGTAATAGTTTGGATAAGTTTGCTCTGTATAACACAAGAGGACAGTTTTGTGTAGTGGTTAAGGCATGTGTTAGAAATTAGGAGTCCATGAGTTCTAATCTTGCCTTAGGTATGAAGCCAAGTGGGTGGCTTTATACCTTTCACTCTCTCTTAGTTCTAGGAGGAAGGCAAGGACAAACCACTTCCTAAAATTTTGCCAAGAGAACTGTGGGGACTGGATCAGGTAATTGCCAGGAGGCAGCATGCCCCATGCAAAATATAGCACAACAAAGTGTTTGTTTGTTTGTTTGTCTCGCCTCTTCCTTATTTTCTTTAGTAAATTTTAGTGAGAGACATTTTGATAGCCAGGTTTAAAGTTGCCGTGTTTGGAATGAAGGGAAATGGAAGAAGCAAAGTCAATTTAATAACGACGGACCTTTGCAAAAGAGAGGTATCAAAGTCTGATTTATTTTTGAAATGTTATTTAATTCTGCTAATTGCTGTGCAGTTGCTCTCTATCAAGCCTGGTAGCTACCAGCAATGGCTTCTTTTTTCTGTTTCTATGCAAGGTGGTTGCTTTCTTTTGTGGAAGTGGAGATAGGTGGGTGAAGAAGAAGAAGAGGAAGAGGAAGAGGAAGAGGAAGAGAAGAAGAAGAAGAAGAAGAAGAAGAAGAAGAAGAAGAAGAAGAAGAAGAAGAAGAAGAAGAAGAAGAAGAAGAGATTCCAGACCTTGCATTTTTGTTGGGAGATAAATAAGCATAGTTGTAGTTTAGTGTCAACACACCCTTGGCTACTATACATTGCAGTCTGGAGATGAAGGTAGAAAAATTCTTTCCTTTGGAACTGCAGTAGCAGAACTGTTAATTTCAAACAATGGATGCAATTGTAAAGAGATAATGGTGATGTTTGATTTACTGTAATCAAATATAATTATAAGCCTTGTCGGGCAGCACAAATGCTTAGACAGGCATAAACAGCTTGTCTTAAACGATTCTTCTCATTTTGGGGGGAGCCAATTACAAGGAAACAATTACTAAGAAACAGTTTTGTTTCTATTGTGCCCTATTCATCTCATGAAAACTTCTCCATGTGGAAATCTTTCTGGTGTTTTTTTCCCCTTTTTTGATAGGAAATGCATTAAGGAGTAACTTGCTTCTAGGGAATGTTTAATGCTTCCATGATATTATCTTGCAACTGATATAAAACAATGGTTCTATCTTAAAGCACTTAAATACAGGGAGGATAATGTTAGTTAAAGATTAATTGCAAATTCATTATTGTTAGTCTCACTTCAAGTCCATACTTATTCATGAATTTTACTGAGCAGCCAATATCACTCCCTCTCAATCTGATTTTCCTTTTTGAATTTGTAGTAAGTGTAGTTGTTTTCTTCTTAGATATTCAGTGGAAGTAAATTAATATATGGTCTACTTGAAGACAGATGAAACCCTTCTTGGTAAGGTTTTTCAGAAGAGGTTTGCCATTGCCTCATTCAACACTAATATTTTAAAATAAGTGATTATATGCTCACTAAACAATGCATGTACACATTTTTGTTGTTTTATGTTGATTCATAACTCTTTAATTAACAATTGAGTTGTCTTGATGCATACAAATTATTTAAGGGGATGCATAGATCCAAAGTGGTGTTTGATGGAAGTTAGAGAGGTCAAAGCAGTGCCACCTTCTGGTGATTCATTGGAGGTGGCCATATGTTCCTTTTCTTGCGCAACCCATGGGATTTGAGGGGGGGTGGGAGACAGGAGCCAGCCAAAAGAGCAGACAGATGCAGCTTGGTGAAGAAAGATAAATTACATAAAGTGCTTCTTTATTACAAGAACGTTTCCCAAAGGCCCAGATGTTATCCTGAGCTTTTAAGAGTGAAGAAAAGATCTGTTAGCAGGAATTCTGCTGCTGCTAGAAGCCAGAGCTGATACAACTGTAAAAGAGCCTTAACTATCCTTGTCATTATTAGATGAGCTGTGTGTCTCTTCTCTGAAGTGGCTGTAGCTCTCTGATGCTAGAAACTATGGAGTGTGTGTGTGTGTGTTGCGTGGGGGGGTGTTGATTAGTGTAAGGTGTGATAAGGAGGGGAATCCTTTTACATAAGATAAAAGGTACACGATGTTGGCTAAAAAATAACTCTCCACCATCCTTGATCACTTTGAGAACTATCCTTCATGAGAAATAATCCAGGCTAATTTGTCTATTCCAACATATGTATCATATAAATCACTCCTAAAGGCTCTGTTCTCAGTTGCTGCTTCTTTAATAGGAGCTGATGATTTGCAACCTCATCTATTTTCCTTAGGAAAACTGCCCGGAAAGGCCTGTTATGGAATCAATTGCTACTAATTTCAGTACTGTTTCCAAGCTACTGACATTTACAATGGAAGACGGTTTTATGTGGGGAAAGGTCTTAAGATATAGAGAGCATGTCTATCTAAAAAGCAGACTTAAATTGATTTAGTACTTAGTCCAAATTTCACTTGAGAACAAAGGGAAGGTATAGTTTGGTAAGGAGAGCTAAGGAGATCTAACTCTGAATTCTACACTAACCATTACAAGAATTCTTTGGAGGAACCTCCAACCAGTGAAAATTGCGATGTGTGATAAATAGTGTTATTTATTTGCACACACATCATCTAAGCTCTGCTTTTCTGGGCCCTACTTCCATTCCACAGGGTGCACAAAATAGAGATCATGCATTTATCATGAATTTTCAGATGGTGAGCTTCTCCTTCCCTCTTTGTTTGCTCAAATAGCTTCTATGCTAAATTATACACAACCTAATAGTGAGGTGATCAATATAATTGGAGTTGTACATAATCACTTCTCAAATTACATTGCTGATATAATTTCCCTTACTTTCTCAACTTTATGTTTCTTCCTTAACAAGTCAATAATTTGATATTTGATCTTTGTTAAAATTAGTTCATGTCCGATGTGTGAATTTCAACACGCTTAAATGAATGATTTTTCCTAAAGCAATTAAAGTTGGACATAGCACCACTGCCTCAGTAGTTCCTAGCTAGGCTTCAGGGTGACATGAAACCCAATGTGATATGATTTAAGAATTTAATTATGTTGCTGCATTTTCTTTACAAAGTGGAACATCTCCCTAATGATAAGTAGCAACTGAAACCCAAAGACGTTCAAAGTTTTTTAAGCTTTAGGAATATTGCAGTAGGACAGTTTCTCATTTGTCCTAGACTGGAAATTAATTCAGTTAGTGGAAAGTTGCCCAGAGCACTGTTAAAACTGGTAGCTGAATTATATATTTTTGATGTTACAAAGGAGGAACACTATTCAATCCGTGGAGACCAATCATATTAATAGCATTTAATCAATGCTCAATTAAATTCAAATGTGAATTCTGCTGGCAGGGCCACTTTTTGGAATGTGACTCTGAGTCTGGTTCCTTCTAAATGTCTAAAGGATGTGCATGGCTCTGTCAAAGTTCTGCATCTTAAGGAACAATTCTGATGTTGGATTTTGTCAAACTTCTACTGCACATCTTTCAGATTCCTATTAAAATCGTATTTGAAGTTGTATCAGCTTGGAAATTCTTGCAGTCTTATACTCATTTGTTCTTTGTCTTGGCTTTTCCTGCAATAGTAATAATTACAGGCAGATGACAACACAATCCTCAATAGAATTCACACTTCGTATATTTTCCAATTACTTGACATCCCCATCAACTTCTATCTTATTTTTGCTCTTCAGCTGAATAACCACATGACATTTTTTAAAAATTCGCATTTATATGCTACCCTTCTCTGGAGACTAAGGGCGGTTTACAATTTTTTGGAGCACAACCCAATGCGCTCAGCAATAGCCTTCATTCCATTGTATATGCCTGCTTATTACTAGGGCTTTTTGCCCCCCCCCCCAAGCGGCATTTTTACAAAGTCAGCTTATTGCCCCCAACAATCTTGGGTCCTCAATTTACCTACCCCGAGAGGATGGAAGGCTGAGTCAACCTTGACTCAGTTCTCTGTTTCAGAAATCAAACTATATAGAACTTCTGAAAGTACATGTTTCGTGCCAAATTATCTATAGCGGGGGTGTCAAACTTGATTTCATTGAGGGCCGCATTAGGGTTGTGTTTGACCTTGGGGGGCTGTGGGGCATGGCCAGGGTGGGCATGGCCAGCTCAATGTCACTTGTGTGATCAAATGCCACTTTTGGTAGTAGTTTGTTTTGCTAGCACTCTACCAGCAACAACGGAGCTTGTGAGGGCCACGTGTGGCCCTCCCCAGCTCCATTTTCATCTGCAATGGCCTCCCGTATCCATCTGCCAGCAAAAACGCAGATTGTGAGGGCTGCGCACAGCCCTACCAGGCTCTGTTTTTGGCTGTGACTGTCTCCTGCAGCCCTCTGCCAGCAAAAATGGAGCTTGGGAGGGCCACATGTGGTCCTTCCTAGACTCTGTTTTCGCTGGCAGAGACAGGGCTGGTCCTTTGCTGTTCCAGGGCAGCCTGGCAGGCCAGATCTAAGTACCCCATGGGCTGGATGTGGCCTGCTGGCCTTGACTTTGACACTCCTGATCTACAGGTAGTCCTTGATGTATGACCACAATTGTGATCAGAATTTCCATTGATAGACAAGGCAGTTGTTAAGTGAGTTGCACCTGATTTTGCAATCTTTTTCACCATGGTTTTTAAGTGAATTGCTGCAGCTGTTAATGAACAGTATGGCCATTAAGCAAATCTGACTTCCTCCATTGATTTTGCTTGTCAGAAGCCAGCTGGGAAAGTTGTAAATGTTGATCACATGACCCTGGGATATGGCAACTATTGTAAATACATGCCAATTGCTAAGCACCCTAAATTTCATCATGTGACTGTGGGTAGGCTGTGATAGTTCTAAGTGTAAGGACTAGTTGTTGGTTACTTTTTTTCAGCACCATTGTAATTTCAAACAGTTGCTAAACAAATCAAGGACTACCAGTATGCAGACTTTTAGTTTGTTTAATTACATACCATGTGTCCAATATCTAATTGTTAAAAATTGTAATTATTAAGTTAAAAAAGGCATTTAAATCAGAACATTATTTCATAGGAATTCCTGAAATACATTTTTCTTAAAGTATGTTTCTTTCTTGAAATACTTATATCTTTTGAAAAATAATAGTTTATTGATGCTCCTGAGTTCTAACACTGAAGCAAGTGAACATTTTATCAACATCTATATCTTCTCAGGCATGGGAAATAAGACAGCCATATATTCTTTCCCAGTTTCTGCTGCTCAGATCTGCTGTTTATCCCTATCTTGTGCAATGCTTCAGAACTGTTGATATTATCAAGGACATAATGGAAAACCTATCTGGGGTGAAAATGGGCAAGAGAAGTCTTGGATGTCTTGGCTCCTGTTGTATTAAAAATCTCAAAATAATCCGATTTTGGATTAGGGAAAGGGTTTTTTTGGATAAACTAAATGGAATGCCTTTTACAAAATTAGCATTTGATACTGTAAAAATGTGTAGAGTGGTAGTGATAAAAGCACAATTTAAAAAGTGCAGTATATTCCCATAATGGAGTCTTAATTTGAGCAAGGTTCCTGTATTAGCAGATTAATTTAATTTTTGCAGATGTAGTTGCTGTATTCCATTGATAATTTCCAGCCTAAGGGGACTCCTATACAGGAATTCTATGGCTCTTGTAGTTCTATGTTTTGCAAAATTTCAGTTGATTCTCAGGGCAGCTAACAAAGTGAAAAGATAGACTATAAAAACTTAAAGCTTAGTTTAAATTGATACTAAAATCAATTAATTATAATGGAAAGTCTGGCAAAAGAGAGGTGTTTTTACAGATTTTTCTAAACAGAGAGAAAAGGAGCTGCATCAGAAATGATGAAATTAGAAATAGCAGAATTGTAGGCTTCTCTGTAAAACTGTACTATGTGTCTCTCTGTGTGTGTGGAGGGGGAACCTGCAAAAAAGAGGCAAACCGCTTCTGTGCCTCTGCCAAGAAAAATCCTGCCAGTAACGGCTTCCCTTGGGGTGCCGTTGGCCAGACAATGTCGGCTGGCGACCCCTAGGGGTAGGGGAGCACCCACCCTATGGAATCAACTGCCCCTGGAGCTTCGGGTGGCCCCTGACCTCCAATCCTTCTGCTGTGGCCTAAAAACATGGCTTTTCCAACTCGCCGACCCGGACTGATGGGGTGGGGGTGGGATTTTAGCAATAGTGTTATGAATTTTATTGGCTTAGTGAGATTTCGGATTTAATAGTTTTTTAATTTTTGTACTATATTCTTTTATTACTGTAAGCTGCCCTGAGTCCTTCGGGAGATAGGGTGGCATAGAAATCTTATTAAATAAATAAATAAATAAATAAATAAATAAATAAATAAATAATCCAAGGACATGACCATATAGTTAGCAGGAGGTGAATTCAACTCGAGGGAACCTTTAGTTTTTATTACCTGCTTACCTATCTTGGTGAATGTTCTCCTGCATAGAAGCATTTTATTTTATAGGCTAACCCCTCTCCTGTTCTAAATATGCCAATTTTCTCTACACAGTGAGGCTTTTGTCCAGGTTTTCAACTGTATCACTGTGGGAGGTCAGAAGATGATGGGATGAGGGAAAACTCCATACAAGAAATGGGTTTATAAGTCACATTTTCTATTTTGCCTTTGCAGCTTCATGGATATTGCTACCAAGATAGCAATGACATCTCAGACACCTTGACTGCCATCACAGAACTAGGTTCACCACTGGAGATGATACAGCTTTTGCAGACTTCATGGGAGGACAGGTTTCACGTAAGTACAGTTACAAAGTTCTAATGGCACAGTTTTAATATGCACAAAATGAGTATAGGCATATCACAACTTTTTAACGTTTTGTTTGTTTCATTATGTAAACAGAATCATTCTGGTACCTGGCACTTTTCAGCTGTAGTAGGATTGGAGCTATCAGCATAAAATACCATTTTGGTTGGGAATTCTGGAGCTGAATCCCCTAAAAATTTTAGGACAGATTGATACAAAACCAAAAATGAAGAGGGGATCCTTGGGGGAAATATCAATATAATGGTATCTCGATACTCATCTTTAATTGGTTGTGGGAGGCATGATGAGTACCAAAAACAATGAGTACCAAACAGGTTTTTCCCATAAGGAATAATGAAGGCAACTGACACCAACAAGTTCTAGCTTTTGTGTTGAGTAGCAAACTAACAATGACTACCGGGATAAAATTTTCACATCAAAATGCGTTGAGTACCAAATTTGATGAATTCCCAAGCAATTGAGTACCAAGGTACCACTGTACTAATTCCAAGTCACTGTGAGGTAAGTGGGAAGTGACAGAGCTTGTAGATTATGCCAGGGTACTGACACCATGAGCATTTGCAGTGGGAGAAAGAGGAAAATGATGATGTGTGATAAAGTCTTGCAGATAATTTACAAGTTACATATCTGTATAACTATGGCATTTGCATGATGATATCATCATTCATTACTGACCAAGACTTCAAAAGCTGCTTCAAGTGCCATATGCTGGCATTGGGCCTCATTGAATATATAGGTAGTCCTCAACTTACAAGAGTTCATTTAGCGACTGTTCAAAGTTGCAATGGCACTTAAAAGTGACTTATGACCATTTTCATGCCTACGATGGTTGCAACATCCCCAGAACCACATGATCAAAATTCAGATGTTTGGCAACTGGCTCATATTTATGATGGTTGCAGAGTCCTGGTGTCATGTGATCCCCTTTTGTGACCTTCTGAAAAGCAAAGTCAATGGGGAAGCCAGATTCAACAACCGTGTTACTAACTTAACAACTGCAGTGACTTTCTTAACAAATGTGGCAAGTATAGTTGTAAAATGGGGCAAAACTTACTTAACAACTCTCTCATTTAGCAACAGAAATTTTGAGCTTAGTTGTCATAAGTCAAGGACTACCTGTAAAATGGGGTACATTTTTAAAGTGTGGCTTTTCTAGAACTTTAATATTGCAGCAGAACAGTTTGCAACTGATAAATATTTTTAATGGAGCAATTTAGAAACCAGTTCATTCCATGGCATTTCTGTGCCATGTTGTTTCTCAAATAGATTCTTTTGTGATGGAATTGTGTGGCTGCACCATGTGCCAGAGCCATCCAGAGGCAGTCTGGAGGTAGACTTTGAAATGTATCTTGGGAGATCATGCTGGCACATTGGGTGAAATCCAGAAGTGGTATTCAGCAGGTTCTAACCAGTTCTGGAGAACCGGTAGCAGAGATTTTGAGTAGTTCGGAGAACCGGCAAATACCACCTCTGAATGGCCCCACCCCCATCTATTCTCTGCCTCCCAAGTCCCAGCTGATCAGCTGGGTCTTCTTTGGTTGTCCTGCACAGGAGAATGGAGCTGGAAAGCAGGTTAGTGGGGTGTGGAGGGAATGGGGATTTTACAGTATCCTTCCCCAGAGTCGGGAGGGAATGGGATTTTGCAGTAACCTTCCCCCAGGAGTGGGGTGGGAATGGAGATTTCATAGTATCCTTCCCCTGCCATGCCCACCAAGCCATGCCACACCACACCCACCAAGCCACACCACGCCCACAGAACCGGTAATAAAAAAATTTGAATCCCATCACTGGTGATATCAGTTTATAAGAAATTTGTGCATGTGTGATGTTAGTTTCATTTTCCACCCGGGACATCAGAGAGAGCCAAATTTGTATGCCAAGGACCAAGAAAAAATATTGAGCAAACTTTCCATGTGCACACTTGGCACTCATAGTTGCTGAATCTGTTTCTAATAATGAAGAAAGCTGAAGGCTTATTGTCATTTTCCATGGTCTCTAACAATAAACAGATATTATTAGGATTGTTCTATTACGAAAGCCATGTGTGACAACTTGGCTTTTCTGATTTCAGATATGCTTCAGCTTAGTTCAGCTTCTGCATTACCTGGCCCATTCTCCTCTTGGCTCTGTAACTCTATTGGATTTCCGACCTCGACAATTTGTGATCGTGAATGGAGAGCTCAAAGTGACAGATCTGGATGATGCAAGCAATGAGGAAACCTTCTGCACTAGCAACAGAGATTGTTTCATGGAATTTCCAGCAAGAAATTTCACTCTTCCTTGTTCTGTTGACGGCAAATGCCAAAGCATGAATGAGAAGAGGAACCTTTACAATGCATACAGGTACAGATCTAAATAGAAACCAATAATTTAACAAATCAAATTATTGTTTACATATTGAAACTGGAAAATAGATATTAAGGAGGAGAGTAGCCTTATGTTACAAGTTATAGTACTGTCCTGGAAGTTGATGAACAGTCATACTCCAGAGACTAAAATAGTTGGGCAGCCATCTGTGAAGGATTTGTGTTACTAGATCCCACAAAGTTGTTCTTACACTGTGGAGAGGGCAGACTAGATGAATACATCTCTTGTTTGTGTGGCAAGGCTAGCATTTTAAGACTAGTAACAGACAAGATGCTGGTTAATCTGTGAACCCAGCTTGGTACTGGTGATGCACATGTCTATAAAGAACAGTGAAATACATATATCCTTCCATTTATGGCCAAAGTTTCAATGGACCCCCAAAAGATACTTACAACCCCAGATTCAAAATTCTGACAGCTGGTGAACACATTTTTGGCACTTGGCAGTTGGCCACTTCTATGGTTATTTGCAGCATTCCATGATTTACAATGTTTTTTTTAAAAATGGAAATCAGTGTTTATTTCAAATTTCCAGAAAAAAGCGCTCATTGTAGACAATGGGTTTTCTTAATGACTGCCAGAAAAATGTTGTACAATTGGGTTGGTCATGTGATAATCTACTTAATGTTTGGCATGATTTATGATCATAATTCTGGGCTGGGCTTATTGTTGTAAGTCACAAATTGACTTACCTTTATCATTTTTTATTTCTTTTCATACTTGAGGTATGAAAAGTGTTTAAAAGCTTTTGAAAAGAGACACTAAGCCTGTCTCTGGAAATGTTTTTTTTCCCTTTTAACTAAAATAGTATAATAAAAATAATTCTTAAAGTGCTAAACAAAATCATAGGGATGAAGGAAAAAAAAGATATAGGGAAAGAAAACAATTTGTACAAGAGCTTGCTATCTTCCTAAACAAAATGTTAACAATTAAAACATGCAATTATTGTTACTATGATTTTTTTCCTTGGTCAAACCATTTTCTGTTACTCTAGAAGGCTGGATTCAGACCTACTAGGTTTAAGTTACAATGTGATAAATTTCAGTTGAATATTGATATTTAACTTTGAGGAAGCATTACTTAGAAGGATGATGAGGCCTTTTTCACTGGAGATTTTATTTCAAAGATTGGCAAGCAGTTAGGGATACTGTTCCATTAGACTTCTTTCCATGAGAAATGGACATTGAGTCATGCCAACAGTGCTTTATCCAAATTATGTGTTGTTGGCTCTATCTTCCTATTCTATTAATTTAAGTTCAAATGGGTATTACATAATTTTATGGGTAATATTTAATAATAGTTATTAAAATCTTTAAAGAAGAAGGTAAAAGTTAACAAAGTAGCAGGAGATAAGGAAGATTTTTTTTAAAAAAAAGCCCAATGTGAAAAAAATGTTGAAGAGAAATAGAAAAGTTAATAAATTAATAGTAAAGAAAGATGGCTGGAACTTGCAAGTTCTTGCCCACTTCCCCACTGACTTCAGTTGTATCTCTGGAGGAAGTTACCTTACCGAATCATGAGATTTGCTTAATGAAGACAATTGGGACTGCCAGGATTGATTAGGTCACACTTTACAACTGCATTCCTTACCATTGGAAATTTCAGTCTTAATTGCTATCGAAAGTCACCAACTACCTGTACAGAATATGGTTTTACTTTTTGCAAAGCACAGAGATGTGATTATTGATTGATGGTGTGACACTAAGTTGCTGTCCACCCCTAGTGATCTTATGGATAGATTTTCTTCTCCTCCTGGACGCGCGGCTCCAGTTGGAGAAGCAGGTGGGGCCGCGCCAGGGGCCTTTGCCCAGGTCCGGCTGGTTTGCCAGCTTCGCCCGAGATGCCCTGCGTACAGTCACCCATGCCCTTGTTACCTCGCGACTCGACTACTGCAATGCTCTCTATTTAGGACTGCCCTTGCATACCATCCGGAGATTGCAGCTGGTGCAGAATGCGCCGCTGGGTGGTGATGGGAGTTACCCAATTCTCCCATATTACCCCCCTCCTGCGCGACCTGCATTGGTTGCCGGTTGCACTCCGGGTGGGATTCAAGGTCTTGGCTTTAACATTCAAAGTCCTACACGACATGGGTCCACAATATTTAAGGGAGCGTCTCCTGCCGATATTGAGTGCCAACCGCCCTGTATGGGCACACAGGCAAGGGCTCCTCGGAGTCCCGTCGGCAAGTCAGTGTCGGCTGGCGGTCCCCCGGTGGCGAGCCTATTCTGTGGCAGTCCCTGATTTATGGAACCAACTGCCTCTGGACCTCCGTCTGGCCCCTGACCTCCGCACCTTCCGCCGCGATTTGAAGACCTGGCTATTTGACCAAGTCAGGCTGTGACTACCTCATGGGGGTATGGGATAGTTTTAAAGTATTTTAATTTGGTTTTATTGGGCTTTATAATTGTTTAATTCTTTTTTAATTAATTATTTATTGTATTGTATGTTTTAATTGTGAGCCGCCCCGAGTCTTCGGAGATGGGGCGGCATATAAGTCCAATAAAATAAATAAATAATAAATGTTGAATGTGCAAATTACTGGAATTTTATTATTCACTGGTGTTCCTTAATAGCAATTATCAAACTATTACAAATCTAACATGTTTCATTGTTTTGTAGGTTTTTCTTTACATATCTCCTGCCTCACAGTGCCCCTTCAACTTTGAAGCCATTGCTTGATGCGATAGTCAATGCTACCGGTAAGAACATACAAGGAATATTTCTGTATCAGACCCCCCAAAATCTGCATGATTCTGCACTCATCACATGCCTCTGGATTACACTGTATGAAGAAATACTTCTTTTCTTGAATCCTAAACTACAGGTAGTCCTCAACTTGCAACCACAATTGAGCCCAACATTTCTGTTGTTAAGTGAGTTTTGATGCATTTTATGACCTTTCTTGCTACAGTTGTTCAGTGAGTCTCTTCCCCACTGACTTTGCTTGTTAGAAGGTTGCAAAAAGTGATCACCTGACCTTGGGACACAGCAATGGTCTTAAGTATGAACCATTGCCAAGCACCTGAATTTCAATCACATAATTTTTTTAAAATTCATATTTATATCCCGCCCTTCTCCGGAGACTCAGGGTGGCTTACAATTTTTGGAGCACAACCCAATGTGCTCAGCAATAGCCTTCATTCCATTGTATATGCCTGCTTATTACTAAGCGGCATTTTTACAAAGTCAGCTTATTGCCCCCAACAATCTTGGGTCCTCACTTTACCTACCCCAAGAGGATGGAAGGCTGAGTCAACCTTGAGCCTGGTGGGATTTGAGCCTGCAATAATTACAGGCAGCTGGAGCTAAGTGCTAGGCTATTAACAGCCTGCACCACCAAGGCCCTTAATCATGGGGATGCTGCAAAGATCACGTGAAAAACGTTCGTAAGTCACTTTTTTCAGTGCCAATGAAACTTTCAGTGGTCACTGAACGATCTGTTGTAAGTCGAAGACTACCTGTTCAGTACTGAATTTCTTTGGAAGACCTCCAATTACTTGATTTGGATGAAGATTTCCATTCTTCCCACACAGCTAGCTATTTTAGCCATTCTGAATGGCATTTTTCAACCTATTAATGGTTCTATTCCCTTTTTTGTTCTTTCACATTTTATACCACACCATATGAAAATGATACCTTTTGTTTGATTTCTTTCTGGTTGAATTTCAAGGTGGAAATGCAAACATGAGAAATTAAACCTGCATTTATGTCCCACACCTACTCCCCCCTCCAATCAGTTAAAATGATAGGTTTGTGTCTTTCTACATTTCCTGTAGTTTCCGTATGGACAGAGTTAATTTTCTTCTCTAAGTCGTTTTTCCCCCATTTTCTTTTTATAGGAGAACTTCGGTGGGGAATAGATGAAACAGCCATTCATCTCGAAAGAGTTTTGTATATGTACAAGAGTGGCATGTATCTTAGGAACTCTACATGGCCACACAAGTCAGGTAAAGTAACAGCTTTTGAAATGGATGAAATTTCTAGAATTTTATTTCTCAAACAATAAAATATGATGGAAGAATCTGAAAACCATTTTTAAACTGAAATGGGAAGGGGGAATGGGAAACCTCTTTAAAGTAGAACTTCATCTGTGGCACCATAGTCAATAGAAATGCAACTCCATGAAAGCTCTTGTCAATCTGAGTCATCCCATAAATAAATGTTAACAAGATAAACCTTGGATATGTTACAGAAGTACTGGGTTTTTGAGCTTTCACTGTGCTTGAGCTGTAAAACTTTTTATAGTGCCATAAATTATATTCCACTGTAGTGATACAGAAACAAAGCACATGTGTGTTTGCAGAACAGAAGGGAAGGTTTAATAGTTACGTTTGTTCATTTAATAGTTATGTTTGTTCATTTTTAATCGTAAGTCACTGCATTATTAAAGTTGGTTTTCTGGAGACTCTGAGCTGCATTCAAAATACCTCAGTGGGTCAGTGGTACTGATTGCAAGGAACTGGAATAAATTATCAGCTGTAAATAGAACTTGTAAATAAAGGATTATGCATGCTCACTTCCTTGAGTTATGTATAAACTAATAAGCCAAGATAAAAATCAAATCAATCAGCCAAGCTTATATTTTCAAACTAATTATTCTTTGAAAATTATTAAATTATTATTAAATTATTAAAAATAGTTCCCCACAAAACCCATGCCAATCAATGTTTCATCTAGATCAGTATTCCTAAAATTGCATTTTGTGGAAAACTACTGATTTCCAAATCACAACAATATGCTCCTGACATGTTCTTAAGATCCAGGAAAAGATTTTTGGGATCTTTGAATCCATTTTTTCCCATTGATAAATTCTGCATAAACCAATTATTTGTTTAGTGCTCCAAGTTCTGAAGTAGTTTAAAAAACACCAAACCAAGTCACCTTACTAGCTATATTTTTGGCTGAAAATGTAATGCTTGTTTAGAAGTAGGACAGATTTATTATTTTTTATTTCTTATGTTCATTCTGTCCTACATCAATTAGAGTGTGCATGAAAAAACCATATGATTTATTCCAAATACATGCATTTTTATATTCCCTTTTCATTATGTGCTATAGGTACCTTTATAAGATTTTCCCCTAATATAATCTATAAATATAATGTATTTTATTAAGTTTTTGAATTATAAAAAATAGTTAATTTCCCTTAACCCTAAACCAGTTGATTTTTCAAGTAAAATAATGTAAAATAGCATATGGTATAAATTAAGCAAAATAAATAATTGTAAAATTGGCCACTGATTCTATTGTAAATATATTAGTGGTTAAGTTCATGCATATAAAGTCATGCCTTTTTTTTAAGTGGCCAATTGTTATTCTGTTACATATAAAGGAAATTAATATGGATACTATGTTATTCTACGTTTAGAATAACCTAAGTTTAAATAGTTTTCATGTCTCTTTCTTTTTTGGGAATCTGACAGAAGCATTTAATTTTGTCAATCCAACAAAAGAAAGCGAAGAAAATATATTAGAAGTTTGATACTTTAGGCAACAACCTGAAAAAAGAACTGGGCAGACTTCCAACTTGTAGCTATTTTAAAAACAGTCTGTTGCTGTGGTTGAAATAAATGGTCATTAGGACTGATTAAAGTCAGATTGAGAGTGATTCAAGCAAGTTAAAAGGAGGAAACCACCATTTTTCCCAATTTATATTACATTGGAGTCCACGAATTTGACTGGTTAGTGTAAAGATAGTTTTTAGAAAGATTTGCTTTCTGTTCGATAGTCACTCTTTTAATAGTATGCTTTTTAAATAGGGCATTCATTCTGATGCGTTTACTTTCTTCCAGTAGCCACAAAGATTGAGTTAAAAATAGTTTTTATTTATTTTATTTATTTGTCAAGCATGTATTAGATAACAGATATAATTAGAACATGATTATGATTACACGAATAAAAGGGGACATTAGGACAAGGACGGCAGGCACGTTAGTGCACTTATGTATGTCCCTTACAGACCTCTTAGGAATGGGGTGAGGTCAACAGTAGACAGTCTAAGGTTAATGTTTTGGGGGTTTGGGGAAGAAACCACAGGGTCAGGTAGTGCATTCCAGGCATTGACAACTCTGTTGTTGAAGTCGTATTTTCTGCAGTCGAGTTTGGAGCGGTTTACCTTAAGTTTGTATCTATTGTGTGCGTGTGTGTTGTTGTGGTTGAAGCTGAAGTAGTCATTGACAGGTAGGACATTGTAGCAGATAATTTTACGTACTCAGTTTAAGGAGCAGAGGAAGCAGAGCTAACCAAAGACATTTTGCTGGCCAAAATTGACAAGAATCCACCTTTTCCATGCAAGCTGATAATTCCAGAATCCAAAATAAAGTAGAATTTTACTCTGATTCTTGGGAAAGGGCAGAGCTCTCATAAGGACAGCAGGCTATCTTAAGGAATAGTATTAAACTGCATGGCCTAAATAATTCTGCTGCCCAAAACATTTACTATTTCCAACATTTCAGTATCTGCTATGTTTTTTTAAAATCACTTCCTTCTGCTTACTGCTAGGAATAGTTCAGAGGTGAAGGATGTCAGGATTCTCTAGATGAAACCAGAAATAAAAACTGCACAGGCAGTGATTCAAAGAAGCAGGTCTGTGTTAAGAAAACTTTGTTGTGAAAACTAGGAGAACTGTTAATAAAGAATCACAGTGATTGCCCAGTATAAAATGCAAGCCCTATTTATAGTAAAACCAAGGGCCAATTTTTGCTTCTTTTTCTCTCATTGGCATAGACCCTCAGAGTTTTGAGTGGAAGGAATGAGTAAAGCTTGCTCCTTGTTCCTGTAACAGATCAGTCTGATCTCAGGCTGTTTGTTTCTGACATTGCCAAAATTACTTCTAACCAAGAACCTCTACAATTGCCTTTTGGTTTCCTTTATTAGCATTATAAAGCATGTGGTTTGGCACCCCCTAATTGCTTTGCAAAGCGTAGCTCTATCCTAAACAATATCTAGTTCCTAGTAAATAGCAGATGAACAGGAAAATGTGTACCTGCATGATGGCATTTAGATTCCACTAGCAGCTCAGAGGTCAACTGTTGGTTCCTATATTCTCTGACCTTGGTCATTTTCCTACAGACTTTTCATAACCAAGGTGATATTATCTAGTTTGGTAGTGAAAGATTTGTAGGAACACATCTACACTCAGAAAACATCAAGATCACACCACTCAGACTACTGGCCTTCATGGAAGCCATACATAATCAAATAAATATCAACAAGCAACTAGTCAAATCCTCCCTGAACTAACAATTTTCTGGTTTTCTCACCTCCAGAAGAACAATAAAAAATGGAATGAACTCTCTAGTTTGAAAGTCTAATTGCCAGTTTAGGCTTTGTGAAAATCTGACTCAATAGTCTTATAAAAAAGCTTCAAATACACACAACTACATACACCATTTGGAAAGAGAAGGAAAATACATGTGATAGCTATAACCTTAGCCACACATGTCTCACGTGCACATATAAAGGATATGCCATTTTAGACAAAACGCATAAAGGGACCACTTATGCCAAATACTAGAGGCCATATGAAACAATGAATGCTTTTATGCTTAGGCATTTTTATTTTCTTTTTCATGATATTAAGTAAAATGTGAGCAGGGAATCTGTGAAGAAAGGGCTTCTTTTATTTAGTTGTGGGCCAAATTGAGGCTTAATGCATTGATCTTGGAACTTCTTTCCATTAACTCCTTTAATTCTGAACATATATTTAATCACATGCCCAAGATCAATTCTTCTGTGTATTTTATAGTATAAATAAAGATATCTTCCATGGAGCTACAGAGGTACTCTTGCCATAAGCTTATAGTGATACTTATGGGTTTATAATAAACTTATAATAAACCTCTGGTTTCAAATGGGCTAATTCTTAAGGACTCCTTTCAACCAGCAGCTCTTATATTTTCTAATAAATCTTGCATCAATCTCTACTGTGTGTGTCAAGGTTGCTAGCATGTGCTGATGGTTTTATGTACCCCCTGGGTCTTCTCTTCCAGTCTGGGTAGCACATTTCAGGCAGTGTATGTTTCTTCCATTGGTTGGTTGCTTCTCTGTTCAGCCTTTCAGTTGTGTTGTAGCCAGTCAAAGCAGAGCAACACTGAGCAGAGCACAAATAATACTGCGTTGCTTTCCTTCACTGGGTGTCCTGCCAATTGTCAGCCAGTGTGGTCCAGTTGACAGAATGCTGGACTTTAACCTGAGTTCAGATCTCAGCTCAGCCATGAACCCAGTGGGTGGCCTTGAACATATAATTATAGTAATGTGAAAGACCAAGGCTGGAAATCTGGGGTGAGAAAGGGCCTGGGTTACCCAGCTGTTGTAAGAGATCGGTCATACATACAGGGGATGATGAGCATTGCAGATTGTCATATTTGGAGAGTATTTCATTAGGGAAGGCTGAATTAAAGGGTATACCTAACCCCATTATCATTATATTGGGGTCTCAGGATTTACTGTTCAATGTGCTTGTTTTATAGAAAATAATTTCAATATATTTTTAGCTTTATTCAAATAGAATGAATACTATTAAAGAAACCACAACAGGCTTCAGATTGCTTCCATTTGTTTAAATAGATAGATAGATAGATAGATAGATAGATATAGATATAGATATAGATATAGATATAGATATGTAGGTCTTGGTGTATTCGGGTCTTGTCCTGTGTAAGATTGAGAATACCTTGGCGATGTTTCGATGAGATTCCACTCGCCATCTTCAGGCTGGTGCTTTCGGCTTCGTGCTTGTGCCAGCAAAGTGTGATCTGAGCTGCCTTCTCTCTATAAATACTGGAGGGGAGATGTGGTGTGCTGGCTCTGCTGTAAGCGGGTTGGTTGGCTGTTTTGTTGGCTGTGTTGTCGCTTCTTGATTGGTTGATAGAATTGGTGTTTGCTGATTGGTTGGCTTTTTCATAAGAGCCTGCGTGGCTGAGGTAGTGGCTGTGTATCCTTCAGCCTTTTGTGTTGTAGCTACCTGGGTAGTGGGCTGTGTGATGATCTTCTGAGTTTTATTGTTGTGACATCCTGGGTCTTGTGCTGTTATCTCCTGGGTCGTTGTCTGTGTTGCAACTTCCTGAGGTTTTGTGTGGTAATCTGAGTTCCATGATGTAGTATCCTGGGTAGAAGGCTGTGATGTGACATTCCGGGCCTTGGTTTGGCTCCGAGTTTGAGGTCTGGCTATGTGTTTATAGCGTGTGTCAGTTTGCTTAGTTTGGGGGTTGGAGGGGGGTGTAGCAGCTGGAGTTGCAGCTATGGTCTGGTTTCTGGATGGTGGTTGCCTTTTGTCTGTGGGGTGGGCTTGGGTTTGAGTCTGGTGAGGGAGATTGGTGGTGGCATCATGTGTTATTTTGGGTCTGGTGTTGGTTTTCGTGGCTGGGACTCGTTTGTTGATTAGGGCTAGTTTCTAGATGTCTGGTAGGTGGGAAGTATCATCCCGTTTATTCATGTTATGGGGGTGTTTCTCTATTTCGATGGCTTCCCTACTTATTCTCTTGTTGAAGTGTTCAGTGTTGGAGATAAGTTTGGATCCCTCAAAATCAATTTCATGTCGTGGAGAATTTTGCTGATTTTAGCTGTGGTGCCTTTGATGTAGGGGAGGAAGGCGATGCCATTGTCCTGTTCTGTGTCTTGGTTTTTGAGGGGAGTCTCCCTTAGGATTAGGTTGGTGATTGTGCTTCTTTGGAATCCATTGGACATTAATACGTTAGTGAAGGTGTGTAATTCTGTTCTCAAATGGCCTTTGTCAGCTAGGCGTTTGGTTCTGGAGATGAGGGTCTTGGGTACGGAGTTGATCTGTGCAGGGTGGTGATGGGATTGTGCATTTAAGTAGCAGTTCGTGTGTGTCTTCTTCTGGTAGATGGTGTGTCCTAGGGAGCCATTGGGTTTTTTGTAAATTAGGACATCCAGGAACGGAAGTTGGTTGTTGGTTTCTGTTTCCATGGTAAATTGTATTTTGGGGTGTAGGCTGTTGAGATGTGTGAGGAAGTTGTCCAGTTTTTCTTTCCCATGTGGCCAAATTACGAAAGTGTCATCTACATATCTAAGAAAAACTTCCTCCCTTTTCCAGCACCTTAAAGCCACAGGACATGAAATTGATTTTGAGGGATCCAAACTTATCTCCAACACTGAACACTTCAACAAGAGAATAATTAGGGAAGCCATTGAAATAGAGAAACACCCCCATAACATGAATAAACGGGATGATACTTCCCACCTACCAGACATCTAGAAACTAGCCCTAATCAACAAACGAGTCCCAGCCACGAAAACCAACACCAGACCCAAAATAACACATGATGCCACCACCAATCTCCCTCACCAGACTCAAACCCAAGCCCACCCCACAGACAAAAGGCAACCACCATCCAGAAACCAGACCATAGCTGCAACTCCAGCTGCTACACCCCCCTCCAACCCCCAAACTAAGCAAACTGACACACGCTATAAACACATAGCCAGACCTCAAACTCGGAGCCAAACCAAGGCCCGGAATGTCACATCACAGCCTTCTACCCAGGATACTACATCATGGAACTCAGATTACCACACAAAACCTCAGGAGGTTGCAACACAGACAATGACCCAGGAGATAACAGCACAAGACCTAGGATGTCACAACAATAAAACTCAGAAGGTCATCACACAGCCCACTACCCAGGTAGCTACAACACAAAAGGCTGAAGGATACACAGCCACTACCTCAGCCACACAGGCTCTTATGAAAAAGCCAACCAATCAGCAAACACCAACTCCATCAACCAATCAAGAAGCAACAACACAGCCAACAACACAGCCAACCAATCAGCAAACACCAATTCCATCAACCAATCAAGAAGCGACAACACAGCCAACAACACAGCCAACCAACCCGCTTACAGCAGAGCCAGCACACCACACCCCCCCTCCAGTATTTATAGAGACAAGGCAGCTCAGATCATGCTTTGCTGGCACAAGCACGAAGCCGAAAGCACCAGCCTGAAGATGGCGAGTGGGATCTCATCGAAACGTCGCCAAGGTATTCTCAATCTTACACACGGGACAAGACCCGAATACACCAAGACCTACATACCTTTACCCATGAAAATCTATGAAAACAGATATAGATATAGATATAGATATATAGATATATAGGTATATAGATATATAGATATATATGCAGGTCTTGGCGTGTTCGGGTCTTTTCCCGTGTAAGATTGAGAGTATCATGGCAACGTTTCGATGAGGTCCCACTCACCATCTTCAGGCTGGTGCTTTCGCCTTCATGCTTGTGCAAGCACAAAGCTGAAAGCACCAGCCTGAAGATGGCGAGTGGGACCTTGTTGAAACGTTGCCAAGATACTCTCAATCTTACACAGGAAAAGACTCGAACACGCCAAGACCTGCATACCTGTACCGTGAAAATCTATGAAAACACACACATGCACACACACACACACAATTTTTTATAATAAAAGTAACAACCTATTATTACTGGTAGCTCACTTCTGGGCCTAAATGCTTACAGATGAATGGTCGCCCACAAGAAGAAATATTTTAATGTTGTGTTTTGCGTAAAATTGCTAATTGGCAAATCAATTTGATAAATAATAGGTAATGGTGAGAATAGAATTCTGCCCTGCCTAAAACTATCCTTGCTGTGGCTAAACTTATATATTGTTGTGGTTGTCTGCTGAAAGCCCTTTAAGGACTATTAAACTGTGGCTTCCATTATCCCTAGCCAACATGGTCAATAATAAGGGAAGATGGGTATTGCAGTTGAGTGGCACATGTCCCAAAGGTGCTTTTTTTCAAGAGGCAACTGGACTTTCTGTTTTTCTTTGGAGACATTTTGCTTCTCATCCAAGAAGTTTCTTCAACTCTGACTGAAGCTCTGAGCTGAAGAAGCTTCTTGGATAAGAAACGAAACATCTTCAAAGAAAAACAAGAAAGTCCAGTTGCCTCTTGAAAAAAAACATATTTGGGACACCCATGACCTGGATGACTGAGAATCTCCATAGACATTGAGTGGCACATGGTGACCCATATTATTAATCCCTCCTGGGGTAAATATATTTCAAGAACTGCACCCCTTATATCAGCTTGACTAAGTTACAGTGATTTCTTCTTTCAGAAAGGAATACTTTCTCTGCAGTCATTTAGTTTGAGAATGTTCAAAGAGCTGCTAAAAAGTCAGTATTTTTAAAGGTCACTTCTAATTGCATGTATGTTTGATGTTGGAGTTTAAACATCTCCTCCCTTTGTGGTGTTTCTGACTCTCCAGTTAACTTTTATTAAAATGTCTAATCCCGTTTTAATGAGATTATAGTTCTGAAGTTTTTGAATTTGCAATAAAATGGGTTTTGTTAGGACCAAATTGCAGTTTAGCAAAGTTTATATAAATACAATAAATCTTTTCAATCTTTAACTTCACATTGGTTAAGTAGAGCATAACGGGCAGATCCCCCACAGAGCTATTTAAGAAGTCCTGCCCAGACTGAACCCTAATCTGTGCTAAATTCAGCTGCAAACTCTTGGCACTTTCCAGCTGCCTCTAAACCTCTTGTCCTACAGTGAGAATTTATTTTCTTCAAACACAGTTTGAGCTGCCATCTCCTCTCAGCTGGGGGAATGTTAGCTTCCACCAGATCCATAAACAATGATCTTCAGGAGACATTTGGAATCTTGTGAATCTGCTACATGTCCAGTTAGCATTACTACATCAACTATTGAAACTCATGTGGAATATGTCTCTCTCCCTCCCTCTCCCTCTCCCTTTTCCCTCCCACCCTCCCTCTCTCTCCCCCTCTCTCCCTCTCTCCCTCTCCCTCTCTCTCCACCCCCTTTCTCTCTCTCACACACAATTTCAACTTTGCTGAAGTCAAAATTCAATATGTGGAACTGACAATTCTGCATTAATATTATAACCCTTCTTTCTTTTTCTTCTTCCTCTTCATCCTGTTCACCCTTTTCTTCCTTTTCTCATGAAAGGTCACAGTAGAAATGATATTTGGTAGTAGAAAGCATACTTTATGTATAAAAGTTCTGATATTTAATTCCTAGCATATCTTCTAATCTGAAAAGCTGTTGCCAGTTATCATAAAATAGATCTAGAATAGGTTTTTATAGGAATATATATTTATTTAATATATAGAATATATATATATATATATGTATATGGAGATTTTATATATATATATAAATAAATTATATATAAAATCTCCATACACATACATATAGCAGGCAATCAGAACTTCATTTTTAATGTGTGCCATCTTCTCATCTCATTGGCAGTGTAAAATAAATCAATATAAAGCCAACATAGGGAACATAATAATTAGCATAATTATTAAGATAAATAAGATAAAATATGTAATAAAATGATAATAATTAAATTAGCAATAAAAGGATCTTCACTTAATGCCAAAAGTACTATCATGCATGGGGAAAACCTCCATTTATTAACCGGAGTGATGGTACATTCAAGGTTGCAAGACTGGCATATTTCCCTGAGGTCCTTCAACTTTGGACATTAGCAATACTTGCTTGCTCTTGTGGTTCCTGATGACATTCTTTCTGTCCAATAAGTCAGCTGACTTTTATTTCACTTGGTGGAGGACACTGAATTCCTCATAGAGAATGAATTCTGCGTGCTGCCCTCTCCCCACTGCTACATAGCTGTAGAAGAAAAGAGAACAATTGTTGCAATGGGAGTGAATCCAAAACCTATGCTGCTGCTGAAAATTTGCCAAAAAGCTAATGGAAACAGTTGGTTTAGTTAGATGTCTAGGGTTTTCCCCAAGCATTTCTCTCTGATTTAACATATTCAACAACTTCCTATCTCAAGGCATGGTTAGAGTTGTCTTTCCAAACGGTTGTATATATTTTTGTGGGCTTGTGTTATTATTTACTAAATATGTTATGATAAAGTATTTATGCTAGTCCAGAGCCCAGAGACCTTTGGAGACCTGTGGCTTCCAGGCTCTAGGCATCTGACAGATGGGTGGTTCCCATGCAAGCTGCTAAGAACAGAAAGATGATTGGTGTGAATCTTTTCACATGAGCATAGCATGTTAGGCAATACTCCAAGTTTTATCTAGGCCACTGAATTCACTTTGTGGAGATTTCACATTAACCTATTCCTAAAAAAGGGAATGGCAGCAGGGTCCAGGTTGAGCTTTCGCAAATCAAAACAGATGTTAAATATGGACTTCACATTCTGCAAAATAGCAGAAATCCAAAAATTTATAATTTTTAAATGTTGAATCACAAAAGTTTGGAACAGATCTTAGTCCAGCTTTCTCTTCAGTGCAGGAATCTGCTACTTCAGCATTCTGTGTAGATGACCATCCAGCCTTTGTATAAACACATCCAGCTCCACTTCCTGAGACAAGTCTGTTCCACAACTGGACAACTTTAGGGAATTTTTCCATAGGTTCAATCAAAATCAAAATCTGGTTTCTTCTAATTTAAACTAATTGCTTCTCATTGTATTTTGAATAACTGAACAAATCTGAACAGTTCTGCCCCATCTTCCATATCTTTCTGATCATGTATTCATACAGTCCTTTCTTCTCTAGTTGAAATGTACAAGTAATATACTTTCTTTTTCAGTTATTCCCTCTAAATCTCTTATTATCTTGGTTGTTTCACTCTGGACATGCTGTAGTTCTGTGATAGTGAACCTATGGCATCACAGAGCCCTCTTCATCAGCATGTGAGCTGTTGCCCCTGCTCAGCTTTGCCGTGCATGCGCGCATGCCTTCCACTGGCCAGCTGGTCTTCAGTTCTCTGCCGTAAATGTGGGGGGCATGTGCAGGGGTATGCACACATGTGTGGGATGGGGGCCATGTGTGGGGGCATGGCGCATTCACATGTGTGGGGATGCATGCACATGTACAGAGGATGCACGCGCATTACATTTTGGGGATGTACGCACGCTTTGGGCACTTGGTGCCAAAAAGGTTAGCTATCACTGCTCTTGTTTGCCAATGCTCTTTCTAAAATGCAATGCCTCAAACCCAACACAATGCTCTAGATTCTGACCAATAAAAAATACAGAGGAATTATTACTTTTTAAAAATCTTAACATTACATCTCTGCTAATACTGTTCAATATTGCATTGAAGCAGAAACAGAATATAGTAGCATATTCAAGACTAAACACCTTTATAATTAGATGTATAGAGTGGATTTGATACTGCAGGGGGAAGGGATGGAAAAAACCCACAGTGAGATCAATTAAACAAACGTAATAAGTTACCAACCCATTCTCCCGGTTCATATTTTCTGAAATGGATTGGGATTTTTTAATATATATTTTTCTGTTTCATCAGTGCTGCCTTGAGGTTAGTGATGAAGTGTTCTAGATGGCTGAAATGTTGTTCCACTGTCTTGTGATTGTTTTGAACTGTAATATCTGGTTCATGCCTATTTATCACACAAGTCTATTTATTTACAGAAGAATTTTTCATGTGCGCTGCTATCTAGTATGCCCCCTTTCATTTTATATTATGCATTTGATTTTTCTTATCAAAATGTAGACATTTACAGTTCTCTCTGTATCATATTGGCTAAGATCATTGTCTTATCTTGTCAAGATCATCCTAGATTTCATTTCATTTTTATGACAAATTTATACGATAGGACATTGTCCTGTCCCTGAGTCTATACTGATTTGCTAAAAATCCTATTGCATTTTACTGCCTTGTAGTTAGAGGGAAAAATATTTAGGTCTCTGTGAAATGTGTGTTTAGGGTTAGGGTTTCACACATATTTCACACATTTTCTAAACAGGTGGGGTTCATAATGCATACTAAATAATGAATCTATCATATGAACCAGTATATAATTTATTAGAGGTGGGCAGTTGTAATCACATTTCTTAGCAGTAAGTACAACTGTCCTATAAGGATGTTACTTTCAGGTAAGTATATAAGTGCAGATCAAAATAAGCTCTATGACTGTTCAATTCCAAATAAGACTTCATTATTAAACTTTCTCCAAAATATCAACTTAAGTTTTATAGTTGTAGGCAAAATATTCTTAAACTGAAATGAAATGATTCAACCAAAGTGCAGGCTATAAAATAGGAAATCTATCCTGTCCTAAACAAGTACAATTAGAATTAATTATGTATATGTTTAACACATTCTTGGGATGTCCTGTGGCTAAATAAAGCTATTTATACATGCCTGATGCATTCATTAGGGGAATCCTCAGACAGCTGGAAAACAGCACTGAGTTGTGAGCAAAACATGTGTATGAAAGAGAAGCAAAAATGGAAGGGAGACTGAATCAAAGTCAATTCAGAGCCTGTGTAGACAAGATGTGCATGGGCAAGAATCAACTGTAGTATTTTTCCCCATGTCATTTTCTAAGGAGCTCATCAGGTCACTGCCCTTTTGAACTAAACTGACAAAGAAAAATTGGCTTCATTAAGACTTTGCTTGTTCATTACAAAATAGGCAGAACCCAGCTATGCTCTCCTGATTTTGAACAAGGGCTGGGAATGCTTATGAAGCCCCACTCTGTTCTTCCCTTTTGCATGTGTGGGACTACATTCCCCAGAATTCCTAGTCAGCCTAATCACTGATTGGGACTTCTGGAATTTGCAATCTTAACACATATGAGGCACCAGGTTGGGGCTGATTTAAGAATAACAACAGCTGAAGTTTTTGCTCATTGATGTGGATGATATTCACTCAGTCGGTCCACAAAGACCTCAATGAAATCAAAGACTTATTTTTCACAGGAAAAAGAAGTGGGATAGAATTAGGGGCACAGAGAGTTTCTTGGCAAACCTTGCTCACAATTTTTTTCTATCAAAGTGCATATAACAAAATATTCTTTTTGGCAAATATCTGGTACAAGATTAAAAACACATAGAGAGGCGGCATATTAAGGAAATGGAGGAGTGTTGGAAACATTTTTAAAACATTTTAAAGCTCAATTTCCCAGAAAGAATGCATTTTAAATGTGTTTTTTCTTTGCTTTTTTCTAGATTATAAAAGAGTGCCTAAAGCTACGATAATCAATGAAAATTACAGATGCTGGCCATCCTACCATCATAAAGGATGTCTCCTTTCTGTATTTGATGTAAATGAGGCTACAGAGATATGTGAGAGTCATTCGCAATGCAAAGCTTTTGTTTTCATCAACCAAACAACTTGGACAGGTAATGGTTGGCAATTAAAGAAATTTTTTAATCCTTAACTAGCAAAATGAGAATGTTTAAAAAAAAAAGAAGATTGGCACTTTCAGGCATCCACATAAGAAAATAATTAATCTGTTCATGATATCACAATCATCTCTGTGATTATTATACCTTGCTTTTAATATTCCTTGGGGACATTTGTTTATCAAATAATTAATAATCAGTTCACCAAGGATATAAATTAATCAGTTCACCAAGGATATAAATTCTACAAAGAGATTCCTTGTGACTAAAGCACATAGAATTGTCTGAAATAGGATCTATGAATGGCAAATTGTGCTCTCTATCACATTTTAGTTTGCAAAAAAAATTATTAACAGTATAATTCAAACTTACGAGGTGACCTTCTCTACTCTTTTTCTTGAGTTAGGCCTACAATTCTCAGAATTTCAGCTAGGATGGCCAATAGCTATAGTGCCTTGCAATTCTGAGAAATCTATTTTCAAAGCATTCTAGAAGAATCCATGTTGATCCAGGCTGCCTGAGGCTTTAGGGACAATGTATACAATAATAAGAACAATAAAATTAATATTGAAAATGAAATAAAAATATCAGAAAAACTGAAACATTTTAAAATGGAAAAATAGTACACACACACACACACAAAAGATTAGCTCCAAACATAACTATAGAAGATACAAATATATAAAAGCGAGTAAAACATTAATTGGGTGGGGGGAAGGATTAGCCTGGGATTCAAAATCAAGAAAGATCAGTGGTGGTTTTCAATTTTTTTTTACTACCGGTTCTGTGGGTGTGGCTTGGTGGGCATGGCAGGGGAAGGATACTGTAAAATCTCCCGTCAGAGGTGGTATTTGCCAGTTCTCCAAACTACTCAAACTTTCCGCTACTGGTTCTCCAGAACGGGTCAGAACCTGCTGAATACCATCTCTGAGAAAAATAGCTCAAAAAATATCTTTATGGAGGGCATTTTATGGATAGGGACTATAAAAATCTGTCTTGGGAGTATCCAGAGGACAAGTTCTTGATGATGATAGGACTTGAGAGAAGGGATTTAGGGAAGCCACTCTCCTTTGTGTTAAAACTAAGCTGAGGTCCATCGGCTACAATAGTGATCCTGGAAAATACATTCCAACGCCTTTTCTTTATCAGTGTTGATGAGTTCCAAAGAGATTAGCGTGTGTGTGCTGGATGACTGTTTCCAGCTGGATGCAATGTAAGCAGGATCTTCCTTTGACAAGAAGAGCATTCTGTTCTCATATCCCAGCACTCACAGATCCTAACAAATGCCACCTCACTCAAAGGGCAGCCTCAGATGAACTCTGGAAACTTGACAAAGGTCACATCTGCTGCTATCAGTCCTGGCTATTGAATTATATTATGAATGGTTTAATAGTAACTTTGAAATATGTTTCTGGCCTATGAAACAATTTACAAGAAATTAACCCAATAGAACATTTAACAATAATTAAATTACATATATACAGAGTCAAAAGTCATGCCAAATAATCAATTGCAGCTTAGATACCATATTATCCCCATTTGAACCTGAAAATTAGACTTTGTATTTTAGTATTATTTTTGGATGAACCTTCTTTGATTAGAGCATTTTATCGCAATTTGTTTGGAGGTGCAATACTTGAAAGATAAGGTGAGAAGAATGGACACACAGTTGTTAATTTCCCAATCTCTCCCCTATAGCTAGATGGATAGATACACACGTAGAAAATTGTCCTCCCATTATTGGTCATATCACTAACTTTTGGGGTTGCACCAGGAATGGTGACAGTATTGCTATAATCAGAACGTAAATGCCATGTTCCTCCACTTATTACAGTGTAATGGATTATTTCAGAGCTCTTCAGTATATATAGCAACATTGCTTAGTTAATAATATTATGCTTTTATTGGATTAGATCAAAATAATCAGGATTTTAGTGGTATTTGTGTGTCAGGAATCCGGAAATGTGTACTTCTCATACAGCAACCATGTGAATACATATCATTTATTTATATTTATTGAATCCAAAGGCATTTACGATAAACATGTCTCACACTTCTCTTATAGATGGCCAATGGCTAGTCTTCATAGGAAGGCTATTGCTTTCTTAGAAGTAACCACTAAGAACTCTTTATGTACACTTATGATCCTGATATACCTTGCAAAAGAAGAGGCTGTAGTTGGATAACTGCAGAGTTGGTTTTAGAATAAAATTTCTTTATACTTCCTAATCAATAGTAGTAGTAGTAGTAGTAGTAGTAGTAGTAGTATACATTATTTATTGTCTGACAAGGTCGTCAACTTGTCTACTTCAAGATGGGATCTACTTCCATTGTGCCTGACCATGACAAGATAACATATGTGAAAGTGACCGGATGAAGCTTACGCATCCTATAAGCTCAATTCTGGGCAGATTTACTCAGACCACATCTACGTGCCTTACTTCATAGTAAGTCCACCTCGGTTCAATTGGTCAATATGACAGCTGTTGGGTTGTTGTTGTTTTTGAATGAAAATGGCTTTTGAGTGCAAAGAAGCGCAGAATGGGGAGGAAACTGCACTCAATCTATAAAGCGCAAAACAATTCTAAGAAGAGACCTTTATTACCTGAAGGAATGTGCAATATAATGACATTTTTAAAATGTGACTCTATATGAAGAAGCAGAATGAAATCCAAAATGTGACACACTGCATGGCTAGCCTTACAGTGTTAGAAAGCAGCAGCATGCTTTTCTGACTAGAATTATATATCCTCTGTACAATTTTACTGAGGGTTGGCTGAAAATTCTTCCTTTTCATAAGAAGCTCAGGATTACTTATTCCAATATTTATGTGAGTAAGTATAATTAATGCAGCACTGTTAAATCTCTTGGAGATCAAACTTTCTGGAAGACAATCAGGACTTCTGTGATTGTATGAAACATTAAAAAGTGAACATCAGGGTGGTCCTTGAGTAAGGGATTTATTTGCTATCGGAATTGCCATCCATTAAAAAAAAAATCTAGCAATTCGATCAGTTTCATTAAACCAGCAAAATTTGCCTGTGAAAAAAAAAGCTCAATTGCACAGTTGGCAGTAAATATTATCTTAAAAGAAACATTGTTTCACTTTAATTGGGGAAGAAATCAGAGGTGCAGTTCAGTCCTTTCAGCCTTCAAATATTATGATCTTATGGGAGTCTATTCTCTCTTGAGGATATCAAATATTACTTCACTGACTTTAGCATATCACAAGCTAATTCTGCAGCTCTGGGAACTCAATTTGCTGAATGGGGTTCTGAATTTTTTTTTCTTTTTTGCTCAAGGCTCCCCTGGTAGCAGCACTGGAAATAAGGCCACTTTTAAAGTTGTATGTGTCATCTGGAGTTTTAATCTGATTGTGTAAAAAGTGTGCACTGTGTATCTGCTGCTCAGTTACTTTAAAAATGATTAATATGCTTCTAATCAGTCTAACTGGTTAGTTGACTGCATTTTGCAATGATAGTACCTATACAATCACCCTAGCCTATGCCTAGTTTAATAATAAGCTAGAAGTTGCTCCTTATTGTGATGAAAATGAGAGAACTTTACACTATAAGCCTATGAGTGTGGGCATGCGTTAGTAAATGGGCAGGGCAATTGCTATATCCAGCTCACACTCTGAACTGAACCCATTTACTTTTCCCGTATGGGTGAATGTATTTCACACAATTTCAGAAATTAAAAGTCCATTAGACATGGGGGCTAACCATAATCCTCTTAATAGGGGAAAGGGAAGGAGGTATTATCATGTTACAGAAGCTTCTGAAAAGTGTAGTCTGTTTACTTTATCCCAAATGGACTTCATAGGATCTCCAGCAATTGAGCCTATAAAGATCTATATAACTTCTCATGGGTTTCATTTTTGGTTAAGTTGATCCAGGGTTATAGGAATGAATTGATCAAGTTATGCCTATCTAAATGCTAATTCAAAATTTTGTTTCTGTATATTCCAGTGTCCTATTTTATCTAAAATGGGGCACTGGAGCTTTAAAAACAAAATTTTGAACTGGAATTTAGATATGCACCTGGACTTGATCAATTCATTCTTATAGCCTTGCATCAATATTTAGAGTTGATTAGTATTAATTTGATGCAAACTCAAAAGTTTTGTAATCTGAGACTAAAGTGCACACTTGATGTGCTGTACACATAAGATGTTTAATGAGTCTAGATTCTCATATTGATGCAATGGACTATCCAAGTTTCTGTCCAAGGGACACTACTGTGAAAGATATTCTCAGTTGCATTTGGTTCTAAAAATTGATGGAATTGTTTCCAGAGGTGGCAATAGAAATGATAACATCCTGCAATTAGATGTTCAGAATACTAGGGAAAAACTTTATTTGGGGCTAGTCACTTTTGTTTATCCAAAAGCAGAAAGAAATGTATCCCCTGCCACATCAAAATGGCAACTGCTACTAATGAAAGATGTATTTTTTCTAGAGTATTAACAGAAAAAGATAAATTTCTGCTGGTGATTGTTTTGAATTCTTAAGCTGTTGCTTACTAGCTTTAAAAATAAAATGTTTTTAACAACAGCAAATGAATCCAAGCCTTAATAATGGAAAATTTGTAACAGGTGAAATTTACGGATGTAGATTATGCTTTCAATGAAAGCAAGCAAGAAAATGTTAAACATGACAAATGTCATGCTGTTACCTAGTTTGTACATCCAGGAAACTTTCTACTTTTGTTCTTAAATTGTTTATTTTTATATGAAAATAAAATGAAATGGATGAACTTCCTTCTGCTTTGGCTGTAACTTATTTATTTATTAAATTTATATGCAACACAACTCATTGTCGAATGACTCTGAGTGGCTTTCTGGGTCCCTTTTATTGCTGCTACTCTAAAATATTGTGCTATCATAAAGGAACGATTCTAGAGATGGTTGTTGTCAAACCAAACAGGAAGCAGAACCTTGTGGCCTTCTATATGAGAGGCATTTGTTCAATCTGTGGATTGTTTTAAAACATAAAAATGAATGTATAAAAGCTTGAAATGAGTTTCAAACTAAGGAACAATACCTGAATAAAATACTGGTTCCCTTTCTAAACACCAGGCCCTAGAGATTGGACTATTTTGGGATTTTTAACAAAACTTTCCCCAGTTTGTATATCTGCCTCTCTCTGTGATTGTGTTTATTCATGTTGCCCATCTCTGTGATCAAGCATGTTGTGACACAACAGCTAGAGAGATAGCAATTCAAACATTCCTTTACTCACAAAATTCTAATAGATACTATAGGAATCAAAACTATAGGATTATTGTGAGGACAGGGTTGGAGGAAATTCAATTAAGTAGCTTAGATTCTTCTTTAGAAAAGTTATTTCACACACACACACACACACACACACACACACACACACTTGTACATACATTTCTTTTTTGCTGGCCTCTCCATTTATTGTTCTCTCAAAAGATGCAATATTCCTATGTCCAAATAGATTGTATTTGATAACATAGATTGTGGTCCATTACAATTTGACATAAATTTATGGTTCCTCACAGAATGGAACAACTTGCCCCAGCCAAATTATCACAGCCATCTCACCATGGCCATCTCACTCTGGCCAATTCGCCATGGCCATCTTGCCATGGCAACCCAGCTTAGCCATCTCTCTGGGGCCATCTTGCCACAACCACAGACACTCACCATGGAACAACTAGCCATGGCCAACTTGCTGTGGGACAATTTCATATGGGATAACTCAATGAGATAAATATTATTCGCCACTGTTTCTTTCATTCACAAAAATGGAAATAAAGTAGAAGAAACAGTGGTCGATAACATCACATTGAGTTATCCCACATGAAATTGTCCTGCTGTGAGTTGTTCCTACAGTGAGTTGGCCACAGCAAGTTGACCTGTGGCAAATTGGCCATGGTGAGATGGTCGTGGTGAATTGTCCTAGACCCGATGTTTCAAAATTATTTGATTATTAATGTAAAGCCTTCAGTAGGTCACACTTTTTAAAAATAATTATAGTTTCTTATAGAATATGAATAGAAACCTATAGAATAAAATAGTTTATTATAGAATATGAACAGAAACATACAGAATAAAAGCACTAATACTACAATAACTTTTGTTCAAACTTCTTTAAATCCAGTTTTCAGCCCAAAGGAACAAGCGTTCCTTTGCAAATGAAAATGGAAGAAGAAAGAAAGGTACACAGTAATTTCTGTAGAAGATTGGGTTTTGCATTCATAGGATTTCTTGTGAGAAAAACAGAAATCTTTTCATATGCTGAAAATTTCAAGGGGTTTGTATATTTCCTTGGCTTTTTCAAAAACTTTGTACATTTCTAAGGTAGAAAAATGAAAGAAGCTACCAACTCTGCTCTAAACAATGTTTCTGGGGATAAAAAGAAAGAAATTCTTCAGATCTGAAGAGAGATATACTATTTACATAGCACAAAAGGAACTGTCAGCTTCTGAAATGAACAATCTGCCAGGCAAATTTAGCAAATGGGACTGAAGAACTGAGATTTTAATTGCAATACAGACAACATTGGCCTTAAAAAAATTGAATCTTTTCAATTTTTTAAAGTATTGAATGACAAAGGGTGGATTTTCAGTTGGTTGGAGTCGGGGGAGAAAAAAATTAGTATGTAGGAAGAAATTTTGTTTAAAGATGTTGGTCTTAAAATGTTCATGGTAATCTTTATATGCATGACACACTATATGTACTGTTACTGGTAATGGCAGCAAAAATAAAAAATCTTAATTTTCTATTTGTGCTCCAGTGACATCTCATGAGACTGGAAGAAATAAAGAAGTTGTCAAACATTATGTACCATAAAATAAATATTTATGACAAACATCCATTTAATAATGTACCATTCCTATTTGCCAAATAGATACATGGGTAAGTATATTGGGGACCAAAAATGACAATGGCAGTGAAAAGTAAGAGGCACAAGTATAAAAGTGTTATATATGCAAAGCAATGATTTCTGACATAATCTGTTGGATACAACATGATGATCCAAGGATAGAATAGAATAGAATTCTTTATTGGCCAAGTGTGATTGGACACACAAGGAATTTGTCTTGGTGCAAATGCTTTCAGTGTACATAAAAGAAAAGATACATTCATCAAGAGTCAAGAATCATCAGGTACAACACTTAATAATAGTCATAGGTACAATAAGCAATCAAGTCATACTAGGAAACAGTCAATATAAATTGTAAGATGCAAGTGACAAAATTACAGTCATACAGTCACAAGTGGGAGGGGATGGGCGATAAGGAGCGATGAGAAGATTAATAGTAATAGTAATGCAGACTTTGTAAATAGTTGGACAGTATTGAGGGAATTATTTGTTTAGCAGAGTGATGGCGTTCTGGGAGGTTGGTAATAATTGTTTTTTCTGCAGTCCTAATTACTGTCTGGAGTCTGTGTCTGTCCTTTTGGGTTGCAGAACCAAACCAGACAGTTATAGAGGTGCAGATGACAGACTCAATAATCCCTCTGTAGAACTGTATCAGCAGCTCCTTGGACAATTTGAGCTTTCTGAGTTGGCGCAGAAGGAACATTGTTGTATGAATTATAGAATGGAATACAAAACTTAGCTCAACTCTCGCCTGCTTGGCAACTACAATAAACACTGAAGACCCCAGAATATAATGATAGAAATACAATTAAATCTTAAGACCACTGAATTATACTGCAAACTACTGATACGAGAAAAGGAATTAAAAGAATTCTACCACTCCTTCTGAGAACCAAACCTATAATCTCTCTCTCTATATATATACCGTGTTTCCCCGAAAATAAGACACTGTCTTATATTTTTTTTGGCTCCCAAAAACACACTAGGTCTTATTTTCGGGGTAGGTCTTATATATTTATGGTGCCAAATAGTGGATGTGAGTGTGTAGGGGGTGTTTCATGGTGCACGGTTGCTCCCTGAAAAGTCTTCCTGGAACTGGAGATTTACACTAGGTCTTATTTTCAGGGTAGGTCTTATATTAGGGCAGGTTTAGAAAATAGTGCTAGGTCTTACTTTTGGGGTAGGTCTTATTTTCAGGGAAACACAGTATATATATATCTACCCTTCCATGTATGTGTGTTTGTGTGTATAGTAGTATACAGTATGTATATGCAAGGGTGGGCTTCAAAAATTTTAGCAAAGGGTTCTCTGCTGGGTTGCTGGGTGGGTGTGGCCATGGCAGGCATGGTCTAGTCATCCTCCTGCACCATGGTATGTGGGGGGGGTGCGTTTTCACCCTCTCTGGGCTCTGGAGGCTCTCTGGAAGCCAGAAACGGGCCCATTTCCGGGAGCCCATTTTTCAATCTCCCTGAGCCTCCGTGCACACCCTGCACTTCCAAATCTGGGCTGCGTGTGGACTTTTGGGAGGGGTGGGCTGGGCGGGGCCAGCCAGGAGTGGGATTTGGCGGGGTTCTCCGAAATGCACAGAATCTTAGCTAGGGGCTCTCTCCCAAAACCCTGCGAACTCCCAGCAGCCCACCCCTGTGTATATGTACTGTCCATGTGTATCTGTGTGTGAGCATGTGTATGCAGGCGTGCACATGCACATACAGTAGATACACAAACACACACACAGATATGTACATAATCATGGTGCATAAGATTAATTCATTTACTCATCTTTTATTTGCTTAATTTTAATAAAACTTAAATAAGTAAGGTAGTAATATTTTGATACAAACAAACATGGAGGATTACCTAACATGTACCTTCAGGAAGGAATAAGTTGTGAATGGACCGATGAAAATATATACTAAATATATTTAACTAACCAACAGTTAACATCTATAGCTTCTTGGAACAATTACAACTTGTTTGTTATGTTGCTTCTTATAGTACAAGGGTATCAAAGAATAAATGGTTTCAAAACAATTGCCTTGACAACAGAAAACTGCTAATGGAAGAGCAGCTTTGGTGGAAGTAAGAAGCTAAATTGTGTGTGATTTATAATCTGTGAAATGAGGTTTGTTTTTTCCTCTCTCTCCAACATCTTTCAGGAGCTTTAGTGGAGAGCCATCAGTTACAGTTGCACTCAGAGGAAACTGAAAGTTCTTATCTAAAGTGAATCTATTGGCTGTTCTATAAAATATGGGCAGCTCACTGATGGGACCAAAGGAAGTAGCTTGGCAATCTGAGGATTTATTACAGAACTCCTTAGAATTTGGACAACTTTGAGAATGCCTACGGTAGTAAAAGAGTACCACTCTCAAAGATGGGAAGGAAGAGCAGGATGTCTTCTTGTCAGATAGTATCAGATGTGTACTAGCTAGGATTTCTTTTCTTTTCCTTTCTATGATTTTGTGGGAAACAAAAACAACTGCTGACTTTGACATGAACAAGTGTCTATGTTTCTGGTGAAATTAATTCTGATGAAGGATCATTAAGCCTCTCAAAGAATGTTTCATCTGGAATAAATACTAGATTTCTTATGTTGCTTTGTTGCAAATGTGGATTTAAGTTTGGAAAGAATTTAATTTCTGAAAATAAATATTATAATTAAGGATCTCAGTGTGATGTTGAACTATATTCCTAAAACATGGAATTTATGTTTTAATGAAAAGTGTTGGCTCTCTCAAGGCCAATATATAGCTAAGGGTCTTTGTAATTAGAAAGAAAGTCACTCTCCTAATTTGAAGGAATGGATCCTAGATATGAGTTTGCAATCTGTCTTTTAAAAATCTCTGTTCTAAACATGAGAAAACAAAATGGTACATTGCTATATAGCCCTAGATTTAATGATAAAAATATAATTTTATGTAGATTGTTGTATTTATCATATAGCTCTCTCTCTTAATTAATCTTGTTCTTATATTTAATTTATTTTAATCATTTTAACATATTTGGGTTTTTTCCCACTGTAATTGTTTAATATAGATTCCTTTTTGTGTATGTTTTACCATTTTAACCAATAAAATTGAGGAGAAAAAGGGCCTCCAACCTAAAGAGAAGTATATTAAGAACGGTTAGGAAAAAAACAAGTAGAGGGGAATCATATGAGAGTTTTAGGTTCTGGAAGGCAGCTGTCTGTCAATCAATCAGAATAGACCTGGAAGGGACCTTGGAGGTCTTCCAATCCAACCCCCTGTTCAGAGGTGGGATTCTACCAGTTCGCACCTATTCGCTAGAACCGGTTGTTAACATTCTAAGCAGTTCAGAGAACCGGTTGTTAGAAGAAATTACTGGCCTAATCCTGTAAGGAAGGCAGGAAGGAAACATTCTGGTGTTGCTTACAGAAAATGCCTCTCCATTAATCCTTCTTACATTCTTGGCAGAACTAGACTTCCTGTCTCAGGAACTTCTCTGGAGTTTTTCCCCCCTCCTTTGCTGGTACTTTGCTAGTGTGGAGTGACCATTCAAAGTTACAATGGCACTGAAAAAGTGACTTACGACCATTTTTCACACTTACAACTGTTGCAGTATTCCCCACAGTCATGAGAGGCCAGGCGAGGAGATGCATGCCTCGATGTGAGTGATATTGAGTTGGTCACACCCAGCCAATAACATGACCACCAAGCCATGTCCACCCAGTCACATGACCACCAAGCCACACCTACCACCTAAGCCACACCCACAGAACCAGTTGTTAAAAATTTGAATCTCACTCGTGCCCCTGTTTATACCATTTCAGACAAGTGACTGTCCAGTCTCTTCTTACAAACCTCTAGTGATAAAGCACCCACAACTTCTGAAGGCAAGCTGTTCCACTGGTTAACTGTCCTCAAAGTTACATAGAATCATACATCAGTTAGCCATTGGCTACCTTCCTCAGTCTAAAACGTAATTAGCAAAGGAGCCATAGTAGTTGTTTTTTCATTATAGATACCCACAATACCATCTTCTCTCTTCTTTTCCACACCACCACCCAAGATTTGAATGTTATGCAAGTGTTCAACTGGGCCAGAATAATAAGAGGAAGATAGATACAACTGGATGGGGGAATACCTGAGGGCTAATTACTTGTAGCAGCAAGTAGGTGTGAATAGACAAAAGCTCAATTATTAAATGGAAAACTAAATTGGAGAAATTTGACAGAATTTGGTCATGGCAGCTTGGACACTCATGTCTGTAGCTCATGAGCTGCAGATTGTCCTCTGTCATTTAAAAGCTTAGGATGCAGCCATTATACTTGAAGCTAAGGGGCTGCCACAAAGAAGAGGGAGTCAAGCTATTCTCTAAGGCAGGGGTCTCCAACCTTGGGCAACTTTAAGACTTGCAGAGTTCAACAAGTCCACAAGTCTTAAAGTTGCCCAAGGTTGGAGGCCCCTGCTCTAAAGCACCTGAGGGCAGGACAAGAAGCAATGGGTGGAAACTAATCAAGGAGAGAAGCAACTTAGAACTAAGGAGAAATTTCCTGAGAGTTAGATCAATTAATCAGTGGAACAACTTGCCTCCAAAAGTTGTGAACGCTCCAACACTGGAAGTTTTTAAAAATATATTGGATAACCATTTGTCTGAAGTGGTGTAGGGTTTCCTGGCTAGGCAGGGGGTTGGACTAGAAGACCTCCAAGGTCCCTTCCAACTCTGTTATTCTATTCTATTCTGTTCTAAATAAATCTGTATCTGGTTAGTGACAGATGGAAGATGGTGACAATAGAATATTTATGGTACATGTGGGAAGATATGCAGAATATAAACATCCCAAATAAACATATAATAAATTAAGTAATGCAAAAGAAAAGAAAACCAATGTTGTGACACAACCATGAGATGGGTTGATGGGTAAGGATATGATTGGAAGGAATTTGGGGAAATTTTAAAAGAAAAAAAATCCTGAACAAAGAGAGACAGGGTAAAGCTTTTAGGGTTTTGTTGAAAGGCTTTGTATGATGCACTATTGTGCTATGTTGTACCTTACTGCCAGAATATCAGATTGTCTCCCAATAACTGAAGTAGTCAACTGAGTGACCCTCATATCAAAGAATAGGTTTTACAAAAGAGCATCTTGGATTCCTCCTTTCCCTTCACTTCTCCACTATGAAATTCTGATGGAGCAGAAGATGGGCTGATCAGCACTGCTGTTCCAGCTTCTCTCCTCACCATGTTTCCATCCTTATTTGTCTATAACAGAGGCCTCCAAACTTGGCAACTTTAAGACTTGTGGACTTCAACTCCCAGAAGGAAGCTCCCTTTGTATAAATGAGGCAGATCGTTCCAGCAGTGCAGAACATTGCACATGTCTTAGTCATAATAGCAGAAGACAAGTACTCATGCATGCCTGACCAACAATGAGCAGATGAGAGCTTTCGATAATACATCTGCCATAAGCTGCAAATAGATTTAATTCTTCTGTGATCTGTAAATGGAATAGGGGAACAAACATTGGCAAAAGAAGAAATACACCAGCCAGGTCTGAACAAAGCCATACTCAATTGAGCTAAACTGGTTGTGGCTGCATGACAGAAATAATATGCAAAATTCCACTCAGAGACTCAAGAAAGGATTAATTTTTAATTCCCTAAAGCTAAATCAAGATACAATAAACATGTTGTTTCAGTTCCTAACCCCATTGTTCTTTTCTTTTCTTTTCTTTTCTTTTCTTTCTCTCTCTCTCTTTCTTTCTTTCCTTCCTTTCTTTTCTTTCTTTTCTTTCCTTCCTTCCTTCCTTCCTTCCATCTTCCTTCCTTCCTTCCTTCCTTCCTTCCTTCCTTCCTTCCTTCCTTCCTTCCTTCCTTTCTTTCTTTCTTTCGATTTAAATTAGATGCTCAAAAGCTCCCTTCACCAATTCATATTTTATTTCACTACCCTAAAACTGCAGGCACCATTTCCTTTATTCACTTATTTCTGCTTATCCAAGACTGAGTCATGGCATATATGCTGCTGGAGTATTAGTTGATACCTCCTTCAGGTTCAGAAGTCACTGGATTCCACCTGAATATGGACAACAGAACAGTACTTTCCCTTCCTGGGAAGGGAGGAAGCTAACTTAGGAAGCATATAATAGGCCATATAAATTAATGCAGTTATGCCCTAGGACCCTACCCTTCAGTTTTTGCCATTGGAGGCAGCTAACTCACTTTTCCAAATGGGAAGACAGATCCAGATAGAATCATATATACTCCAACTGTTCTTTGGAACAAGAAAATTCATTACATTCTAGTCTAGTTTTTATCTATATTTCTAAATTTGGAAAATGTACAGAAATATGGATAAAAATTATATATTAGGAAATTTGTCATTGTTCAAAATACAGCTGCTTTCCAAAAGTGAAAAGCTAACAGGTTATAGTATAGCATGCATTACTTCCAAAAATATAAGCTCCCAAACTGGATACTTTGATCTTTGTTAAAGATCAGCCTTGCCAAACTTACTGATCTCTACATTCCAGTGGTGGGATTCAAACATTTTTATTACTGGTTCTGTGGGCATGGCTTGGTGGGCATGGTGTGGCTTGGTGGGCATGTCTTGGTGGACGTGGCAGGGGAAAGATACTGTAAAATCTCCATCCCCTCCCCAATCCTGGGGAAAGGTTACTGTAAAATCCCCATTTCCACCCCACTCCAGGGGAAGTATATTGTAAAATCCCCATTCCCTCCCCACCCCACTAACCTGCTTTCCAGCTCTGTTCTCCTGTGCAGGGCAACAAAAGAAGACCCAGCTGATCAGCTGGGACTCAGGAGGCAGAGAATAGATGGGGATGGGGCCTATCAGAGGTAGAATTTGCTGTTTCTCTGAACTACTCAAAATTTCTGCTACCGGTTCTCCAGAACTGGTCAGAACCTGCTGAATACCACCTCTGCTACATTCCCATTGTTCTAAGTCATTCATTATGAAACTTGGAGTTCAACTACAGAAGGACTTAAATTAGAAAAACCTGAATTAGAATATAAGTACAACTACAAGATGGGATCTTTCTGCAGAAGTCTCCTCTTATTTGATTACTGACAGATTACAATAAAATGAGAAAAAAGTATACAATTTCTGCTCACACATACAATGGCTGGGGAGGACCATGTTCCATGTTCTGTATTGCTCTACCTGATACCTGTGCTGGATCAAGGATAAGGAGGATTGCAGTTCAATCTATATCAAGGCTGGCATGCTGGGATGTCATTTTAAGATTAAACATAGTAAGTAGTGTACTTTGGTGTGTGTGTGGACATATAGCTATTCTGTTACCCGGAAGACAGAAGAGCTGGAAATTCCCATAAGATTGTTTTAGTCTATTGAGAAGGAATCAGTTTGTGGTGGCTACCCTCTTATTACTGTCAATAGAATCCAGAAAGGTGGGTAATTTAGCCAATTAGTCAGTCCCTGCTCAATGCAGGAATTTGATTTAAGATACTCCCAGGAGGTAGGTCTCTAGCTTCTGTTTATGGTATTCATAGACTGCTGCTTTCATCAGAATGTCCCAAAGGCAGAGGTGGTATTCAGCAGGTTCTGACCAGTTGTAGAGAACCGGTAGCGGAAATTTTGAGTAGTTCAGAGAACTGGCAAATACCACTTCTGACTGGCCTCACCGCCATCTGTTCCCTGCCTCCCAAGTCCCACTTGATCATCTGGGTCTTCTTTTGTTGCCTTGTACAGGAGAACAGAGCTGTAAAGCAGGTTAATGGGGTGGGGAGGGAATGGGGATTTTACAGTATCCTTCCCCTGCCACACCCACCAAGCTATGCCCATCAAGCCACACCACTCCCACCAGGCCACTCCCACAGAATCAGTAGTAAATTTTTTTGAATCCTACCACTGCAAAGGTGCTTTTTCAAGAGGCAACTGGATTTTCTGGTTTTTCTGTGAAGATGTTTCACTTCTCATCCAAGAAGCATCTTCAGCATTTCTGAAGAAGTGAAACATCTGAAGAAGTGAAAAACCAGAAAGTCTAGCTGCCTCTTGAAAAAGCACCTTTGGGGCAACCATGAGCTGGATGACTGAGAATCTCCATAGATTTTCATCAGCATGCCTAAAAAGCATCATGCTGCAAGCTCTGGCTGGTCAGGGTGCATGAGCAATGTCACAAATGCACATAAAAAAGGGGGAAAGTCTTCCTCATGTTGGCAGGATACTACTGTCATCAGAGTCACCTGTTTGACCTCCCCCCCATCTGCAGTCATCCATCACTACATCCTATTCTGGAACGCATCTAATTAAGAAGAGCCCATTGTAGTAAGAAGTGGGCATGGCCAGTCCCGATGAGCTCTACCCACAGATCACCTACTTCAGCAAATGTCAGAAGTTGTGTGTTGGCCTTAGCACTGCACCAGTGGAATTCCTGTGCCCATATGCATGGCGAGATTCAGCTACTCTTTAGTGAAACTAGAAATGGTTGGGAGTGACAGTAGTGTGTACTCTTTGAAATGTGCACTGTGCACAGGAAATTCATCTGGGTATATTTTTCTCCCACACATTTCCATATTTGCATCACTTCTGAATGAATTTAATGTGCTGTCTTTACATCTCAAATTCATTCAATCTTAGGTTGATAAGATTTCATGCTGCTGTCAAGTAGACTATGTTGGATTGGAAAGAGGGAAGCTGGTGGTGCAATAGAGGGAGAGAAAGAGAGAAAAAGCAGTGGAAAAGAAAATGGCAAATTTGCTGTGTTTAACACATTAGAGACCATCTGTATTTTATTCAATAGCATTATATATTTGGTGAAAATATAAAACAGCTTTATGAGTCAGTGAACGCATGGCAGTCACTTGAATATCTGTAATGGGAAACATGCTTTAGACTGGAAGTTGCAAAGGGAAATCAAATGTTTGAAGTGTCAAAGTTGGAGAAGTATAAAATATGCCTGACACCATAGCTATTGAAGCCAAAAGGAATAAATCATCATTTCAGTAAAGAAAACCCCAACAAGCTCTTGGCCGCAACCCTCATTTTCCTATGTTCAAATAAAATTATATACAACCTGATAATTTAACCAGACTTGTCAATGGGAGTTGATTGAATCTACAGGCTTCAGCTTATGGGCAGAAAAATTCATCATGTTATCTGAAAAATGCATTCAAACACCTAAGGTCTTTAATTCAAATCAATAAACTAAGAACTCTTTAAAAAAAGCCCATGCTTATTCCTAAGCATGAAAAGGTGTGATGTTCTACTATGGTGTGGTTAATTGTTGCAGGTGAAAGTAGATAAATCAACAAAATAAAATTATTTGGGTAGTATTTCTAATTGGGAAGATGAAGAGAACAAATGCTATTAAATAGGGAGTACTCAACTTCTATTGGGTCAAGAACTAAATATTGCCTTGAATGGTGTGTCAGGACTCATTTTCACAAAGTGTGTGAAATCATCAGAAAAGTGTACAGTTAAAAATGAATAAAGAAATCTCCCTCTGCCCTCTCTGTCCTCCCCACCTCTGGAATAAAGTTTATTATTGTTAAAAATTATATAATGATGATGATGATGATGATGATGATGATGATGATGATGATGGCACAATATTTAGAATGCAGTACTGCAGGCTACTTCTGCTGACTTCCGGCTGTCTGCAGTTTGGCAGATCGAATGTCACCAGGCTCAAGGTTGATTCAGCTTTCCATCCTTCTGAAGTTGGTAAAATTAGGGCCTGGATTGTTGGGAGCAACAAGCTGATTCTGTTAACCGCTTAGTGAGGGCAGTAAAAGCACTGTGAAGTACTTTAGAACTCTGTCACTATTGCTAATATTTACCAGCAAACCTGATATTGAAATGTGAATCAAGTCCAGGCATTTTTACTTAGAAGGTCTCAGATAAAATGCCAAGGAAGTCCTTTGCCAGTTAACTTAAAAAATCAATGCCAAAATAATGTGAGGTGGCTACCAAACAAGAAGATGGTACCTAGCCCCAAACATGGAAGCTGAAGCATCCAGAATCAGGAATCTGGATTCTTTCTATTATGAGCTGAGCTGACATTTCTCAAGATAGTTTTTCTCACGTGAATGTATACACACTGGGATGGATGGATGGATAGATGGATGTAGATACACATTTTAATATATAATTCTTGGTTCCTAATACAAGAAGAGGAGGAGGAGGAAGAGATAACTTTGAAGGTTTTTCTTGATGAGTTGTTGGTGAAGTTGCAAACATTAGGAAAAGAAAAGTAGACATAGAAGTACAAAAATAGAACAGAATTCTGGGAAAAAGAAGTTCAAATCATTCCAGTTCACCAAATGAACTTGATGAGTAAATGAGGATGGGAAATTCCTCCTATAGTTTCCAAGATATTATATGTACTGAGGTTAGCATTAAAGATACCATACTGAAGTCTATGTAGTTCTTACTTGCATGATCTTGTCCAGCTGTATGAGGTTTAACAATGACAGCCTCCTAGAATAAGAAAGGAATGTCATGCTAGGAGAGAAGAATATCCTTAAGCCAGGATAAGAGAATAATGAAACAACTGTTCATGACTCATAAATGAAAGAGGAAGGAATATAACAGGCATTACAAGATACTTCTAATGCCATCAATGCATTGATATGGCAAAACTTTCCCTTTAGCTTACTCCTAATATGTTGATTTCTAGTCCCTAGAATCATTTTAGTGATATTTACTATGACATGAAAAATGCGAAGACAAACTTACGCCCTTCTTATGTGTCTTCATAGTTGTATTAGGAAAAAAATACTTTAATTTTTAACCCTATACCTTCCCCCATACATTTCAGAAAGTATGTAATTTTTTCTTGAATCTCAATTTTCACCTTCCCAAATTTTTCTAAAATTTGTTTTGTGGCAGATATACTAGGACATTGAAGGAGATAAAATCATAAAAAACTAAGAAAAATAAACCCTCTCTGCCATGTTTTAATTTATGTTACTTTTTAAAAATAAAAACTAAGGTCCAAAAACAATTGCCTCAGTTTCAATGAAATCTTATTTATGTTTCCAGCACTGAGCAACTAACAGTTGCTGCTGTTAGTAAAAGAAAAAAATATTTCTTATTTTTTTGTTTTCTGTATTAAATATGATAAATACTTTTAAATTAGACTTGGAACGGTCTGTCCTTTATAAAGTCTAATGGAAGACTCTCCTTTGTTAAGTAGGATACCAAAACTTCAGTCTTTAATTGTCTACCTGAGTCTAGAGCACGGGTGTCAAACTCAAGGCTCATGAGCTGGATCTGGCCCATGGGGTTCTTAAATCTGGCCCAGCCTGGAAATAGTAAAGGACTGGCCCACAGTGCCTCTGGCAGCCAAAATTTATTTATTTATTTATTTTATTTATATTTGGATTCATATGCCGCCCCATCTCCGGGGAGGACTCGGGGTGGCTCACATAGAGATATATATACAAAATACATAAAAAACATCATCCAAAGTCTCATCCAATCCAAATATATTATAAAACGCTAAAATGCCCCATTTAAAATCCCCAATCCCTCTCAACCCAGGCCGGCCTGTAAAACAGCCAGAACTTTAGATCGCAGCAGAAGGAACGTAGGTCAGGGGCCAACCGCAGCCCCAGGGGCAGCTGGTTCCAGAGGGTGGGGCCCCACAGAGAAGGCCCTCCCCCATGGGACCGCCAACCAACATTGTCTGGCTGACGGCACCCCCAGGAGGGCCTGCCTGTGGGAGCGTACTGGGCGATTGGACCTCGATGCTGGCAGGAGGCACTCCTGCAAGTACCCTGGACCCAAGCCATGAAGGGCTTTATAGGTTAACACCAGCACCTTGAATCTTAAAATGAAGTGCATGGGGCCATGTGCGCCCCCCATGCCCTGTTTTTGACCTGGACAGCCTCCCACAGCACTTTGCTGGCCCAAACAGGGCTTGGGGGGGCCACACACAGCCCCCACATACCCCATTTTTTGCCTAGATGGCCTAAACAGGGGCACATTTTGGCTGGCTAAGTGCTGCACAAGGCATCTGTCCTGTCTCCCCATCCCAGCTGGCCCACAGAGGAGAACTACAATGCTGATCCGGCCCTCAAAGAAATCCAGTTTGACACCCCTGGTATAGAGCAACAACTCTGCAGTTATTAGAGAGAGGCAACTTCCAGTGAATCTACCCCATATTCTGCCCCACTTTACCATAAACTTCCCAAGGATGTGTGAGGGCTTCCTCCTAGGGACTCTTAGTGATACTTGACTAAGAATCTCAAATGGTCAAAAGTTTAGGTTTCCCATAACCAAATACCTCCTTGTTTAATTTGGAAGTCAAAGGATATAAACTGTATTCCAGACTATAATTATTAAATAGTTTAGAATCTGAGACCACCTCTGTAGGTAAAAAGTCCTAGAAGAATATTTGTGGTCTTCCTATAAGCATTTGGTTAACCACTGTGGGAAATAGACAGTGCCTTAGCAGAAGTCTTCTGCTGTTCTTATGAGAAATATGCCCCTCCTATTAATCCAGGTCAAACATGACTCATTCAGATTACAGACCTTACAGTGAAAATGAATCAATGAGATCAATGAAGCCTGCAACAAAACATTGACTTGAAGAGCCAGCAGCCATGCCTTTCTTTCCAAAACTCAATTCCTTCTTTTTATGCTTCACCTCTGCTAGTTAATTAGTCTTTTATATTTACCAGGAATATTCAAATCTTATGACCTGTTAAGGAACGCAGCCCCCTTCTTTCTCTGCAAATAGTTTTATACCTCTTAAGACTGAATCTATTAATACTAATCTATTAACTAATTGATCAATAAAGAGCCTTGGTGGTGCAGGCTGTTAAACACCTAGCACTTAGCTCCAGCTGCCTGCAATTAGTGCAGGCTCAAATCCCACCAGGCTCAATGTTGACTCAGCCTTCCATCCTCCCGGGGTAGGTAAATTGAGGACCCAAGATTGTTGGGGGCAATAAACTGACTTTGTAAAAATGCTGTTTCGGGGGGCGGCAAAAAGCCCTAGTAATAAGCAGGCATATACAATAGAATGAAGGCTATTGCTGAGCACATTGGGTTGTGCTCCAAAGATTGTAAGCGGCCCTGAGTCTCCGGAGAAGGGTGGCATATAAATGCGAATAAAAAAATAATACTCCTCTTTTGTGTATGGGTGGTACAATTTTGGCTACATGAACAATTGCACCTGTAGAAGGAACCCTGGAAACAATGAAGATAATGAAAATAGGATAATGGTTTGGATAATGATTCCAAGTCTATAATTTATTTAAATAGAAGCAAATTGATGCCATGAAAAATTATTTCTTAAACAGCCCAAACTTTCTATGTAAGGACTATAGTGAAATTATTTTGTAGGTACAAATAGAATTACCCAAGTTGGAATTTGCCAAAACATTTACTTCCACTTCTGGCTAAATTTTTAAAATAATTAGAAGTTTTCAAAGAAAAGGTAACCCAGGAATGAGAAATGCTATTATTATTTCTCTGCTAGGCCCTAAGAAAATTTTTGCTTGTCCATAGCAATAGGAAGGACATCTTCCTTGAAATACTACTTCTTTCTTTAGAAGCTGACTGAGGCTGCTTTTCAGTTTAAAACATATTATTTGTCATTTCAAAACTTGAAAGATAAAAACCTGGAGCTTTTCACCATAATTTTTCTGGTAATATCCAGAACTTATGATAATGCTCCAGGGAGAATAAGTATTCAAACACAGTTCTTCCATGTTCCCTATAAAAATCCCACTAATGGTCACAGACTTAGCCAATACCTAGGGAATTGTGAAATCCTATTTATTTGAAGGACAGATTGTTAGAGCCGGGCCTCTTATTAGGTACAATAAAGAATTAACTTCAAGCAATAGATGCAGGGAAGCTGAGAAGGGTAAACTGGGAAGGCAATACTGGGTGGCTTGCAAGTACAAATGGGAATGTTGAGTGTAAAAAAGACTCATTTGACTTCTGAATGTGGTTTCAGGGCTTTGGAAGTGTATTCTTCTTTTATAAGTTGCCTACACAGTCATCTGCAAATATAGAAAAGATAGCATCCCAGGTCATAGGTGAGAGAGAGTTAGTCATTTACGAGGAAAAAAATAGCAGATGAGTGAGAAAAGGTAGGCAAGGAACTACAGAACTGAATGAAGCTAACGTATGCTTTCTCTTTGTAAATGGATTTCTTTCTGGGGAACATTGTTGAAGGGTGTTTGGTTTGCAGCTGATGAGAATTCTGCAGGAAATAGATTACCTTAGAGTCTAGACCAGCTGTGGGCAAACTACGGCCTGGGGGCCGGATCCGGCCCGTTCGGCTGTTCTATCCAGCCTGCGGAGCCGAAAGAGCAGAGGGTTCTCTTGCTCTCCCAGAAGGCTACGTGAAGTAATCTAACTTTGAATTTATATTAGTTCACACAAACACTCCATCCATGCTTTTGTTCCGGCCCTCCGGTCCAGTTTAAGAACCCATTGCGGCCCTTGAGTCAAAAAGTTTGCCCACCCCTGGTCTAGACCAAGGATCTTCAAACTTGGCAAGTTTAAGACTTGTGGACTTCAACTCCCAAAATTTCCAAGCTAACTTGACTGGAGGATGAATTCTAACAAGTCTTAAAGCTGTCAAGTTTGATGACCCCAGACTAGACTCATCTCAGTCAGATTTCAGGCTGGGATTTTGGGCTGGTTGGTGATCCATTCTTGTGCTTCTTGTTCTTTTGGTGGCTGTCCATACCACTGACCACTGAGATAGCTTTGTGGGCTGCAGTTTGGGGGTACCACTCTACAGTATCTGAGTATTCCAGTTGATGCTGGTGTGAGAAGAGATAGGGTGCCTAGTCTCCGCCCCCTCCCCCCCTTGTGGGGTTCTTTGGGGATCTATTCTGGCTCTCCTCTACATGAAATTGAGGGTAAGGTTTGGAGTTCTGTACCATTACCTATGCTGTTGGTACCCAATTACTGAATATCTTTTGATCCCAGGATGGACAAATGAAGCTGCTGAGGTCCTGTCCCAATGCCAGGAGGCTGTGGGGATGGGAAATAATCCTCTGATTCAATCCTATCAAGATTAAGTGGCTTTTAATGTTAGGGCCACCCAGATCTGAGGATATGCCACTTTTGACCATACTCATCTTTGGGATCCCACTTTTTTTTATTAAAGATATGCAATTCAGGAGTCTTTCTGGACTCACAGTTTTCAATGCTATCAAACATGATATTCTTCTGAAACAGCTATGGGGGCTATAGTGGTTCTCTTCCTTTCCCCAAGACTAATTCCAGTTAATGTTGATTGAGGGAAAGAGGTCACTTCTAGGCCCGTCTTTTGTGGAGTGCCTAGGATTTGGAAAATATATGACCTGGGCTATCTGCTTTAAAACACAAACAAAAAACCCTAATATCCTAGCTGCCTAGAGTCACTTCTTGGCTATGCAAATTTGATATATAAACAAACAAACAGACAAATACATACCCAAAGAGATATCTATAGTGGAGAAAAAAATGTCAAGATGGCAGCCACAACAATGTGATCAAAGCTTTCCCTGTTTTTTATGTGTAGTGCAGATGAAGAACAGGCATAGCTTCAGTGTTACCATAATCACTGGACAACCCTGGACATTTACTTTCAAATGTTTTTTGCTCATTGTCTCTTTTTCTTTTTGCATATTTATATTGTGCCCACCCTTCCCCCCGACACACACAGTTTGTGTATTCTCTCTATGTATATATAAATAAATTCTTTGTATATTCTGCAGTGTGAGTCTGGAAAATACTAAATTGCAATCTTTAATTGGCTCAGATTATAGATTAATCAGCTAATGCTCTAGCAATCAGTGGGGTTCATTTTTAATTGGTAGGGTTGTTAATTAAGACCACATGAGGTTTATTTGTGGAAATTGTTTTGATTTTGACATGTTAATGTAAAAGAAAAAGATTAAAATATGAAAGATTGTTTTCCTTTTAATCAAAGAATAACTTTTCTCATTTAAATTGTATTTCTTTTGTGGTGTAGTTAGTATTTTAAAATGTTCCTTTTGATGAGATGAACAATTATTTAAAAGTTTACTGTGCTTCAGTCGCACAATTAATCAACATCTATACTAATACGGGGGGAGGGGGAGGAAATAGTTGCATTATGTACCTTCATAAAAATGCCACATTTATAAATAAACTCATCAGTGCAGGAGTACCTCTGTTATGCTTAAGAATTATTTTGTGAATGGCTATTATCTATAGGTAATTATCACCATGTGTACCATCTGCATTTCATTTCCCTTTAACCTTACTGTTTACACCTCTCCTACTTAACCATTAGTATATATCAGGGAACTCAATTTGTGGGGGTCTAAAGGTCATACTTGATCTTTCAGTGACATGCCAGTATCTGTATTTTATAATATGGTACATGATGAAAAAGTTGGAGCAAGGTGGAACTAAATTTTATTTAATATTAACATGGATTAATTATGGCAATTAATTACATTAGAATATGATTACTCCACATGATCTTTAATATTTTCCCCTTTCTATTAGAATAATAATTGTAATTTATTGGCAACTTTTGGATAGACTTTCTGGGACTGTATGTCCTACTTAGGAGTCTGGCTGCACATTTTTTATTTATATGAATCCCATTTAGGATTACACTTGATGTAATCTGGAAAAGTTTATTTCATGATAAATCTTTGGTTTTTAAGATGCCGCAATGTTCTTTGTTGTTACCGCTAATTGTACTGTCAGGCTTCTTTCTTCTCTCCACATGGGGCAGACCTTCTTGGTGGCATTCCTCCCCCTCTTACTAGTTCTGTCTTTTCTCTTTATGTCCTAGTGTATTTCTCCGGTGGCTGATTTGGGCATGTTCAAAGAAACTTTTTCTTAAAGATGTATTCACATACTGGAAGATAAGCATGCCAGATGAGACAAATCCATCCTAAGGGTGGCATACCAATTAATCAAAGGGATTACTGCTGAGGCAATTATCATCTTTGCAACCCTTCACTGCTCTGGCCCTTTGTGTGCTGGAGGTGAATGGATTTAGGCAGCGCATGCTGTTCCCACTGCCGGATGCATTCTGGAAGAAGCTTTCACCAATTTGGAGTTTCTTCTTTCTCATTCAGAAAATTCTACAAAGGACTTGTAGGAATGCACTCCACCCAAAAGCTGTAAGTCAGCTCACTGTCAAGGAAATCTTCAAATAATCTTTGGCAATAAAAATATGGAATTCTTTGGGGCATTTGAAAAAACGAATGAGGAACTGATGAGGAATGGATGCAGCATGTTAGCATGTCTTTTTTAAATTAAATATTTTTATTTTTTAAAAACAAACATACAAATCTCTATGCACATTAACAGTGTTCATTGATACATACCTCTGCTTTTATACATAATTATCAGCATGGATGCAGCATGTTAGCATGTCTATGTGGCTCATTGAAAGATGTGTCCATGCTTCCCTGGTCTCTTTTTGTGGGATTTAATTGAGACACAGGAAATCAAGGAGAATAAAAGCTGCTGGAGACCAAAAGGTTCCCATGATGCTGGAAAAGGATGCAGAGAAGAGCAATGAAAGATGACAAGCTAAATTCTATGAAAACTTAAACATGTTTCCTGTCCTTTTATTTTTACCCCTTTACCATCATTTCATTTCATTTTTTTTCATTTCATTTCTTTACTTTGTACAGCCACTTATTTGATAAATGACAAAAGAACAATAAAATATCGGCATAAAAATGTAATATCTGGGGCAGCATTTATAATTACTTCAAAGAACTCCTAAAAAGTACCTCAACTAACTTCTTGGCCCAATACTTGAAGAAAAAGCCAAGGTTTAATGTCTTACAGTTGAGGCTTTTCAAATCTAAGGTGGTATGCCATTTTGTTTTGGAAAAGCTATAGTTTATGAATGATCTTCAATGATGCTTCATCTAGAGCAGGGGTCACCAAACTTTTGTATCTCAGGGACCACCAAATTCATAATTTTAAATCCCATGGACCACTAATATGAATTTTGACTGATGGTAGCTTGCTGACATTGGTGGGAAAGTCGGTCCCATATTCCAGAACAGCAGTAGTCACAGGACTGGCCCTTTGGTCATCCTGGAGCAGCTGCTCCTCCATCTGGTTGCACCGGCCTGTCATGGACTGGAGGAACTCTTCCGGGATGACCAAAGGGCCAATCCTATGACTACTGCAGCTCTGGCATATGGGACTGACTTTCCCACCAATGTCAGCAAGCGACCCCAGGGCAGATTTCCCTCCCTTGCCATTGTTCTTACCTTCCAGTTCCAGCTCGCGTGGCTCTACTCAAGGTAAGGTTTGCGCTTGTCTGAAGGGTGTGGACCAGCATGTGGGCAGGCTGTGTGGGTGGCGCAGCCTTGTGTTCCCTTGCAGCCTAGATTAACTGCTTTGTGGGGGGGGACATTTCTCTGCGGACCATCAAAATTTTCTTGGGGACCACCAGTGGTCCCCAGCTGACCAGTTGACAACCACTGATCTAGAGCACATAACAATAATCTAGATGTGAGATGATCAAGGCACAAGTGACCTTAGCAGGGCCTCTCAGTCCAGGAAAAAGAAGTTGTATCTATGCCAAAGTGCTCTGTTACTTGTTCTCCAACAGAACTCAAGAGTATAAGAGGACCCCCAATTTTTATACAAGCTCCATCTCAGACACCCAGAATCAGTGATGGGAAATCTGCAGGTCTGGAGGCTAAAATCTACAGCCATTCAGTCTTGTTATCTTGCAACTGAGCTTAAGCTTGGTCTCTCCCCCTGCTCCCCATCAATTTAGGTCCTTACCAACTCTCAGCCACACTTGGATATCTTCACCAGCAACTTCTCATAGATTTTAAAAAGAAGTGGGAAAAGAGCCCTGCTAGACTTAACAAAGCAGAATCTTAGGGCTAGGTGTCTCCCTTCCACCAACTCTGATTGCAATCCTTCCCTGAGGAAGGAGAAAAGCCATCATAACATTGTGCTCCTTACTCCTAACCCTGGGGTACAATGACCAACAGTACTGAAACCCTCTGAGAGATCAAGGAGGGTCAGGATGGATAAGAATAAATGAGATGGAATCCATGACTGCTGGCAAAACATAGGAAAACCTTTGCAAACTAATAAAAAACTCAAATCACTTAAAATAAAATAAAATAAAATAAAAGTAATGACTGGATTTGTTACTAGAAAAGACATCCAGCATGGTTTCTCAGAAATTCTTAATTCATACTCAGTCAACTCATTATCAGAAAAGAATTAATGTTTTCCATCAAGTCTTCCATTTAGCATTTACTTAAAAAGAAGCAACAGGTACACTATTACCTTACCCTGGAAAGAAGACACAGTTCACCTAAATTATTTTTTTACCATATTTTTTCATTATTCCTTTATCAGTCACACACATTAGTTTGTCCTTTAGATGTACTTTTCAAAGTCTTGCATCAGTGAACAGGCACAATACCTCCTCCATAAGAAAGCACTCTCTAGCACTCATATGCACTTAGAGCTGAATCAGCAAAATTTAACCCACAAAACACAGAGCTCACTCACACACACCCCAACAAAGTAAAACCTTCAGTCTTGGTCTTTTAAATGCTTTCTGAAAGCTGAACAGTATTGTACAATAGCATGCATCAAAGATTACCAAATCACACCCTGTGAACATAGAAGCACTGCTTTTTAAATGCATTCTGAAGATCAACTTCAGCACAACATGCACAGTGCACAGACACTAAAACTCAGCAAATCAATCAAACCAATGTAGCATTAATAGTCTTTGTACAACTGCTACAATTAGACATATTGGACATATCTATGCATTATTTCCTGAAAAAGAGCACATAGGCAGTTTCTCCAAAAGAACTGTGGATCCACATTATTTCCACAAAACAAATAATAGTAGTAGCAATAATAGTAGTCATAATACAACAATTTATCTTTCAGAATGGCAGGTAGGTACATGGTTTATGAGAAAATGCATTTGATAATGGCTTTCCCAGTGGTGGGATTCAGCCAGTTTGCACCACTTCAAGAGAACTGGTTGTTAACTTTCTGTGCAGTTTGGTGAACCGGTTGTTGGGAGAAATCAGCAGGGCAGAGAACCAGTTGTTAAATTATTTGAATCCCACCACTAGGCCACTTTCCCCTCAACACCCTGCTTTACTCACCCCATTCACTCTCAGCCGAAGGCAGTAAGGTCATACTGGTACATGTTGCTGCACCGCTACCCTAGAAACTGGTTGAAAAATGTAATTCCAGACCTAAGTTTCAAAACAATGCCAAGTCATAGTTCTTGCAATAGCCAGAACCCTTGAAATAACAGCACTTGAAATGACTAAGTTTTGTTGTAAGGTTGGAATACAACATTTTCAAATTTGAACATTTTATATAACCCTCTAATAACTGGGAATGGAACACCAAAACTGAATGTTTAGGGTAGAAAAATGTGGTCCTTTTAGGTAACTCGAGTGTCTTCATTAGAAGTTGTACAACACTGGGGAGATTGTAACAGGACCCTTGCTGACAAGACGCTGATGTGAAGACAAGTCATTTCTTACCTTGATACATTCTCAAGCACCACAGATGGAAATGCTTGTGATCTATCAGTGTTACTTCCCATTGCCAGATTGTGCCGAAATGTAATATGCAATCAATTTAGCTCCAAATGCAATAATCTCTCTTGCCTCCCTATTTCTTTTGGTGTGTCAGAGAAGATAAATGAAATGGAAGCCAAGGAGCAGCATGGAAAGAAGCAGTTGCTGGGGTTGGGGGTGGAGGGAAGTTGATTCATAATGCCACACGTGGACAAACCCAAGGGTACTTTAATGAATGCAGAAGTCAAAGGGGAAAACACAGGAGATAGTGCCCCAACTCTTGCCAAATGAGAAAAAAAGGAGGACAAAAAGCCAGCAAAGTGAAAAGAGCTATTTGGTCCAGGAACGGAAATTGTATTTAATTTGGAGGACATGGAATAAGAAAAACTATGTGGTGAAAGACAGATGAATAGGCAACAAGTGGTAGGTAAAGGGAAAACTGACTTGTTGATTCATTTCTTATTTATGCATTCCTTATAACTGTATTTCTTATACCAGCTGATGTTCTCTGTCAAAAAGTGGCTACTTAGACTGTTCACTTAGACTTCGTTGTTTTAAGTAAGGTGAAATAAGGTGGCCATTAGGAACAGTCAAAACAAAGAAATTTCATTCCACCTCACCCCACCCCAACCCCAAAATCAGATTTTTTGCACATGAAAAATTCAGATTTAGATACAAAGATTTGACATTAAAATCCATCTGTTTAGGCTTTAGAGCCCAAATAGAGAGCCAAGAAGGGGAAAAATGACCAGATGCCTCCTGTGTGCCATCTGCTATCCATCTGCTTTCTGCTGATGGTCAGCTTCATAGCCCTACTCTCATGTCTTAGGGTTGTTTATCTTTAAAACCAAAAATGGACTGGACAGCTCTCAAATGCAAAAGAGAATGTAGTGTAGGACATATGGCCACCATTAAGACCATGATCTATTTTCCCTGAAACATGGTCAATATACTATCCTTCTCTGAAAAATCCACTGATCTGCCATGCTATCTAGAGAGTGTTCTGTGACTGGAGAAAGATAAGAGTCCTTAATGTAATTCTTATACTCCATCCATTATTCTCTCCCCTCCCCACTAATCCCAGTGGATGGGTCAAAACATTCACTCTTCAGCTTTCTAAAAATAGCAGCTAAGAGAGAAATTATAAAAGCTAAAAAGCTTGGATCTCCCTGTTCTTCCTTTAAATAAAAGTGATACATATAGAAGAAAATGAATCCAGATTGTTTAAAAACAAACTCTAAACTTTTAGATTAAGCCTTTCAAAACTCATTCTCCTGTAAAACAGAAGTCTTCAACTTTTCTGGGCTGGATAAAAAACATTTTATTTAATGCTAAACATGTAGCTAAACATTGATATAGTTAATATAAATTCCCTTCAGATACACATTTACTAATTTTCTATTCTATCATATTAACAAAATTACTCCACAAATTTGAAGGTCTCTGAGGGCTACACCAAAATTTTAAGGCTGGCTTGCTTGGTGAAGTTAGCTTTAGAATGGGTCCTCATAACTTTTGAATTCTCCAACCTGAAACCTTTCAGTTGTGTTCAATCACATGCACTATGTTCATTTTTTATATAATGCTTCCAATGGAACAAAGTTCTGCAGAAATCAGGGGGCCCATCATTCATTCTGCCAACCTTGGTGGCACCCATGCATACACATAATTTACAGCTTCCTCATTTATAGTGTGGCAAATGATTCCCTGCATCTGGTTGGTGAATTCAAACTGCTGCCATTGCAAACTTCTGGATCCAAGGGATTTATTGCTGAGCATGACTTATTGCACTGCAAAGTGAAGAAAAATTCTGCTCCTTAATCATCTTTTGACAGAGAAGAACAGATACCCAGTAGAAACTACATCAGGAACTGATTGTGTAGTAAGATAAGCTTACATTTTATGTCCTATGCTTTTGCTGCCATGATTTCTGCAAGGGCAAATTATAATATGTTCTCACCACCACAAAGACTTTGACAGTGAAGAGAAACGGCAATGGGATAAACTGAACCTTGTAACTATAATTTACTTCAGATTTCAAAAGCCATTTTAGTTTGTTCCTTATGGAGTCACCTTCATACCCCACTAACCACAGCATGAATATGCTGCGGTAATTGTTTTTTATGCCACATCTTCATGATTTGGCCTTTGTCTGATCCCAGCACACAGCCTGACATTGTTGTCAGATGTTCTTGTTTTGAAGTTGTATTTTTCATTTGTCCCAGATAAATGATGCCAAGGACACTATCTAGCATGATTCTTCATTATCTGGTCTGTGGTCAAGAGCTAGGATTGCTTCAGATCCTATTGACACTGGTGTGGAAATGTCCTGCCATAATCACTGGTCACTGCTCTCCATGACCATTTTGTTTTAGGCTGTAGGAGAAATTAGTTATATGACTTCCTTAGTGATATCTGTCCATGTATAATGTGGATGATACTTTCCAAAGAATTACACAAGTCTAACATGGGCTTTATATGTACAGGGGGAGTGTATTTTGGAAATAAAACTAGTCCCGTGGGCCACTGAAGTTCAATTTCAGCTGGGAAAGAGAGCCTTGGTATAATGCAGTTTAGCCTATATCTAAGGATTTTTTTTGCATGCTACATGGGTTACTTCCAAGTGTTGCCAGAGAGAGTCATTCACTGCAAGTACTGTTAGCTTTACTGACAGATCAGAGGTATAGAAGAGGGGTATGGATTGAAGAATGGAGAAAGGGAAGTAAGAGGAGGAGGGAATATTCAATAATAAATGCAAAATCTTATTGCATGTTGCCACTAGGGAACCCCAGAGTGGCTGTGACAGAGTGGCATGGAGTAGTCAAAACCCTAGGAAGTCACCAACGCCTCTTCAGTACATCAGGAACATTCTCACCTGTTTTATCTCATACCTCTCTCCCTCTTTCAAAAGAGCCCTAGACTAAGATTCAGAAATAGCCAGACTGACATGTCACAGATAGGGAGCACTGCTGTGCCTGCTACCTGCTAGCCAGCACCCATCTACAATCACCCCTCCCCTCCCCATCATGTATTAAGAAGCAGTATTTTTTTCCTGGTGGCAGGAGACAATTGGTAAACAGGAAAAGAAAGCCAAAGGAAGCTACCAATTGTTTTCCTCAGATCATCCTGCAACCAGACTGGAAGAACAATATTATGTACTCACCTCATTACAGAGACAACATAGCGTTTGGCTGGCAAATATTTTTTTCACCATCTCAAAGACTAGCAGATTAAACTTTTAACATGAAGAATTGTCCGTGACCTTTGAAGATTTTTAAAACCCACTCTCCCACCCAAAGAAAATAAGATATATAGTTGTGAGTCAAAAGCCATAACCACCCTTTGATTTAATGCAGGGGCAGGAGGGATACTACAGTATCATAAAGAAAACAGGGTTTGTTCTATTACTGTTGATGTTTACTTTGTTGCTATAGTGCTATTGATTGATCACGGCTATATAGAGACATTCAGTAAGGGTTATAGCTCAGAGGTAGAGCATATGTTTGACTTCAAAAGGAAATCTCCCTGACATTTCCAGATATGGCTTGGAGAAAGTCCTTGGTCAGCTAGCATGCTTTGAATACCAGCAGCTGGGGAGCAACAGTGGAAGAGGGATATTATACTTCTTTTCAAATATGAGAGCTTCCTGAATGTCCTGGATTGGCCACAGAAGTACAGAATCATGGACTAGATGCGATGTTACCAGATCTAGGAGGGATCTTCTGAAACGTTGCATACAGCCTAGCTTCCCCAATCTACCATCCTCCAGATACATTGGACTGCTACTCCTACCAGCCTTGGCTACTGGACAACTATTGGATTGTTATTCATATTATCTAATAGTATGGACTTTGGAAAGCACCAAGTCTGAGAAAGGTACTGAAAAGTCTTCCCTTCTGGGGAAGCAAAAAAGTTGGACTTTACATGCTTTGCACCTATATTGTCAGGCTCAGTGCACCAAAATGTACACATGGCTGGATAGATAAACAGCTGCTTCAAATTAACATTCTTTATTGCCCTGAATGGAACTCTATTGATTTCTCTTAGTATTAGAATAGTCAAATGCTTCTTTTTTCAGTTTTAAAGGATACGTATCAGTTAATTTGTATCTTATAATGAAATGTTCGTACTGTGAATAACTTCCATAGGCCAGGACTTAATAGAATATGATATTATATCGCAAAATAAATGCAATCTAAAAATGCTAGAGATAAATAATAGCCTTGGGGAAAATCAATTTTGTGGATCTTGAGATTTGATTGGATACATACCAGCCCAGTACTTTTCTTGATGGCACTGAACTACTCCTCAAGATCACACCACAGTTTGAAGGTTAATCTTTCCTTCCCCAGCAATAAAATAGGTGGGGCATTAAGGGTTAAAAGTGATTGCATAAAAATCTCCTGACAAAAACCTGAATCCCCTAGAAATCTGTTCATGCCTGTTTATCACATCCCTTCTAGTTTTGGAGGACAATAATTGTTCAAGTGTTGGCTTTGTTATAATGAAACTGCTTGTTCCTGATGTTGAATATATACAAAGAGACATCAACAGATCAATGGCTTCCCTTGTAGAACATTTTGTTTCTATAATGGTCAACCACAAGTCTTTGGACAGGATGGACAAAAGTACTGTAGTGCATGCTCAGTACGGTTGCCCCAGGAAATGGGAAAAGTCAATGCTGGAACTAAAATATAGGCATTACAATGAGTCTTACCCATTATATTATTTTATAGAAGCACTTGAAGAATCCTTAAAGGAGACAAATACTGCAAACCATGAATAACAACTAATATTTTGATGGCTATCTTCAGAATAGGATAATTTGGGTAACCTGAAGGGCTAAAGTTCTATAGCATAGTTTAAAAGGGACCAAAGTAGCAATCATTTTGCCAGATTCTATTAGCATTGAACCTTGGATTTGCTACTTCTAGGCTGGCAACTCACCCAAAGTGTCAAATGGAATCATTCTGTTGATGACCACCAATGTCTTCATTCCTCTTTCTCAGCCTCCCATTCATGAATTGTATGGGTTTGTTGATGACTGACTGTATGTGAATATGTAAAAATTTTATTTTCAAAAACAGAGGCATCTAACGATGCAAAAGATTATATTGAAATGCCGTTTGGTCTTCTCTTGTTAACTACTGCTGAAAGTACGACAGTTCCATGCTGATGACTCCATGAATGCTGGCTTTGGATCTAGGATAGAGAATTGTCTAAAAGTAACAAAATTACTTTATAAAGGGCAGTTGGTAGGGAAAAGGAAAAAGAAAGACAAAAAGTAAAAAATATTATAAAGTTTTTTTGCAGCAAATGTGGGACATTTCAGGACTGCCAGGAAGGAATAAATTTAATAAAGATTATTGCATTATCCATTCCAACAGTTTCATTCTCCAGAATCAGAATCCACAAAATTGGATCAGAAGTCAAGAGTTAGAAGTCATTGGTAGCTAGCAACCTCTACAGCTAAAGGAAGTGACCTCTGGATTTAAAGAAGGGTGACCTCTGATTTTACCTCTAATCAGAGGTAAATTGATATTAAGAGCAGAGGGAAAAATTGTTCTACCCCTTTCTCTTCTTATATTTTCCTCAAACATCTCTAGAAATTCCTCCCTTAGATTCAGGTAGGTATTTATATAGAAACCAGACTTGCTTCATCCTGACTCAACCTGGCTCTATTCCCACCCTACAAGACTCTCTTCCCTATGAGGATTATCTCAATCCTTCCTAATTTAAACTTCAAGACACCTTTTTAATATTCCCTCAGCAGGAGCCATTACTGAAAACACCATGTTCCTAGCAATTGCACCCCAATTGTTGTTTAAAGCACATTAAAAGTATATATAGCAAAGAAGACTTGTATTCATTATTACCTCAAATAGCTGAACATGTAACTGGAAGTCCTTGTTTTGAAACCTAAAATACTAGGAGCCTATTTAATTCCTATACAAATGGCCAGCATTCTTTTTGAAATCTGAAATATGTGGACTGGATGTATGCAGACAATTTCAAATAATAAATTGCTGTAATAATTGAGATGTTGGAGTTTTGTCCCCATACAATGTCTCACAGTTTCCGTCAAAATAAATTGACACAGTTTAATGACGATGGATGCCCACCAAAGGCTAAAATAATATATAAGTGGGCCAGATTCATGTAGAAAGACAGTGTGCCTCTGTGTGTGTGTGCATGAGGGTATGTATGCATGTCTGTGTGAGAAATTAGTGTTCTCAAACATCATGAAGTTCATACTCAAATATTTACATGTTTATACTTTCAAGTTCACCTCTGAACAAATTATTTGGTCTCATTTACAAATGTGTCTTTGAGGCCTAGCAATGACAGATGAGCTTTGATGGGAAATAATAGCAAAGAAGTGAAACTGACATAGAACTGCTGTACTTGACTGCCATATCAAAAAGCTCCAGCTGTTCTGAGTGCAGCCACTGTCACCCATCTTGAGTGGAGGTAGAAGACAGCCCTTTCTGAATCTGGAGTCAAGTAGCATGTCTGTGATAAGGACAGTCTGATATGAGGGCCTTGGTGGTGCAGGCTGCTAAATGCCTAGCACTTAAGTTCCAGCTGCCTGCAATTATTGTAGGCTCGAATCCCACCAGGCCCAAGGTTGACTCAGCCTTCCATCCTCTCGGGGTAGGTAAATTGAGGACCCAAGATTGTTGGGGGCAATAAGCTGACTTTGTAAAAATGCTGCTTAGTAATAAGCAGGCATATACAATGGAATGAAGGCTATTGCTGAGCACACTGGGTTGTATCCCAAAATTGTAAGCCTGAGTCTTCAGAGAAGGGCGGCATATAAATCTATTTTTTTAAAAAATGCTCACTACCTGGTTGCTGAACATACATAATTTGCATTGGGATTTCACTAGCGGTTCACCCCTGATTTAAATGAACTGCAGGAAGATGTGCAATCCTAAAAAAGATCCAAACACCCAAACCTCCCTATTCTCCACATATCACATGTCACTTCTTCATTCCAAGCAGGTCCATTTAAATTGTTAATCCATTGTATTGTGAGATTTTGGATTAAAATAATGCAAACAAAGCATGCTACACTTTAAAATATATATACATTTCCTTTTGTCTGCACATTAAAACTCATGAATTTTAAATGCATGTAGAATTTTAATATTAAAAATGAAAGTGATTTACTGATACAGGACTTTCTAAATTTTCTTTTATGTCATCAAGGATGAGCAATATGAGTTACACAGGCTACATGAAACCATCAGGTCCCCATTTGTGTCCCACAGAATCTCCCAGAGTGGGCAAGGTTGAAATTTTCAAATCCATTATTGGCCTTAAGTCTCCCAAGTCTTTTGGCCAAACTCACTCCAGTCCTGCCATAATTTCATAGGCATTTTGGATTTCTCAGGATAGAAAAGCAAATGTTGGTCTCAGACTGAAAACATTGTTCACTTCTGCTTTATGTGGACTACTAAATCATCCAGAACTATTCTGGAGGATTCCAATATGTGTTGGATTAGCATCATAGCATTGGCATCATTGGCGTCTAGTATATTGTTGTTCCCTTCCCTCCAAATGGCAAAATTTCTTTTTGTATTTTTTTTTGCAATGGTAGTCATGTCATTTGGATGGCAGGAGGAAATGTTCCACATATTTTGTACAGATGGAGGTGCTTTGAGAACTGGGCCACATCTTAAAAGCAGAGAGGAAGTGTGATCATTTACAGGAGTATCAGTGGAATAGGAAAAGAGTATAAAAAAATCAAGATGGGAGCTATGAACAAAGCCCCATTCTTTTTATGGATGGGATTGTAACTGCCATCTTGATTTTTTTGATATCTTTTTTTCAGACTTCCTTGATCAACTCACATTCCCCGCATCTCATCCTTTTTCAATGTATGGAAGGATGGTTCATATGAAGTTCTATATTGTATTGGGTCTCCTTGGAACCATGCTAAGCTTGGCTGTCTATTCTGTCTAAACTCAACTGACTCTTGCTTGAATGAGAAAATATAGCAATCTGCCTTGAGTAAGGGCAAGAGAAAATAGGTTCCATTGATTGCAATAGCTTTAAGTCTATGACTAAGGCTGGCTTCAACCCCTAAATTAAGGTTGGGAGTAGGAAAAATGGTATATTCATTTTATTTATTATACTTATAAACATTTTCTCCAAGCAGCTTATACAGGAATCATACTTCATAAAACACATTCAACCATCTTCAAATTGCTCACAGCCAACAGTTTGTCACACAGTCATTCTATTAGCATAGTTGGTTTCCATGAGCCACAATAAATGCAAGGAATCCTGGACTCCATGATCCCCCATATGTGGATCATTGAACATCTGCTTAGCATTCCCTCTCAAATTTGGAATCTTGTACTTTTCCATAGATAATGTTTGTAGTCATAAGGGCTAAACAGCATTTAAGTTTCAAATATAAAGAAAAGCTATATTAGACCAGAACAGCCATCTGTTTCCCCGTTGGGCAATCTGATCAACTTAAAGAAATCATGAAGATATCGTCTAATGGTGCTCGTACCCAATAAAGGGCAAAGCATGGTAAATAGCTTGATTATGAAGTACGATATGATCACTATTACTACTAACCGATAATCTTAATCATGATGGATTCATCTAATACTCTTTGACTGTAAGATTGCATTCCTATATCTATGTACAGAACCTCAGGTTAAGCCTCACTGAATTAATTAATTAATTAATTAATTAATTAATTAATTAATTTAATGATGGGATTTATATGCCGCCCTATCTCCCGAAGGACTCAGGGCGGCTCACAACTATAAGAAGACATAGAATACAAAAATTAAAATTATTAAAAATATTAAATAAAATCCCAACAATAATTTAAAACCCGATTTGGCTGGGCTGCGCTGCTACTTATAGCCAGCAGCCGCAGTTGCCAGCCAATCAGAGTGCAGGGTTTTCCCGCACTTTTTAAACCAATCATTTCTGACATTTTACAAGAACAGTTCAAACTTAACCAATGACATTCAAACCTGCATACATAACACCTCTCCACTAGGTTCAGTCCATACTCAAACCCCAACCTATCTAATGTATTCTTTTAAATAGGTGGGGCTCTTACGTGTACGTTGAGACCTTCGTGGTTCAGAAGTTTTAACGTTCTCACCCAGTGAGAGAGGAAATGTGTCTGTTGACATTTCCCTAGTTGGACTTCCTGTGAAAGAAGACCCTGTTTGATTGTTAGAATCTGGTCTCTCCTCCCAACCCATCTCCAGCCCAATGTCAGCACCCAAGTCAGGTAGTGATGTGCAATCTTCCACTTGTAAGGATGGATTTTGGCATTGTGACAGGTTTTGGGATGGTTCCTGTCAATGGCTCGTTACACATGGGGTTGATTCTTGCTTGCTGATTATCCTCATGCTCCTCCCCTTCCCCTAGAAAAGGCATTAGGTATGGGAACTAGAGAGGAACAATTGTGATGTTCCTGAGGTAATCTGGATCTTAACTGATCAATGTGCCTGCTCCAGAGGACACCATCCTCTGTTTGTACCCTGTAAGAACGAGGGCCAGTTATTTGAGTTATTTCAGCAGGAATCCATGAAGGTTCACCCATAAGGTTCTTAGCATAAACAGAATCACCCACACTGAATGTGTGAACTTTGCTAGTGGAATCAAGTGGTGCGTTGGGTGCGTAAGAGGGATGAAGGCGGTCAAGGGGAGACCTAAGTTTCCTACCCATCAACAACTCTGCTGGGGATAAGTTAGTTGATGGGTTAGGAGTGATGTGCTGAACACTAAGAAGTTTTTCAACTTTCTCAGTGATGTCCCCAGGACCCAATTGCTGAAGCTTTTCCTTGGTAAAACGTACCATGCGTTCAGCCTGGCCGTTAGCTGAAAGGTGCCCAGGGGCAGTCAGGGCATGTCTGATACCCTGTTGTGCTAAATAGGATTCAAAAAGGTTAGATGTAAATTGAGGGCCATTGTCAGAGACAAGAACATCAGGTAACCCATGGGTTACAAAAAGCTTTTTGAGCTGCTTGATGACAGCATCAGTTGTGGTGGATGCCATAGGGATTACCTTTAGCCATTTGGAATATGCATCTACTATAATAAGGAAGGTGTGCCCTCTGGTAGGGCCAGCAAAATCAATGTGAATCCTAGACCATGGGCCCCTAGGACATTCCCATTCCTGTTTGGGGGCGAGAGGTGGGCAGGCCTGACTACCTGACAGTTGGGACAAGATGCAACCCAGTTTTCAACCATTTTGTCAATACCTGGCCACCATACATAACTCCTGGCCAATCCCTTCATCCTTACAATACCAGGATGACCCTCATGTAACATTTCCAAAACCTCTCTTTGCAGTTTTGCAGGAATAACCACCCTGTTACCCCACAAAATACATCCTCTTAATACAGATAATTCAGTTTGCCTGGACTTAAAAGGTTGGGCAAGGTGAGGTAGATCTTGAAGAGGCCAACCTTTCTTAATCCAGCCTATAATAGGAGCCAATAAAGTGTCTTTGGCAGTCTCTCTGGCAATTTCAGCAGCATGTACTGGAAGCTTGGCAACAGTTTCTAGGAAAAAGGTGTGTGCCTCAGGTTCAAAGTCCTCCTTGTGACAAGAAGTGGGCAACGACTCAAGGCATCAGCATGTCCAATGTCCTTGCCAGGCTTGTGGATAAGTTTGTATGAATAAGCAGCAAGAAATTCAGTCCACCTCAGCATTCTTGGTGACAGGATAGTGGGTGTAGGTTTGTCTCCTGCCACAATGCCTAACAAAGGTTTGTGATCTGTGACAATGGTAAATGTTCTTCCATATAAATACTCATGAAATTTCTTGATAGCTGCAACAATTGCCAATGCTTCCTTGTCCAATTGGCTGTAATTCCTCTCTGCTTTGGTCAAGGTGCAGAGTAAAATGCAATAGGGGCTTCCTCCCGCTGGGAAGCCTGTGGCTCAACCCCCCCCCACTCCAAAAGGGGATGCATCACAAGTCAGTACAACAGGTAAATTCTCAGAGAACTGTATCAGTACAGCATCAGACGTGATTAGTCTTTTAATACTGTTAAATGCTGATTGTTCCTGCCCCAGACCCAAACAGACTTTTTGTCAAGTAATCTGTGTAATGGTTCTGCAATGGTTGCCTTCTGAGGTAGGAACATGTGATAAAAGTTAATGAGTCCAAGGAAAGCTTGCAAATCTGTTTTGCATTTTGGTCTAGGGGCTTCTTTGATTGCTTGAACCTTGGCATCTGTAGGATGGATGCCATGCTTGTCAATCATGTAGCCCAAGAACTCAACCTTGTCAGTTCTAAGAGTGCATTTTTTTCCTTGACTTTTAACCCCGCTTTCTTGAATCTGGTAAGGACTTCTCTGAGTCTCTCTTGTAATTGAGTGTCATTTTCAGCAGAGATTAACACATCATCAAAGTAAGGCACTACCCCTGGCAGTCCTTGGAGCATCCTTTCCATAAGGCTTTGGAAAATGCCTGGTGCCACGCTTACTCCAAACTGTAACCTTTACATTTGAAGGCACCTCTATGAGTCACAATGGTTTGGGCCTCTGCAGTGGCATCATCAACTGTTAGTTGTTGATATGCCTGGGCCAGATCCAATTTGGCAAAGACTGTACCCCTGCCAAGTGAATGTAATAAATGATGCACCACTGGAACTGGATATGCGCTCTGCTGAAGTGCATGGTTCAATGTCCCCTTTATAGTCTTCACAGATTCTTACTGACCCATCAGTCTTGACTGGTGTGACTATGGGTGTCTCCCATCTGGAGTGGTCAGTGGGCTCTAAAACTCCTTGAGCTATTAGTTTACCTAATTGTGCATCAATTTTTTCCTTTAAAGCAAATGGGACCCTTCTGGGCTTTAAATGAATTGGGGGCACCTTGGGATCTAGGTTAAAAGTGATGGGGGTCCCCATATACTTGCCCAATCTGTTGCTGAAGACCTCTGGAAACTCAGACTTCAAGGCCTCCTCCCATTCAGTGTTGCTCACGTGATTGATGCCAGTCACCTCGATGCCTAATGGATTGAATCACTCAAGTCCCAGCAAGCTTGGGCCGTCTTTGTCCACGATGGTCAGGGGCAAACGTTTGGTGTGGCCTTTGAACTTCACGTTGAATTCTCTTGTTCTAACTACTGGAATCTTGTTCCCTTGGTAGTCTTTAAGAGTCAGTGCTTGCTTCTGGAAATGCTTCTTCTGAATGTTGGGAAGTAGCCTGTGAATAGTGTCCCATGACACCATAGATAAATAGGAGCCTGAGTCCACTTCCATTTGGCAAGGCCTTCCTTCAATAAGTACCTTCACATGTACTTTTCTGCTTCTTAAGGGTGAAGAATGACCAATAGTGACTGTTTGATGAGTTTCATTCTTCCTCATTTTCTCACTGAAGTTGTCAGGCTTGAATTCTTTGTCAGGAAACTTCTTTCTGCTTGGTGGAGTTCTGGATGATTTGCAGACTCTTGCTAGGTGACCTCTTTTTTCACAACGGAGGCAGATGGTATCAAAAACTTGCATTCAGTGCGGGGTGGCCCCCACAACCTCTGCAATAAAAGTCTTGCCTCTTTCTTCCAAGGTCTTTCCTTTTCTTCTCCATTCTGAGTCTATAAATTCCTTCCTCCACCTCACTACAGTCTGAATCAGAATCTATTTGCTCGCAATGGGTTGTTGTGGATTTTTCCACATCAGGATGGCTTGTGCCTTGTTAATTTTCTTCATGGCTGCTGCTGAGGATGGCCTCCTTAAGCGTGATCTTAGGTTTCATTAATAATTTGCTCTGCAAAACCTTGTCTTTTAGGCCTAAAACAAATCGACCGCGCATGGCCTCTTCAAAGTTGATAAACTCACATGCACCCCCAATGTCCCTTAAACTTGCCACGAAGTCATTAAGGTTTTCACTTTCCCCTTGATACCGATGGTAGAATTTGTGTCTCTTAATGAGGCATGATTCTTGTGGCATGTAATGGGCTCTTAATAACTTATCTAAGTCGGGCCAGTCCATTACCTTCACGTCTGCAGCTCCCGCCAATGCCTTCGCCATCTTGAAAATGGCCGGACCGCAGTGGGTGAGAAAGACCACCCTCTTCCACTTGTTGGAAATGTCGGCGAGATCGTTTCCTCCAAATACATTTGGAAACGATCTGTATACAAGTCCCAGTCTTCTGACGTCGGATCGAACGGGCTGGGGGTGTTCAGCACAGCCATCTCTCTCAGCTTGTTCTCCGCGTTGTCTTCTCTTCGGGAAGGATCCCACCTTCATCGCCAGTGTTAGATTTGCATGAAGAGTCAGACGCGGAGTGCTTCAGTGAAGAGTTTATTAGTGACTACAGCTCATAACAGACCCGATTTGGCTGGGCTGTGGCTGCTACTTATAGCCAGCAGCCGCAGTTGCCAGCCAATCAGAATGCAGGGTTTTCCTGCACTTTTTAAACCAATCATTTCTGACATTTTACAAGAACAGTTCAAACTTAACCAATGACATTCAAACCTGCATACATAACAGAACGTATACATCATGAGAGGCTGCGTGGTTGTTTGCTCTTCATGTTTGAAATCCACACATAATTGTCCATGTGGCGCACATATGTGAAGAATAGCCATATTTTTATGAATCATTTGTATATGCCTTGGCCAGACTTCTGTGTTTAAATAATTGTGGAAGCAACATAATACATCTGTATTTAGAGATGGTTTTGTTCAGGCATAGGATGTATAGGTTTTTCTTTTTTTTAATCTACCCTTCTCACAATAAATAACAGTGTCCACACTGTTGGAATGCACACCACACCTTGGTAAAATCTTTTGGTCCTTTTCTGGTGTGGAAATAAAACCCTAAAATTCAAGAATGATGGCAATTCAGCATTGTCTTATTGTCTCCAAAGTCATAGGATGAAGATTCTATTCATTACATAGATATAAAAACAAGGCTGCCTCTTTGGCTGGAAGATTTAATCTGGGGTTGTTTTTAATGATTAATATAGTAATGCCATATTAAGTAGAATAGTCCATGCATTGCAACTGCATTCTTTTAAGGAGTGTAGCCTGGGTGAGTATCTGTGTCCTTTGAAACAGGTTTCAAGAAAATCTTTGTAAATAATATCTAAGGGTGGGATGGCGGCTTGTGGGGGAAGAGGTCTTCTTTCCAATAGAAGGCCTTGAAATAAGGTATTACCTTCTTGAAGTGATGCCTGTCATATCCAACAGGCCTCTAGACCTCCGTTTGGCCCCTGACCTCCGCACCTTCCGCCGCGATTTGAAGACCTGGCTATTTGACCAAGCGGGGCTGTGACTACCTCACGGGGGGTATGGGATAGTTTTAAAGTATTTTAATTTGGTCTTATTTGACTTTATAGCTGTTTAATTCTTTTTTAATTATTTATTGTATCTGTATGTTTTCATTGTGCGCCGCCCTGAGTCTTCAGAGATGGGTAGGCATATAAGTCCAATAAAATAAAATAAAATAAATAAATAAAAACTGTTTTGTTTCAGGAATAGTAGCTGGAAGAAAGGCAGCTCTGAAGGAAGAGAAAAGATTGAAAAAGTTTGTTCTTCTACAGTACTGGTGGTCCTGACCTGGATCTGACCATTGTCATGATTGGTTTTTTTTAATGATTGTTAAGATGTAAAATATATATTAGCATGATATGTCATTTGGCACTTAAGCTGTTTTCAGATCGATGGATATTTGTATTTTTTATTTAGTATTCTTTTTGTTGTTTATTGATTCATTACTTCAATTTATTTGGATGACTACCTCAAACACATGAATTCAAAGCAGCTAACAATTAAACACTACACAGAAACACACACACACAAACATGTGAATATCTACATGCACACACATATATGTGTGTATGAATCTCCTCATATCTCATATATATTTCTCAACTTACAACCAGTTGCTTAATGACATGATCTCCCCAAAATTACTTGCAACCTATTTTTGTAATTATGATAGCCAAACATACACACACTGTGATCACATGATCACATTTTGGGGACTTGGTAACCACCTCACCTTTACAGCTATTTGCAATGTCCCATAGTTACGTTATTATGATTTATTGATTTGCAACAGTTTTTTTTGCCTGTTTCTGGTATTTATTTCCAGTTAGCAGCAAAAAACATTTATTCAGGAAAGTAGACATTTGCAACAATTGTTGCATTCATAATGTTTGGTTGTAGCTTTGACATACCCTAAAAGACGGGACCTGGATCATACCACTTCTGCTATTGGAAAGGAATGGTATAGCTAGATAGCTTTTCTCTTTTTAAAGGATTTTCTCTGGAAAGTAAATGGAGAGAAGACATGATTGAAATAGTTGAAAGGATTCTAATTTTTCATTGCTTTTTAGGTATCTACTGTATTTTTCAGAGTATAAGATGCACTTTTTCCACCCCCAGAAGTGGATGGAAATGTCTGTGTGCCTTATACATTGAATGCTGCCGAAGCCCCACCCACCCATCAGCCCCCACCCTTTGGCCTCTGCCTCCCAGCAATTTGCCTCCTTGCAGCAAATAGAAAACAGCCTGTTTCAGCTTCAGCACAGCCTGATTAGCACAAGCAGCTGATTGTTGGTTGGATCAGCCTCCCAACGACCAGCTGTTTCAGGCTGCAGGGATTGCCATAGCCTATCGCCACCTCCACGCTCTGCATCCCATTTTTGGTCTCTGTACCCACCTTTTTGGCATCCGCACACCCCATTTTCTGCCTGTTCTGATCCCCACCACCCAGAATGGGCCAAAAATGGGGTGCAGGGAGGCTGAAATGGGGCGCGTGGAGGCTGAAAACAAGATACGGATGCCAAAAATGTGGTGTACAGAGGTGGCAATAGTCTATAGCAATCCCTGCAGCCTGAAACAGCTGATTGTGGGGAGGCCGATCCAAGCAACAATCAGATGCTTGTGTTAATCAGGATGCCCTGAAACTGAAACTGAAACAGGCTGTTTGCTGTTTGCTGCAAGGAGGCAAATTGCTGGGAGGCAGAGGCAGATTCCCCCCCTGTTTTCCTCTCCAAAAGCTAAGTGCATCTTATACTTTGGAGCCCTTATACTCTGAAAAATACAGTTTGACACATCATATATTGGTGGAAAGATTATGCCAAGAATCCCAGCACAAAGATTTGTTAAATTAGTTATGTGAACTTCTAGTGAAATACTGCATATTGAATCAAAACATGATTGAATAATAAAACCTAATACAGAACATTTAGTGCAATTCTTTTCCTATACTTTTGGATTCTTTCAGATGCCACAACAGGTGGGACAATGATATGGTGATATCAGAAAAGTGGGGAGAGTTATGATTTTGAGGGAGTTGTATTTTGAGAGATATGTATTAAGGCAATCCGCTTGTTTCTCTATGAATTATATCTGAAAGAGGACTCCCAACCTATTATGATTATCCTCTCTCTCCATCAAGAGATGGTATGATTTCAGTGGCTTAGAGAACCACCAAAGGGCTTTGGGGCTACTCGTTGCTACTTTAAATGCTACTTCTTTTGCGTAGCTGATCAAATTTCATTGGGAGTCCTTCTGTTGTCTAGTTTTCAGTGGCCCCCCTCTTAGCTTCTTTATAGTACCTCCCCTCATCCTCCTTCTTGCCGGTGCATTTCTCTGCATCCCTATGAACTTTAGGAAGGCTGTCCTAAGAAGGAGTGAACAGATTCTGCAGCAGGAATCCAACCTGGAGAGTAGAGTGTGTATTAGTAGAGTGTGTATACGGACATGGTTTACTACAGTTTGTTGCATGACAGGAAGCTGCAGAAAAGTATACTGCCCCTGGCCTGTCTGCAGACAACAGGAAGGGATTCAACAATGTATACAATAGATGAAAAGGAAAGTGATTTGGTTTCTGGTATGAGTCTCAGGATATTGTCAGACATCCAGCAAAGAGGTCAAGAGAAGTAGATTGTGTATACTTTCTATTTATGTATCTCTCACAACATTTAAATCATGCATCTGTCCTGTAATGTTGCCAATGACAATGCAGAAAAGGAAATAAAGATTTCTTTCTTGTTTTATTATTATGTATGATACAGAAGTATCTACCCATTCAGTGATCCAAGTCACTTTGGGTAATGAGTCGGGTGGCATATAAATTTAATAAATAATCAGTTAGGTGAGCAATGTGAGGCCACAGTGTTTCCTGTCATGTTGAGATAAGACATAATTGAAACCTCGAGTATGCTCTAGCATAGGCGTAACAGAGTCCAAAAGATAAAACCATCTAGCTTTTAAAAAGGCATTAAAAAAAACCACATATAAATGCCTGAAGCTCTCCATTTAGCCCATGGCTGTTTAAAAATGCTAAAATTCATCTGGCAGCTATCAAATGCTGACCAGCTTGAAAGAATACAGTGTTTGATGCCTCCGTCAAAACAATGGAGTCCTTACTTTTCGAGTACATCTTGAGCAGGTCTCTCCTAGCATACATTATGAAGACTTGAAATTAGTGAGTTAAACTATTAGGTATGACAATATGCCATATACTGCAAGTAGCAGTCCTAATAAAATCCTTAGGAACAGATCTGACTACTGTGCTTTCCTGGGGGTGCGGTGTAGAGAAAGAGAGGGGGAGGGAGATGGGGAGGGAGACAGAGATGAGAGAAAGAGAGAGAGAGGGAGGGAGGGAGGGAAAGATAGATAGATAGAGAGAGAGAGAGAGAGAATTTGAATATGAATATTTGTCAGACAGAAGAAGGCTTCTGGTCAAAGGCTAGCCAAATTGTTAGAAGAATTATTGTAAAAATCAGGGAGTCAGCTTAGAAAAATAAATGCATCAGAGCAGTATAGCTCTTAAGCCTGTGGTTTTTATCAAGTAATATAAATGGCTACTTAATCAAACTATTGTTTGATATGAAAATATTCTAGGCGAGGATTGCTTCCTCCCTTTAATTTTCAGTTGGCTTTGATGTATGGTCTCCATGAAACTGTGGCCAGATGTCATCTTTTGATTTGTTTTTTGTGTCAGGATTAGAAATGAATTCATATAATAATTGTTTCTAAGCGTACAAAAGGGAAACACTGGCTTAATTTTGACTCCACCCATGGTAATGGTAGACTGTCGGTATGGCTTACTTGCTAGCTCATGTCTTTTGGGCAACATCTAGTGAAGGAGATGGAATGTGGCCCTGTGAAAGTATTTCCTGTACTTCCTGTTCCTGTTGCCTAGGGAAATATTGCCATAGAAGATTGTTCTATTTAAGAATGTGATATTAATCAGAGGTTGGTAGCATCTTACTTGTTGGGAAAGTTATTTGATATTACTATTTTCACCAAGGGCAAAGCTTACTTATGCAGGAGGCTGTTCATCATGCTATTGAATTTAAGTTGAAGAGTTCTTGGTGCTTCAAAACTCCCACAAGCCAGTTCTTTGCAACTGAACGTTTTGCAACTGAATGTCAGGGCTCCAACAAATCCACCCTCATTCAAATCAAAAGTCTCTAGCCGCATCTCAGAAAAGTAAATTGGTTTATTAGAAATTGCCATGTTGGTGCGTGGCTGGGTACAGCCAATATTAAATCACATCATACATTTCCCCCTTGACCCTGGTCTTTCCCTCACCCCTTGGATGTGACTTCTCCAATGGGACACATCCATCTCCAAGAATCATCCGTCATGCTCTCCAATAACCTTCTTATGCTCTGACAACTTTGGGCTACCAAGGTGATTATCTAGACATTTCAAGAATGCCTTGTTTTCCCCCACTCCCTTTTTCTGGCAGCTAAAAGAACAAAGGAGTATCTTTTTAGTTGACACTGAAATAATTGCACATTCTTCATAAAAAGAGGAAATAATTATTGCTCAAAAAGAAAACAACAACAACAGAGAACACAGGTGGAGGTCAAATCTTCATATATCAATTAAAATCACAGCAGTTTAAGCAATATAATGCTATTTCCACAGCTTGAAAGATTGGCCAAGTAAGACAGACTGAATATTTAACTTTTAGCAGTTTTTCAAACTGAGGAAATCATCCAATAGAGGGCTGTCCTTTCGTAACTCTTTAAAAAGAGGACTATATTTTTAAAAAATATATGACATGGCTACACATAAAACTGTGCCTTAGCATAATAAATGAAATTAAGAAAGTACAGTACAAATAGTCCTCACTTAATGATGGTTATTGGAACCAGCAATTCCATTGCTAAAAGACATGGTGGCACAGTGATTAGAATGCAATATATTGCAGGCTAATTCTGCTGACTGCCAGGAGCACAATCCTCACCAGCTCGAAGTTGATTCAGCCTCCCATCCTTTCCCGATTGGTAAAATGATGATCCAGATTGTTGGGGGCAATATGCTGACTCTAAAGCACTATGAAGCGGTATATAAGTCTAGGTATCATTGCTATTGCTAAGTGACATGATCAAAAAATACAATGTCATGTCACCATGCCAACTTAGGACATTAGGAAAAGTCTACATGGCTTCCCCACCAACTTTACTTGTTGAAAGATGGCGATGAAGGTGCCAGTTGCCAACTGCCCAAACTGCAGTCATGTGACCATGGGGATCTGCAGTGGCTGCAACAAGGGTCAGAAATCGTCCTTGTTCTGTGCCATTATTACTTCAAATTGAATATACTAATATATTCAAAGAAATTTGATTGCATTTAAACACAGTTCATAGGAGTGCATAGTCTTTATGAAATAGCAGATTAATTTTGTTTCTACTTGCAAAAATAGTTTCTTCTTCCACATTTTTTGTATTATTTAAATAGCTACCATTACTAAAATTTAAATTTTAGTAAATAACAAGTAAATAATATGTTGCAGACAAATGCAAATGCTAAGGTAGTCTCTTATGAAGTTCTATGTATAACTAAAGAAATCATAATTTCACTATCTGTCTAGACAAAACACCAGATGCCTATAAAAGAGACCAGATGTCAAGTAGTTTTGGCCACATCTTTAAACAATAGGAAGTAAAAGTCTTTAATTCACATTATTCATATCGGCCTCACATCCTGAATCAGCACACAGTAACATGCAAATATTTAGATTCTGAATGTTGCTGAAAACCTGGAAGAACATTATATGGACCTTGCTGAAGTGTTATAAGTGCCATCTCTTTTAACCCCATTGCTCCAAAGCAATTACATTCTGTCTTTAAACCTTTATCCTGCAAAGTTGCATGGATAATTGGAGAAGGATAGATCTGATAGACAGCTATATTTCATCTTTATCCTTCCCACATTGAAAAACCTACATTTGGACAGGGTGAAGGTTTGGATCATGAATGCAAAACCTGTCTCTAACAACTTACTCAATCTGGTTGGAAGGGTGTATTCAATCTATAACCAGAGTTATAGATTGTTGGCTGGTGGGGTCCCACCTCTCTGAAATGTGCTTACTTTCAAGTATGGCACCAATCATGACAAAGCAGGGCAGAGGCAGGGGTATGTCTATTGTTATTTGTAAGTCTTTGGTGGCAACTAGGGGTCCTGTTCTGGACATCATCAGATATGAAACTTTTTGTGAGGTCAGGAGTCAGTGGGGATTGCTGCTCACATACTTTCCTCTCAGCAGTGTGGCAGCAAACCAACCTACTCTCTGGACCCTGTACTCTGGGCTTCAAGTAGAATTCCAGAGGCTTAGGGAATTGAGGGACTTCAATCTGCATGTGTTAAAGTGGTTCTCCTCTTTCCTTCACAACTGGTTCCAGTCAATGTTGGTGGAGGAAGAAAGGCTTAGTTATAGGCCCTGAAATGCAAGGTACCTCATTGCTTGAACCTTTAATCTCCACTTTTTAACATTTACATGAAACGCCTGGGGCAGATAATCTGTCATTGTAGAGTGTGATTTCATCAGTATGAGGATGTTACCCAGTTATTTATCTCCAATCCTAACTGTTATGTATGCAGAGTTTAAAATGACTGGTGATTGTTGTAAAGAGTTTGAATTCATTGGTTGTAAAAGTGCGGGAAAACCCTGCACTCTGATTGGCTGGCAGCAGCGGCAGCCGGCTATAAATAGCTGCCGCGGCTGAGCCAGTCGGGTCCATCCTGAGCTGAAGTCACAATAAACTTTGAGTTGAAGCACTCCGCATCCTGCCTCTCTATGCAAACTTAACACTGGCGACGAAGGTGGGATCTCCCTGAAGAGAAGGCAACGCGGAACAGAGAAGAGCGAGATGGCTGCACTGAACACCCCCCCAGCCCCATTCGACCAGAAGAATGAAGACTGGGAGTCGTATGCAAATTGGTTTCAGATGTATTTGGAAGGAAGCGATCTGGCTGCCATTTCTGAGCAGCGGAAGAGGGCGGATTTTCTCACGTATTGCGGTCCGGCAGTTTTCAAGATGGCGAAGGCATTAGCGGGCGCAGCAGACGTGAAGGTAATGGCATGGCCTGAACTAGAGAGGCTTTTAAGGGCACACTACGCACCCCAAGTATCGTGCCTCATTAAGAGACACAAGTTTTATCGCCGCGATCAGGGGGAAGACGAAAGTGTAAATGACTTTGTGGCAAGTTTAAGAGACATTGGGGGTGCATGAGAATTCAGCAGCTTAGAGGAGGCCATGCGATCGCTTTGTTTTGGGCCTTAAAGACAAGGTTTTGCAGAGCAAATTACTGATGAAACCCAAGATCACGCTGAAAGAAGCCATAGAGGAAGCATCTTCAGCAGAAGCCACCAAATCCTCGGCAGCAGCCATGAGAAAGATGAACAAGACTACGGGCCATTCTGATGGGGAAAAGACCACTACAACTCATTTTGATGAACTTGAATCTGAGTCAGAATACAGTGGAGAAGAAGAAGAAATCAACAGACTCAGAATGGAGCGGAAAAGAAATGACCTGAGAAGGAAGAGGCGTGATTTCCACTGCATAGGTTGGGGGGGAAACCAACCCCGACTGAATGCAAGTTCCTGGACACCATTTGCCTCCGATGTGAAAAAGAGGGCACATTGCAAGAGTCTGCAAATCATCCAGAACTCCACCAAACAGAAGAAAGTTTGCTACAAACAACAAAGACAGAGAAGTCAAGCCAAACAACACCAGTGAGAAAATGGGGCGAACACAGAAGCAAATGGAAGGAATGAAACTCATCAAACAGTAACTATTGGTCATTCATCCTCTTTAAATAACAGGAAAGTGCATGTCAAGGTATTCATTGAAGGAAGGCCTTGCCAAATGGAAGTGGACTCAGGTTCATACTTATCTATGGTGTCATGGGACACTATTCAAAGACTGATACCAGACATTCAGAAGACTCACTTCAAGAAGCAGGCATTAACTCTTAAAGACTACCAAGGGAACAAGATTCCAGTAGTTGGAACAAGAGAATTCAATGTGAAGTTCAAAGGTCACATCAAACACCTACCCCTGACCATCGTGGATAAAGATCATCCAAGTTTGCTGGGACTAGAATGGCTCAACCCGCTGGGCATTGAAGTGACTGGCATAAATCACGTGAGCAACACTGAGTGGGAAGAGTCTTTGAAGTCTGAGTTTCCAGAGGTCTTCAGTGACGGATTAGGCAAGTACTTGGGGACCCCTATCACATTTAACCTAGATCCCAAGGTACAACCAATCCGATTAAAACCTAGAAGGGTACCCTTTGCATTGAAGGAAAAAATTGATGAACAATTAGATAAACTGATAGCCCAAGGGGTATTAGAGCCCACAGACCACTCCAGGTGGGAGACACCCATAGCCACCCCAGTCAAGGCTGATGGTTCCATGAGAATCTGCGGGGACTACAAGGGGACATTGAACCATGCGCTACAACAGAGCGCATATCCGGTTCCAGTGGTTCATCATTTATTACATTCTCTGGGCGGGGGCACAGTCTTTGCCAAATTGGACCTGCCCCAAGCATACCAGCAGTTAACAGTAGATGATCTAACTGCAGAAGCCCAAACCCTTGTAACCCATCGGGGAGCATTCAAATGCAAGAGGTTACAATTCGGAGTAAGTGTGGCACCAAGCATCTTTCAAAACCTCATGGAAAGGATGCTACAAGGGTTGCCTGGGGTGGTGCCTTATTTTGATGACGTTTTAATTTCTGCTGAAAATGACACTCAGTTACACGAGAAACTCAGAGAGTTCTAACCAGATTCAAAAAAGCGGGGTTAAAAGTCAAAAAAGAGAAATGCACACTAAGAACTGACAAAGTAGAATTCTTGGGTTATATGATTGATAAACATGGCATCCACCCCACAGAGGCCAAAGTTCAGGCAATCAAAGAAGCCCCCAGGCCAAGATGCAAAACTGACTTGCAAGCATTCCTGGGACTTATTAATTTCTATCATATGTTTCTACCTCAGAAAGCAACCACTGCAGAACCCTTACACAGATTACTGGATAAAAAATCTGCATGGGTCTGGGACACAAAAGAAGAAGCTGCATTTGACAACATCAAGAGACAAATCACTTCAGATTGTGTTCTGATACAGTTTTCTGAGAATTTACCTGTAGTATTGACTTGTGATGCATCCCCTTTTGGAGTGTGGGCGGGGTGTTGAGCCACATGCTTCCCAATGGAAGGGAAGCCTTACTGCATTTTACTCTCGCACTTTGACCAAAGCAGAGAGAAACTACAGTCAACTGGACAAGGAAGCGTTGGCTATCGTGGCAGCAGTCAAGAAGTTCCATGAGTAAGTATATGGGAGAAGGTTCACCATTGTTACAGATCACAAACCTCTTTTAGGTATTGTGGCAGGGGACAGACCAACGCCCACCATCCTGTCACCAAGAATGCTGAGATGGACTGAATTTCTTGCTGCTTATTCATATAAACTTATTCACAGACCGGGAAAAGACATTGGGCACGCTGATGCTTTGAGTCATTGCCCACTTCCTTTGCACACTGAGGACCCTGCTCCCAAAACTTACACCTTCTTTCTAGAAACTGTTGCCAAACTTCCAGTTCATGCTGCTGAAATTGCTAGAGAAACTGCCAAAGACACTTTATTGGCTCCTATTGTAGGCTGGATTAAAAAGGGTTGGCCACTACATGATCTAACTCAAGTTTCCCAACCTTTTAAATCCAGACAAACTGAACTATCTGTCTTGAGGGGATGTATTTTGTGGGGTAACAGGGTGGTTATTCCTGCAAAATTGCAGAAAGAGGTTTTGGAAATGTTACATGAGGGTCATCCAGGTATTGTCAGAATGAAGGGATTGGCCAGGAGTTATGTATGGTGGCCTGGTATAGACAAAATGGTTGAAAACTTGGTTGCATCCTGCCCAAACTGTCAGCAAGTAAGGCCTGCTCCACCCCTCGCCCCCAAACAAGAATGGGAATGTTCTAGGGGTCCATGGTCCAGGATTCACATTGATTTTGCTGGCCCTACCAGAGGGCACACTTTCCTTATTGTAGTTGATGCATACTCCAGATGGTTAGAGGTTATCCCCATGGTTTCCACCACTGCAGACACTATCAAACAACTTAAGAAACTTTTTGTAACTCATGGGTTACCTGATGTACTTGTTTCTGACAATGGTCCTCAATTTACTGCTAATCATTTTGAATCATATTTACTGCAGCAGGGTATCACACACGCCCTTACTGCCCCTGGGCACCCTTCGACTAACGGCCGTGCTGAACGCATGGTACGTTTTACCAAGGAGAAACTCCAACAATTGGGTCCAGGGGACATCACTGAGAAAGTTGAAAAACTACTCAGTATTCAACACATCACTCCTAGTCCATCCACTAACTTAACTCCTGCCGAGCTTTTGATGGGTAGAAAACTCAGGTCTACCCTAGACCGCCTTCACCCCACTTACGCACCCAACACACCTCTAGATTCCACCAGCAAAACTCGCACATTCACTGTGGGTGATTCTGTTTATGCTAAAAACCTTGTGGGTGAACCATTATGGATTCCTGCTGAGATAACCCAGATTACAGGCCCCAGGTCTTACAGGGTTCAAACTGAGGATGGTGTCTTGTGGAGTAGGCACATAGACCAGTTATGGTCCAGACTGCCTCTGGAGCATTGCCCTTGCTCCTCTCTAGATCCCATGCCCTCAGCCTCTTCTAGGGGGGAAGGGAGAGATAATGAAGGTAGTCAGCAAGTGAGAATCAACCCCATGTGTGACGAGCTAATACGACAGGAACCATCCCAAAACCTGTCAGGGTGCCAACAACCATTTTTACAAATAGAGGATTGCGCATCACTACCAGATTTAGGGGGTGACATTGGGTTGGAGATGGATTGGGAGGAGAGACCAGGTTGTAGTAACCAAGCAGGTTCTACTAATACAAGTAGTCCTAATAAGGGAATGTTGGCAGATACATTTCCTTCCTCACAAAGTGAGATTCCCAAAACACCTGAACCACGCAGGTCTCAACGTACCGGTAAGAGCCCCACCTATTTACAAGAGTATATTAGATAGATGGGGTTTGAGTATGGACCAAACCTAGTGGGGAGGGGTGTTATGTATGCAGAGTTTAAAATGACTGGTTATTGTTGTAAATTGTTTGAATTCATTGGTTGTAAAAGTGCGGGAAAACCCTGCACTCTGATTGGCTGGCAGCTGCGGCAGCCGGCTATAAATAACTGCCGCGTCTGAGCCAGTTGGGTCCGTTCTGAGCTGAAGTCACAATAAACTTTGAGTTGAAGCACTCCGCGTCCTGCCTCTCTATGCGAACTTAACACTAACCAGACAGGCTGATGCTGTGGCAGTGCTATAAGGCTATGGATGGGGAGGAACTGGCTTCAGCTCAACCATGGCAAGACAAAGTGCTTTGGCCTGCAGATCTAGATGAAATGTCACCTCTGATTCTGGACAGAGTGGTTAGAGTGCCCTAGATTGAGCAGATGTGCCATTTAGTGGTTCTTCTAGACTCATAGCTCCTACTTAAGGAGCAAATGGCAGCTATGGCTAACGGGAAGGGAGGGGCTTTGACAGATTTATCTAGAGCACCAGTTGCACTCCTTTCTGGACCAGAAGGCCTTGTTCATGGTAACTCCTGCCTTGGTCACTTCCCATTTGGACTACTTCAATACTATTTCCTTGTGGCTGCCCTTGAAGGCCACCCAGAAGCTTCAAGAGGTCCAAAATGCAGCAGTGTGCATAGTGATGACTGCTTGGGTTTAACCATGTAACAACTGTGCAGTACGAGCTGCACTGGCTTCCAGTTTCCTTATGGGTGACATTCAAAATGCTGGATAGTACAGGGCCTGATTATCCATGGGGCCTTCTCTCCCTGAGGGCATCTGTCAATCCTAACAGTTCAGAAAAGGTTGGCACACTCCTAGTCCCTTCCTTTAAACATTGCCATCTTATGGAATCTAGGAAACATGTCTTTTCCATTGTGTATTCTTCCCACTGAGGTCTGATAAGCCATCCACTCTACTAACTTTCCAAAACAGCATTGACAGCCTGGCTTTTTTCCCAAGCACTCAGATAGGGTGAGATTGATGAGAGGACTTAGTGATGGACTACATGTGAAAGTTTACTCGGTACTAGGTTTTAATGTTTGTGATTTTAATAGATAAATAAAATTTAAATAAATAAGCAAGCTTCCAAGCTTGAGAAACCCTGGGCTAGTTATTTCTAAAGGAAGTAAGAATTTGGGATCTGTAGGAGGATGTCTTAAAAACAAAATCTATTTCAGCCCTCCTCTTATCTCTGTTCTTGATACCTTACTAAGTCTGAGCTGCAGTCTCAACTGCCCTAATTTGTCTTTTCTGCCAGAACACTTTGTAAGTAGTCTGTCTAGCTGTCTTTTTATCTTTTGTAGCCAAAGGGGGAAAAAATGACCTCAAAGAGCAAACGGGTCAGGCCACTCGTTCTTTCTTTAACTCTTAGCAAAATCGTAGAATTAGTTGAAAGAGAGTATATTAGGAAGGTTCATTTTAGGTTATGAACGTCTGTCATAACATTTTCCTGTCAGTGCAAAATTTGATCTAAATGGACATGTGCATGTATATACCATACCAAGATCAACCTTACAATGAACTCAAATTTCCCCAAACTTTGCCAAGAAACAGTGTTTTCCAATCTTTGTAACTATAAGATATAAGATTTCTATTCCCAGAATTCCTCAGCCAGCCTGGTCACAATATATCCAAGTGCCCGAAGCATGAATTTTCATATATTTGCTTCCTAAGGGAGGCTGCACAATGCGAATTACTGAACGAGCAGAACAGTACACCAAGTTAATAATAGTGTCTATACAAGCTCAGCACAAGTGCTACGTTTCTCACTGAAGTCTGAACAGCAGATCTGAAAGTCTGTCTGAGGCATAACCATATTTTCAGAGGTATCTTCCAGGTTTACTTGTCCTCAAATGTAGGCCAGATGTCAAGATCCAATAACTCTCTAAATATAGAACTACAATGGTGTTGAGAAAGACTTTATTACTCAGGAAAGACAGGTGTTGCTTTGTGTCTCAAAGAATCCAGTGGCTTGTTATAAATAGATAATGTTAAGTTTGCATAGAGATACAGACGCGGAGTGCTTCAGCTCTTAAGTTTATTAGTGACTTCAGCTCAGAACGGACCCAACTGGCTTTGTTGTGGCTGCTACTTATAGCTGGCAGCCACAGCTGACAGCCAATCAGAGTGCAGGGTTTTCCCGCACTTTTTAAACCAATCATCTCCAACACTTTACAAGAACAATTCAAACTAAACCAATGATTTCAAACACTGCATACATAACACCCCTCCCCACTAGGTTCAGTCCATACTCAACCCCCATCTATCTAATGTGTTCTTTTAAATAGGTGGGTCTCTTACGTGTACGTTGAGACCTACGTGGTTCAGATGTTTTAAGGTTCTCACCTTGTGGGGGAGGAAATGTGTCTGTTGACATTTCCTTACTTGGACTTCTAGTAATGGTAGAACCTGTTTGGTTACTACAACCTGGTCTCTCCTCCCAATCCATCTCCAACCCAATGTCAGCACCTAAGTCAGGTAATGATGTGCAATCTTCCATCTGTAAAAATGGTTGTTGGAACTGTGACAGGTTTTGGGATGGTTCCTGTTGTGTTAGCTCATTACACATAGGGTTGATTCTTGCTTGCTGATTATCCTCATAATCCTCCCTTTCCCCCCTAGAAGAGGCAGTAGGTATGGGAACCAAAGAGGAGCTATGGCGATGCTCCTGAGGTAGTCTGGACCTCAACTGATCAATGTGCCTGCTCCAGAGGACACCATCCTCCGTTTGTACCATGTAAGACCTGGGGCCTGTGATTTGGGTTATCTCAGCAGGAATCCATAATGGTTCACCCATAAGGTTCTTAGCATAAACAGAATCACCCACAGTGAATGTGCGAATTTTGCTAGTGGAATCTAGTGGTGCGTTGGGTGCATAAGTGGGATGAAGGTGGTCAAGAGGAGACCTGAGTTTCCAACCCATCAACAATTCAGCTGGGGTTAAGTTAGTGAGGGGTTGGGAGTGATATGCTGGACACTGAGTAGATTTTCAACTTTCTCAGTAATGTCCCCTAGACCCAATTGCTGAAGTTTTTCTTGGTAAATCGTACCATACGTTCAGCCCGGCCGTTAGTCAAAGGATGCCCAGGGGCTTTCAGGGCATGTCTGATACCCTGCTGTGCTAAATATGATTCAAAAAGGTTGGATGTAAACTGAGGACCATTGTCAGAAACAAGCACATCAGGTAACCCATGAGTTACAAAAAGGTTTTTAAGCTGTTTAATGACAGCTTTAGTTGTGGTGGATGCCATAGGGATAACCTCTAGCCATTTGGGATATGCATCTACTATAATAAGGAAAGTGTGCCCTCTGGTAGGGCCAGCAAAATCAATGTGAATCCTGGACCATGGGCCCCTAGGACATTCCCATTCCTGTTTGGGGGCGAGAGGTGGTGCAGGCCTGACTACCTGACAGTTGGGACAAGATGCAACCCAGTTTTCAACCATTTTGTCAATACCTGGCCACCATACATAACTCCTGGCCAATCCCTTCATTCTGACAATTCCCAGATGACCCTCATGTACATTTCCAAAACCTCTTGTTGTAGTTTTGCAGGAATAACCACCCTGTTACCCCACAAAATACATCCTCTTAACACAGATAATTCAGTTTGCCTGGATTTAAAAGGTTGGGCAAGTTGAGGTAGGTCTTGAAGTGGCCAACCTTTCTTAATCCAGCCTACAACAGGAGCCAATAAAGTGTCTTTGGCAGTCTCTCTGGCAATTTCAGCAGCATGTACTGGAAGCTTGGCAACAGTTTCTAGGAAAAAGGTGTGTGCCTCAGGTTCAAAGTCCTCCTTGTGACAAAGAAGTGGGCAACGACTCAAGGCATCAGCATGTCCAATGTCCTTGCCAGGCTTGTGGATAAGTTTGTATGAATAAGCAGCAAGAAATTCAGTCCACCTCAGCATTCTTGGTGACAGGATAGTAGGTGTAGGTTTGTCTCCTGCCACAATGCCTAACAAAGGTTTGTGATCTGTGACAATGGTAAATGTTCTTCCATATAAATACTCATGAAATTTCTTGATAGCTGCAACAATTGCCAATGCTTCCTTGTCCAATTGGCTGTAATTCCTCTCTGCTTTGGTCAAGGTGCAAGAGTAAAATGCAATAGGGGCTTCCCTCCCGCTGGGAAGCCTGTGGCTCAACCCCCCCCCCACTCCAAAAGGGGATGCATCACAAGTCAATACTACAGGTAAATTCTCAGAAAACTGTATCAGAACACAATCTGAAGTGATTTGTCTCTTAATATTGTTAAATGCAGCTTGTTCCTTTCTGCCCCAGACCCAAACAGATTTTTTGTCCAGTAATCTGTGTAGGGGTTCTGCAATGGTTGCCTTCTGAGGTAGAAACATATGATAGAAGTTAATGAGTCCCAAGAATGCTTGCAAATCTATTTTGCATTTTGGCCTGGGGGCTTCTTTGATTGCCTGAACTTTGGCCTCTGTGGGGTGGATGCCATGTTTATCAATCATGTAACCCAAGAATTCTACTTTATCTGTTCTAAGTGTGCATTTTTCTTCTTTGACTTTTAACCCCGCTTTTTTGAATCTGGTTAGGACTTCTCTGAGTCTCTCGTGTAACTGAGTGTCATTTTCAGCAGAAATTAGAACATCATCAAAATAGGGCACCACCCCTGGCAACCCTTGTAGCATCCTTTCCATAAGGCTTTGGAAGATGCCTGGTGCTACGCTTACTCCAAATTGCAACCTTTTGCATTTGAAAGCACCTCTATGGGTTACAATGGTTTGGGCTTCTGCAGTGGCATCATCAACTGTTAACTGTTGATATGCCTGGGCCAGGTCCAATTTGGCGAAAACTGTGCCCCCGCCCAGAGAATGTAATAAATGATGCACTACTGGAATTGGATATGCGCTCTGTTGTGCGCATGGTTCAATGTCCCCTTGTAGTCTCCAGATTCTCACAGACCCATCAGCCTTGACTGGTGTGACTATGGGTGTCTCCCACCTGGAGTGGTCAGTGGGCTCTAAAACCCCTTGGGCTATTAGTTTATCTAATTGTGCATCAATTTTTTCCTTTAAGGCAAATGGAACCCTTCTGGGTTTTAAACGAATTGGTTGTACCTTGGGATCTAGGTTAAAGGTGATAGGGGTCCCCAAGTACTTGCCTAATCCATCGCTGAAGACCTCTGGAAATTCAGACTTCAAGGCCTCTTCCCACTCAGTTTTGCTCACGTGATTGATGCCAGTCACCTTGATGCCCAGCGGGTTGAACCATTCAAGTCCCAGCAGACTTGGGCGATCCTTGTTTACGATGGTCAGGGGTAGACGCTTGGTGTGGCCCTTGAACTTCACGTTGAATTCTCTTTTTCCAACTACTGGAATCTTGTTCCCTTGGTAGTCTTTAAGAGTCAATGCTTGCTTCTTCTGAATATTTGGTAATAGTCTCTGAATAGTGTCCCATGACACCATAGATAGATATGAGCCTGAGTCCACTTCCATTTGGCAAGGCCTTCCTTCAATAAGTACCTTGACATGCATTTTTCTGCTTTTTAAAGGAGAAGAATGACCAATAGTTACTGTTTGATGAGTTTCATTCTTCCCATTTGCTTCTGTACTGCGCCCCATTTTCTCACTGAGGTTGTTTGGCTTGAATTCTTTGTCTTTGGTTGCAGCAAACTTCCTTCTGTTTGGTGGAGTTCTGGATGATTTGCAGACTCTTGCTAGGTGTCCTCTTTTTTCACAGGAGGCAAATGGTGTCTAGAAACTTGCATTCAGTGCGGGGGTGGCTTCCCCCACAACCTCTACAGTAAAAATCTTGCCTCTTTCTTCCCAGGTCTTTCTTTTTCCGCTCCATTCTGAGTCTGTAAATTCCTTCCTCCACCTCACTGCAATCTGACTCAGAATCTAGTTCCTCATAATGATTTGTGATGGACTTTTCCCCATCAGAATGGCTCGTGGCCCTGTTTATCTTCTTCATGGCTGCTGCTGAGGACTTGGTAGCTTCTGCTGAAGAGGCTTCTTCTATTGCTTCTTTCAGCGTGATCTTAGGTTTCATTAATAACTTGCTCTGTAACACCTTGTCTTTAAGGCCTAAAACGAAACGATCGCGCATGGCCTCCTCTAAACTGTTGAATTCGCATGCACCCCCAATGTCTCTTAAACTTGCCACGTTTATGCTTTCGTCTTCCCCCGATCACGACGGTAAAACTCGTGTCTCTTAATGAGGCACGATACTTGTGGTGCGTAATGGGCTCTTAACAGCCTTTCCAGATCAGGCCAAGCCATTACCTTCACATCTTCTTCTCCTGCGAGTGCCTTCGCCATCTTGAAAACTGCCGGACTGCAGTACGTAAGGAAGACTGCCCTCTTCCGCTGCTTGGAAATGGCGGCAAGATCGTTTCCCTCCAGATACATTTGGAAACGATCTGCATACGATTCCCAGTCTTCTGCCTTCGGATCGAACGGGGCTGGGGGTGTATTCAGTGCAGCCATCTCGCTCTTGTTCTGTTCCGCGTTGCCTTCTCCTCCAGGGGAATCCCATCCTTGTTGCCAGTGTTTTGCATAGAGAGACAGACACGGAGTGCTTCAGCTCTTAAGTTTATTAGTGACTTCAGCTCAGAACGGACCCAACTGGCTTTGCTGCGGCTGCTACTTATAGCTGGCAGCCACAGCTGACAGCCAACCAGGGTGCAGGGTTTTCCCGCACTTTTTAAACCAATCATCTCCAACACTTTACAAGAACAATTCAAACTAAACCAATGATTTCAAACACTGCATACATAACAGATAATAATAACAACAACAGTAAAACAAAATTGTTTTGCCATATGGCTCAATATGTGACCCTGGGGTGGGGTGGTTTTTAGAGTTTTAATGCTGGGATTTTAGTATTAATTCGGCTTGATTTGTTTAATCTGGTTTTATCTAATTTATTGTTGTGTAGTTTTTTACTTTGTAAGCCGCCCCGAGTCCTTCGGGAGAGGGGGCGGCATATAAGTCGAATAAATAAATAAATAAATAAATAATATTGCTTTGACCAGGTGCATGCATAGCTTTGTGCATTTGGCAGTCAGTCTACAACCAACCAGCATGTGTTTAAGAAAAATTATGTTTTGAAGCACTGTAGCACAGTCAAAGAGAGCTCTCCGTATTTTGGAGCAAACATTTCTGCTGCTGATTAAAACCTTTCCATCTACACCATGACTCACATGTTTCCACAAGAACATATGAATCAGGCCAAAGGAAAGTTAAAATGCAGAATTAAACAATTTCTTTTGAGTGCTCAAGTTGTACAATCTCATGAAAGGAGAGCCTTGCTTCCCTTAGTAGATGCCTGGATGCTCCAGGGACAGCCACATGAAGGACAGGAGTACAATAATATCTTGTGTTTCCCAGGAATTGGTATTCAGCAGTCTCCTGCCTATGAACCTAGTGCTCCTTAGTGAGCTTTCCTCAGAAGGCCTCTTTTGAGGGCATTTAAATATTTTGATATCATATTTTGCTGTTTTCCAACACTACACAATTCTTTTTCAAACAGGAATCAAGTACAGAATTCCAGTGTCTTTGCATCCCTGATTTATTTAAAAGCTTGGCGATTGGCAATTTCCTTTTGTTTTCTTTTTAAAAATATAGATTAAAAAAGGATAGCATACATTTTTCTAGTAAACCATAGCATGGTAATCAATACGAATGAATTTTAAAAGTATTTGTATATTTTATATGTTATATAATATAGTCAAATATATAAAGAGCTGTGATGGCGTGGCACATTGGTTAGAATGCAGTACTGCAGGTTAATTCTGCCAACTGCCTGCAGTTCGATTGTCACAGGTTCAAGGTTGACTCAGCCTTCCATCCTTCCGAGGTTGGTAAAATGAGGACCCAGATTGTTGGGGGCAATATGCTGACTCTGGAACCTGCTTAGAGAGGGCTGTAAGCACTGTGAAGCGGTATGTAAGTCTAAGTGCTATTGCTATATAATATATAAATATACATATAGCAAGAATTACATTTACTGTATCCTATTTCAGCAATATTTCCAGAATGATGGAAAGGTTGCATAATTCAGCTTCAATGTTCTTGATGCTCTTTCTTGGTTACAATAGTTAAAATGGCTCCTATTTCCCCCCCTCACCAATGAGAGATTGAGGGAAAGAGTAAAAGTTCAGTGGGTAATAGATCCTACATTTAATTATCAGCTTCTCCAAATTGGCCCGGAAAGATTTCTGTCTGAAAGGGAGCTAGTACTGAATAGCTAGTCAATCCTATAGGAAGCAGGAAGAGGCAGTGTGTGCCTAGGACTGTTACTGAGTATATTCAGTGGCCCCCACTCCCAGAAGTCCCCCAGATTGCTGTGCTGAAATGTAGTAGCAAAATTGCTTGTTTTTTATCAGTATAATTGTCTTCATTTACTTTTCTTTTCCCAGAAAAGATATACCATATTTTTTGCACTATAAGATGCTCCAGACCCTAAGACCACCTAGCTTTTGGGGAGGAAAACAAGAAAAAAAAATCTGCCTGTGCCTCTTAGCAATTTGCCTCCTTGCAGCAAACATCAAACAGCCTGGTCAGCTTCAGCACAGCCTGATTTAGCATGAGCAGCTGATTGGTGGTTGTATCGGCCTCCCAGAATACTGACGATCAGCTGTTCCAAGCTGTGGGGATCACCACTGCCCATCGCCACTGTCACTGCCGATCACCATTGCCACCTATTGCTGCCTCTGGGCATACTGTTTTTGGCCTCCACACACCCTGTTTTCAGCCTCCATGCATCCTGCTTTCGGCCTCTGAGCATCCTGTTTTCAGCCCGTTCCAGGTGCCGGGGATCACCACCACTGAATGCTGATCGCAGTGATGGGCAGTGGTGATCCCTGCATCCTGGAACAGTTGATAGGTGGTATTCCAGGAGGCCGATCCAACTGCCAATCAGCTGCTTGTGCTAAATCAGGCTGTGCTGAAGCTGGCCAGGCTGTTTGCTGTTAGTTGCAAGGAGGCAAATTGCTGGGAGGCAGAGGCTGAAGAGTGGGGGGCAGCAGGTGGGCAGGCTCAAGATCCAGATGGATCTTGACAGACTAGAACACTGGGCCGTATCTAACAAAATGAAATTCAATGTAGAGAAAAGTAAAGTCCTACACTTAGGCAAGAAAAGCCAAAGGTACACATATAGACTGGGTGAAACCAGGCTTAATAGCAGTAACTGTGAGAGGGATCTTGGAGTCTTAGTGGACAACCAGCTAAATATGAGCCAGCAGTGTGCAAGAGCAGCCAAAAAAGCTAATGCAATCCTAAGTTGTATTAACAGAGGGATATAATCAAGATCAAGGGAAGTACTAATACCACTCTATAAAGCCTTCGTAAGACCACACCTAGAGTATTGCATCCAGTTTTGGTTACCACATTATAAAAAAGATGTTGAGACTCTAGAAAAAGTACAGAGAAGAGCAACCAGGATGATTAGGGGACTGGAGACTAAGGCATATGAAGAATGGTTGCAAGAACTGGGCTTGGCTAGTCTAGTGAAGAGAAGGACCAGGGGAGACATGATAGTAGTCTTCCAATATTTGAGGGGCTACCACAGAGAGGAAGGGGTCAAGCTATTTTCTAAAGTGCTTGTAGGCCAGACAAGGAATAATGGATGGAAACTGAACAAGGAGAGATTTAACCTGGAAATAAGGAGAAACTTTCTGACAGTGAGAACAATCAACCAATGGAACAGCTTGCCCTCGGAAGTTGTGGCAGCGCCATCACTTGAGACCTTCAAGAAGAGATTGGACTGCCATCTGTCAGAAATGCTGTAGGGTGTCCCGGACTAGATGACCTACAAGGTCCCTTCCAACTCTGATTATCTGTTATCTGGTAACATTCACTCTATAAGATGCACAGACATTTCTACCCATTTTTTGTGGGGAAAAAGTGTGTCTTATAGTGTGAAAAATATGGTAACTATTTTTCCTTTAAACCCCAGTCCCATTCCTCAAAATGTATTTTCAAATAGGGAAATGTTTTTGACCTATGTTAATGTCAGAGAATCATTTTAAATTATCTCCTGTGGCCCTAAGATGCTGATTCAACCATAATTAATTTCTAGAAAAATGGACCAGCTCTTTGGGTTTTCTTATGGTCACCTCCCCATGCATTCTGTTGAGGTGGCAGACAAGTACAGCAGTATGAATTGTGCTCTCTTGATGGCTGAAACATATTCTGCCTCTACTTTGGTATGTGACATATTAAGGACTGTGTTTGATGGCTTTCCTTAATTATGTTGCCCCTGCCACAATCTCAACAGACTGTGGGAAACCCACCTTAATCTTTCTCTTTAATGCATGATGACTGGGTGTAGGTGGTTGCAGATGGATGTTTTAGTCACCTTTCAAGTTGCCTGAGTGACAGGTTACTGACATGAAGGTGGTCCATGCTGCTGAGCTGCTATTTATGCTAACCTTGTATCTAATAATAACCTGGCTGACAGAAGACTGGGGCAAAGGAGAAGTGCAGACAGAAACAGAAAAGACCAAGCTTCTTCTTGATGTTTTGAGAGGGCTTCTTCCCACTTCACCCAGCACTTCTCCTTCACCCAATTTCCTTCTCAGATGGGCTATTTTGGGGGCTAGGTGCTGCAAAAGGGCACTAGATGAACATCAAGAAATAGACTGAGTAAGAAGTCACCAACACCATGGATGAGTGTGAGGAAATGTTCTTCCTCCCACATCACTTCCTGCTTCTCAGCAGGCATAACTTGACTATTTCAACCCAATTCCAATAAATTCCAATGCATTGCAAAATCATGACAACAATGGCAGTACATGGAATTAGCCAGGGAAGTAGATGAAGTAATAATGAAGTAGAAAGTATGGCCACATGAGCCTCTTGTTGACAAAAAGCAGTGGAAAACCCCATGATGCCTTTAGAACACAAGTAACTATAAAAGCTGGCAGAATCTTCTTTCAGTTGGGTTAAATTAACAAGAGCACTAGGCCTTTCCCTCCCCTTCCCTTTAAAGACAAGCCTGACTCTCTTTCAAACATATTTAAGCCTGGCTCTTTTTCAAACATTTAAATACAGATCTAGCCAGAGTTCTTAAGCCTGTGTATAAAATGGAGTTCCTATAATGCTAAAAGGGCCAGTCAGGCATTATGCAGTCAGAAGCTTCTGTGGGAGCCAGTATCTTGTCTCTCCTGTGCATCAAGCCAAACAGATTATTAAAAGCAGTGCCCAAGTAACCAAAGAAGCCAACTTCGAAATAACCTGCCCCCTTGCCATTTAAGACTTTAAAGGTGATAACCAGCACCTTGAATTGCCTTTGGGAAGCCAACTTAAATCTAATCAATATAAGTCATACATTACTATAATTATCTTAAAGTAACTGATATAAATTCAGACCAGAAATGAATTGTCAAGAAAGAGAAGACAGGATGCTTGTGACATGATGTAAAGAGCTCCAAGCTTTTGATGGATAGACAGACAAGGCAAAGTCTGGATGACTTTTCCTTAGTCTCCTGCCCCTACACTCACATGCATTTTTTTTGCCACTGTTTCTCCTATTCTGAGGGGCAGCTATCCCACAAGCAGAAATTTCTGATGATGGAACAGCTGCTAATGCTCAATGATGTGGGTAAAAATTAAGTGGATCAGCACCATATTTTATGTATGTGCAAACAATATGAAAAATGTCTTGCAAATACTAAAGAGAGGCTTCACACACATACACACACACTTTCTCTAACCAAAACCTAATATTTTCTCCTTGGAATGTTCTCAAATATTTCCTTAGCGTGCATGCAGCTTATCAAACTGCATTTATTTTGTTAAATATTATCAAAGCTCTCTCCTTTCACAGTGTTTTACATAGCAGAGTTAATACACAAGGACAAACTATTCCCTATTGCCCTTCATTATTCCTCATTAACTGACTCAGCATCAATTAAGAACATTTGGAGCTGTTTAAATCTCTTCTAACTGGCATTTTTAAAAATCTTCACCCACAATACATTTATTAATGGAAAAATGGCAGACATGAAATATGTAGTAAATCCTCATGTGTTAGCCAGCTGCTTGGAAGAATGAATAGAGTGTAGGTTGCATATAAAATTTTCAAAAAGAGCTGGATGTAATGTAGAAACTCAAGGTTTATTTTCAAGTATTATGCAAGTGCTACTTTGGGAAATTAGCTAAGCCTTAGATTTCAGCAAATCGCTTTCAGCAGATAATTTACTTAATTAATTAAGTTTAGTTTTGGCTTCTGAGTTAATCATTGACATGCCACTGGATACACCACTATGTTTTGATTGTTGATTTTTAATCTTTGGCTTCCTTTGAAGGAAGTTGCTATTCCATCGTCTTAGAACAATCTGATGTGCTAATGGATTCAGTGTGTTTTACTTGTTCAAAAGTTTCCACATTTATTCTAGATCATTAGTAGCATTTATAAAGAAAGAAAAGAGAGAGAGAGTAGGCATTCCACATACATGGGGTCTAGGACAACTCATTGTGGCTGATTTGATCTCACCAATTCGCCTCGGGACAACTCGCTCTGGCTAATTCACCACAGGACAACTTGCCATGGGAAATTCAGCTGCAGTGAGATGGCCAAGGTGAGACAGCCATGGCAAATCAGCTATGGTAAGTTGTCCCATTCTGACATGCATAATAGAACACCGACTCTCTCCTTTTCTGTTGAAGACACAGACAATTTTGTATAGAGATCAGGGCTGCCTGGACTAGGTATCACAGATTCAAATCCCAATTGAATTATGGATATCTTTGAAATATCTTGAATCAGTCACAATCTTTCACTTTGGCTCAATTTATAACATGTGAGTGCAAAAGGTGTGGGTGTGGGGTATAAACATTTATGTACTATGTTCCCACAAATATAGCACATCAAAACCTGACCTTGGTCCTAAATAGGACCAGACTATCTGAGGGATTGTCTCTCCCCAGTTATATCAGCCTGCCCCATTAGAATCTGGCAGAGAAAACGTTTCAATATTTCATGTACCAACAACTAGGGAATTACATTTTGTGGATCCCAGGAGACATGCTTCCACAGCTGTGGTGCCTGCCTTATGGAACATTCCTTCCCACCAATTAGATTAGCTCCATCCCCTTTGATTTTTAGGAACACACTATACATATATGCAATATGTTATACATATTGCATATATGTATATAAGTAACTGTACATGGGTGTGTGTGATGGTTTCAAACTGAGCCAATTTTAAATTTCAATATTTCAAACCAGTAATCTACACTTATTGAAGTATAGAACTGGAAAACAACCACCCACCCATATATGATGCAAAGCAATCCAGAAAGCCAAGTCTTTGCTGACATCTAATGGCCATCCATAGTTTTGCAACCTAGATGCAAGCTGACTGTTCTATCTAGGTTTGAATGACTAAGAAGAAACTGTCACTGGAGTTAAACATAGCTGTAGAAACAAATATCAGAATCCCTGCAGTAAAACATTCACAGAGAATCACAGGTTGATTCTGTGGACTGTTTGGGTATAAGAAATAGTGAGAAGTGATAGAGCAAACATATTTTTCAAGTCACTAACCTGATTTGAACAAAATGAAAGCAATGGTTTAATGTTATATCTAAATTTCTCCTTCTCCTTTCTTACAATTGTTTCCATTTTCAAATAAACACTGTCTTTTCATCCAATTTGGGAACTACAGTTAGAGACAAAATACATGGTTTAATCTTGACTCATTTGGACAAACAGTAGTTTGAACTAACCACAGCCTGTTTTCAATCCTCTCCCATTTTCAATAATTTTCTCAGATGAAATGAAAATAAAATGGAACTGGATGCTTCTTGTGGTCATTTAGAAGAGAAGAAGGTAAACTGGGAAAACTGCTTAATGTCCAGGCCACAAGTAATCCCTGAACTACATTATAACTGAATGTGGCCTTCAGAAAACAGTTTTCAATGTGCCAAATAAGTGTAAATTTGCTTTAAGGCACAGTGATTCAGAATGAGATCCTAAGGAATCTGCTTTAGAAGTTAAGCTTTAAGGCCAATAAAACTTAATCTCACTTTTTAAATTTAATTTGGACTTTAATTCTATTTCTGCCTACTATTCACCTCTGCCAAAGGATATGTTTCTTCAAATTGTTTCTAGAGTGGATGGTATTCAAAAATTGTTTACTAGTTCATCTAGATTAATGTCTTCCATTAAATCATAATATATTGCCTCATATACTGCCCATGGTTTTCACTTTTAGCACTAGCAAAGAGCTCAGGAGGTATTTATCAAGAACACAGCTGATGATTTACTCTTCAGGTGCTGCTGAATTCCTTCAGGAGCTGTCCTTTCAACCTCTGACCATAAATTCTATATTACAAAATTGGCAGACTTTAAAGTACCTTGTTACTATTTAATGCAACATAAAAAATAAAAAATCCTGAACTGAAAAGACCTACATATTTAAGGAGCAGAAATCAGTTTTATTTTAGACATATGATCAAAATGTAGAAAATAAAATGATTAACCTTTGGGGAATGCATGGAAGAATAATCATATTCCCTAATAAATACCATGGTATATGCCATTCCAAACAAATGCACAAGTCCTTGTGTTTTATAATATCTAGAGGAACCTTTCTCAAAGTCTTTATAAGCAGCTGCGTTTTCCAGACTAACATAGATACTTTGGACAGTATCCCAGTCATCTTTGCATGCAGGTATACACATAGCCACATGTGGAGTGTGGGAGGCAGAAGGACTGATGCTTTTGAAGGGTTTGCACTAATTCTACATATAGTTATCCTGGGAGACAATGTTATCCTAAGAAAAGTCCAGTTTTTAACTATCCAAGATTATAGCTGGAACTCCATCCACCACTGTGAAAGTAGCACTTTTAAAATGACACCTTTAGGCGTCATTTGGCATATACCATGGCATATACCAATGGCATATACCATGGTGTTTATTAGGGAATATGATTATTCTTCCATGCATTCCCCAAAGGTTAATCATTTTATTTTCTACATTTTGATCATATGTCTAAAATAAAACTGATTTCTGCCCCTTAAATATGTGGGGTTACTTAACTCTGGAATTTCTCAGCTAGCAGCTTACATTTGGTGGCTACAGATCATCTGCCAGAAGTCAAAAAGTTTGTGTTCTCCTTTCCCTATCCTTCACCTTCAAGTTCTTGGGTTGTTCATGGAGAGGAATGTTTGACTCAGAGGAGAGTTGGTACTGTTGCCTACCCTGCTTTGTTGGGAAAAGAGACCCATTCATAGAACTGCACCCTGCTTCACCCACTTGGGGCAATACAGGTCCTCGACTTAGAAAGGTTCATTGAGTAACTGTTCAAAGTTACAACAGCACTGAAAAAAGTGGCTTATGACCTCTTCTCAGAGTTACGACCTATGCAGCATCCCTGTGATCATGTGATGCTTAGCAACTGGTTCATATTTATGACTGTTGCTGTGTCTCAGGGTCATGTGATCACCTTTTGCAACCTTCTGACAAGTAAAATCAATAGGGAAGCCAGATTCACTCAACAACCAGGTTATTAATTTATCAGTTGTGGTAAGATTCACTTAACAACTGTGGTAAGAAAGGCCGTAAAATAGGATAAAACTCACTTAACAAACATTTCACTTAACAACAGAAATTTTGGGCTTAATTGTGGTCATAAGTCGAGGACTACCTCTAATGCTTTTTTTGTAAGGTTGTGGGATGCAGAGAGGCAATTGCCAGTGACAAAACTACTACTAAAACTAAAATCTTATGGTATCTCTGGACAACTGCCTAACTGGATAGAAGCATTCCTGTCAAACAGACAACAAATGGTCAAAATTGGGAGCGTCTTATCAAACTCTGTACCTGTCAACAGTGGTGTCCCCCAAGGCAGCGTTCTAGGACCAACTCTCTTCATACTCTACATAAATGACCTCTGTGATCATATTAAGAGCAACTGTGTTCTCTTCACTGATGATGTAAAGCTATTCAACACCACAGACAATACTGCTACCCTTCAAAAAGACCTCGACTGTGTATCAGAATGGTCAAATAAATGGCAACTTCAAATCTCAACAAATAAATGCTCTCTCTTATATATTGGCAAACAAAATCAGAAAATAAAATACAAGCTGAATAGTCAAGACCTTGTTGATGATCCAAACTCCGTCAAGGACCTTGGAATACTCATCTCTAATGATCTAAGTGCTAGAGCCCACTGTAACTACATAGCCATAAAGGCATTAAGAGTTGTTAACCTAATCCTACATAGCTTTTTCTCTGGTAATATCATACTACTAACTAGGGCATACAAAACATTTGCTAGACCAATACTCGAATACAGCTCATCAGTCTGGAACCCACATCACGTATCTGATATTAACATAGTTTAGAAAGTCCAGAAATATTTCACATGGAGAGTTCTACATTCCTCTGCTCGTTGCAGAACACCTTATGCCACCAGACTTGAAATTCTAGACCTAGAAAACCTAGAACTACGGTCTGATCTAAGTGTAGTATATAAAATCATACATTGCAATTTCCTTCCAGTCAATCAATACTTCAGCTTCAACCATAACAATACAAGAGCACACAATAAATACAAACTCAAGGTTAACCGCACCAAACTTGATTGCAGGAAATACGACTTCAGCAACAGAGTGGTCAATGTCTGGAATACTCTACCTGACTCTGTGGTTTCTTCCCCAAACCCCCAAAACTTTAACCTTAGACTGTCTACTATTGACCTCATCCCTTTCCTAAGAGGTCTGTAGGGGGAGTACATAAGTGCACCAACGTACCTACCATCCCTATCCTATTGTTTCTTTTATTTTTCTTATATGTATTCATTTCATGTATTCACAACTATGTTTATCCTTGTAAGCGATTGACAAAATAAATAAAATAAAATAAATAAATAAATAAATAAAAGGTAACCATTGGGCATACCAACAGAATATGGTTGGTTGATTAAATTAGGCACATGATATTTTAAGCTTCAAGGACAGAGCTTTATCATCAAGATGGTATCCTTTCAATGTTAATTCCTTTTCAGATGGATAAATTATAGCATACAGCAAAAGAGATAGACCTGTCTTAGCAGTTTATGCTCTTTACCATTTCTCTCCCTGAAAGGAAAGTCTGGAAGAGGAAAAAGTTATTTTCCTTTATTTTCCTTTCCTTTTCTGTTTGAGGGAGTTTTCTTCACCAGGGATAATTCTCTACTAGGGAAATAAGTGGTTTCAAGACCAGGCCTCTTTGGAGGGTTGGAGGAGTTTTACATGCTTGAGTGAAAGAAATTCAGTAACAGTCCTTTCACTTGCTGTCAGTCAACAGCTTGAGCTTACTGTCTCCCCCCTTTTCTTTCAGCCATTAAGCTTATTCACCTCTGAGTCTAAAACTACTCACTCCCTGAGAATGAGGCTTACTTCCCAAGGAGGCCAATGTTGTCCCTCCACCATACCACCTAATGACAAGTGATAGCAAAATGGCTGTCGGAGAATAGCAATAGCACTTAGACTTATATACCACTTTACAGTGCTTTTCAGCCCTCTCTAAGTGGTTTACAGAGTCAGCATATTGCCCCCAACAATCTAAGTCCTCATTTTACCCACCTCAGAAGGATGGAAGGCTGAGTCAACCTTAAATTATCAGGAATGCTACTGAAAGTAAGCTTCCTTGCAAATGTTGCCTTCCCTGGGCCAGCAGATCTTCCACTGCTCCTTCTGCTTCCTCTGCAGCTATCTAGTTAGTTCCAGACAGGGGACAGTAAGCATAGACAACCAAGAGAATCTTTAATTATGTCCATTAATTGATTTACAATTTAATGTATTAGGGTCACCTGCTCATTGACAACTTTATCCAATTTATAATGATCAAAGTCAGAAATAAAACTTTAAAACCCACTAATAAAAAGATAATCATAGCAAGGGATGAAACAATGGAATGTGAATTAAGATATTATGTAATACATGCAAATTATTGATGGTGTAATGTGACAATTTGTGCCTCACATGTTCCTCCATGGTCATCCATGAAAGCAAACTTCCACCTCCAAACAGCAACAAAACAAAAAGGTCTCTTGCCTCAGTTTGTGGAATAGCAATCAGCACAGCATTGGTATTAGTAGTAGTTATAAAAACAACATCTAATTCTGCCATATAAGCAAGTAAGCTCAAGTGACCACATGACCAAAATGTAATACCTAGAGCTTGGATTGGGTGGTTGCAGCTGCCATCTTTACTTTTTGAATCTTCCTTGAGAATTCCCCTGACCCAAAAGCAGTGTACTAGAAATAAAATGGGTTTATTGCTTTATCCATTTTTAAAACTGCTCATCTCCCTTACAGAAGTGATAGTCTCAAAGATAACCAGAGCACTGTACATCATACAGGTTCCTCCTCCTCTCTCAGACTCTCACCAATAGAATCAGATTCAGAATGGCCTTTCACACCTGCTGTTTTGTTTCAGCACTCCTACTGCATGGTTCTTCCAACCATTTGATGACCATAGCAGCTCTATTACTGCTGGACTAGACAGAAAAATAAGCAATAATTTAAAGGTTCACTGGGACAATGCTCTAGTACAGTCTCTGGGAATAGAACAGAGCTTGGCTTGAAATGATGGTACTTTATTCTGAATACAGAACAGATCAATACATGTTTTGTTCTGGGCGTGGAACACCATAAACAGTAGGCTTCCTGTAGGAGAGATCTTAATGCTGGAAACAAATTTTTGTGACTCGATTTACTTGTCTATCTATGATCAGGACCAACAGGAGATATGTCTTTACTCTCTCTTTTTCAGTCAGGGGTGGAAAACCTAAACCAGCCAAACCTGGCTTGGTTTCTGTCCTTGGACAGGTTAGATGATGTCAGTGACCATGGCTGATAGGGAATGCAACTGGAAGGGTGTGTGCTTGGTATTGTTCCAAAGTAATGCTGAGCATGACTGGATCAGGCTTGATGGTCATGATCCTGTTTCTCATCTGTGTCTAATCTACAATGCTGGTAGGATTGCAGGCTGAAACTGTATCAGTTTTGCCTGGTACATGAATTGGCTTGCAGCCAGAAACTCTGGTAATCTTAGTTTAATCTTCCAATTGAGTGAAGATGGACAAAAGGACTGTGGCTACTGGGCCACACTTGCTCCTAACTTTTAAAATTAACCATTGCAAAGTACTAATGGAATGAATTCAACCCAAATACAACAACCTTGAAATTAGAGAAGGCCCACACACAGTGCTATTCTTAATGAAACATGCACAATTCCACCAAATCCCTAAGAATTTGGCAATGCTTGTGCAGTGACTGCAAATCTGTTCTTTGCACAACTATTACATGCAATAATATTAAACATAATTACCTTGAACCATCAGGGTAGATCATACAACAGGTGTTTCAGTATGTTATTATGTTCACTTTTAATGAACCAGAATATTGAATGTTCCTGTTGAAGCGAATGTTTTTGTTGGCAGGAAACTTTGGCTAAGTCTGCTGGCTAAATCTGTTTTAGAAAATGGAGCATTAGCAAAGTTTGGGATGATTATATAAGAAACAGATTGTGTGTGTGCAAGGATATTATGAAAACCCGAGTAAGTCTATTTCTATTCAGAAAACTCCGGTTATTAAGCAGATTAGAAGAATAATCTGTCTAAGTATCATCTGCTAAGTAAGTGGTATCTTCAGGCAAAATTGGGGAAATGGCACCGCCAGCTCAAGTTGGCTGTTTGCCCCAATTTTGCTTGAGCAGAAAGCCTGCCAGAACTGCCCCATCTTATTACAAGGCCTTGCATCCCACAGGGAAAGTACTTTTAGAAGGGGAAATCCTCCCCCTCAGGGCAGCTTGCGGCTTCCTGCTTCCTGCAGTTGATGAGGAACTTGTGGAGACAGATGCTGGAGATCCAAATTCAGCAGGAACCCTTGTTAGAAAAGGTAGTTTTGAACCTAAGGAAGCGTTTTGAAAGAATGCTGAGTAATTAGTAGCTGAGCATTCCATTGAAAAGAATAACAAACGCTCGTAATATCATTGCCTTGGATGCAGAGTGTGAACTTTGCCCAGGCATTTATTATATTATAGAAGCAAAACCCATTTTTTGATTAAGGAGTACATAAGGATAAAAAGTCCCCCCCTTACCCTACCTGAGAGAGACAGAGTGAGAGAGTTCCACTTGTCTTCAAAAAAGAGATTTGTTTAAGTAAGTGAGAAATAGTCACTGGACTTTTTGTGAAAATCCTTTCCTTTCTTTATCTTTCACTATTTGTCGTAGTAGTCAAAATATAGATGCTGCAATCTCCAACAAACAGATCTGACTAACTAGGCCACTGGGCAGAATCATGCTTTGCCAGGCTTATCAGCCTGAAGTCTGCTCAGGCTGGCTGGCTCTTCTTTTAACCAGCTTCCTTTGCCAGGGAGATTCTACTTCAGACAAACTAGAAATGAAGGAGGTTGGTGATGGGAATTAACAATTATTTTCCAGATAGCATACTCCCATTCGTTATCTTATTTTGTGATAGGAGGGAGAGCAGAGTAAAGAAAATCTGGCTCCAGGAAACTGCTGTAGTGTTAGGGCTAAATTCCCAGGCTATTAAAATAGGTCCATGACACACATTTAGACAAGCATGTCTGGTGTAATGCTATGTGAAGAAAACCTTGAGGAATGGGTCAAAAAGGTGCTGTCTAGGCAGAGGTGTTATTCAGCAGGTTCTGACCAGTTCTAAAGAACTGGTGGCAGAAATTTTGAGTAGTTTGGAGTACCAGCAAATACCACCTCTAACTGGTCCCATCCCCATCTGCCTCATGAATCCCAGCTGATTAGCTGGGTCTTTTTTTGTTGCCCTGTACAGGAAAATGGAGCTGGAAAGCAGATTAGTGGGGTGGGGAGGGAATGGAGATTTTACAGTATCCTTCCCCTGCCATGCCCACCAAGCCAAGCCATGCCCACCAAGTCAAGCCACACCCACCAAGCCACAGCACACCTACCAAGCCATGCCCAGAACCAGTAGTAAAAAAATCGAATACCACCACTGTCTCTAGGTAATGGTCAGGTAAGAGAAGGGATAGCCATGGACACAAAGAAAGGCTCAGGAGGGACTCTCCCTAGCATCTCAGAAATGGCAGGAGATTGGTACCTCCAGACTTGCAAGATTTTGTTAACATAGCCTTACAATAAAGTAGAATTAGCTCACCTTGGTAGTATTTCCGGTCCAATCTACCTGGGAAGGCTGACATCAATTTTGCAAATCTGAAAGTACAGGTAGTCCTCAACATACGGCCACAATTGATCCCCAAAATTTATGTTGCTTAAGTGAGAAATTTGTTAAATGAGTTTTGCCCAGTTTTATGACTTTGATTGCCACATTTGTTAAGTGAATCACTGCAGTTGTAAATTAGTAACATGGTTGCTAAGTCAATCTAGTTCCCCCATTGACTTTGCTTGTCAGCAGGTTGTAGAACGGGATCACCTGATCCGGGGACACTGCAACCCTCATAAATGTGAGTCAGCTGTCAAGCCTCTGAATGCAAATCATGTGACCATAGGGATGCAGAAATGGTCATAAGTGTGAAAAATGGTCATAACTCCAGTGCCATTGTAATTTCAAATGGTTACTAAGTGAACTGTTGTAAGTCAAGGACCATCTGTATAAATCTCCTGCTGTCTCCTTTTCAGTCTGAGAAATTAGCAAGGGCTCTTTCTGACCTTTATTTCCCCCCCATTATGCAGCTGAGTGCCTGCCCCCTCTTATCTGTTACATAGGCAACATCCCTTTACCCCTTTTCTCAAGGTCTTTCTCACATACCATTACAACTGCATATATTGTATTTGCTTGCCTTAACTTTTTATGAAGCTGTAGCCAATTGGTCATCTGCTAAACTTGATGCAATTCAAAAGTGGTACAGTTTGATGAGCCTGTTTTATATTTGGCTCCTATGATCAGCGGTGGGTAAAATGAGGACCCAAATTGTTGGGGGCAATATGCTGACTCTGCAAACCACTTAGAGAGGGATACAAAGCACTATAAAGTGGTATATAAGTCTAAGTGCTATTGCTACTGCTATTTCCTGTCCCCTTTTTCTGTCATGATTATCAGTTTCTTGTTTTTGGCTTTTCATTCTCCTATCAAAATCTGTGTCATTTTGTTGTTGATGCCTTTTGTTCTTTATAGACTTCTTTTGATATAGTTTAATTTAGTTTTAGGCAGCTGTAAGATGTTTGTTTCCTTTATCCATTGTGGTTGGTAGATCGCATGCCAGACAGTTAAAGTACACAAGCTTTGTGATCAATGCCCACATTTTTTTTGTGGTGATGACTCATATTCTGATCATGACCTGCTTAAAACCCAACTTTAGTGCATCATTCCTTTCAATTTTTTCCCCAGGACCTGAATATGTGTTAGAGTTTAATTCTTTGGCTTTACGTGGATTTTATCAAATATGTATGTTGGCTAGAACCTATCAAGTTAAAAATAATTTAAATCTTTTATTCAATATTTTTCTTTATTCTTTCTTCAGACACAAACTGAGCAATGTGTTATATGCAGTTCAAGGCAGTGAGCTATGTGCAGATCTGTTCATTGGGGAAACAAAACAATCACTTCATAAGCGCATGGCACAATACGGGAGAACAAACACATCAAGACTAGATTCAGCAGTCCATCTACATTTAAAAGATACAGGGCACTTTTTTGAAGACAGCAAAGTCCACATTTTGAACAGAGAAGAACCACTGGTTTAAAAGAGGGTCAAATAAGCCATTTATATCAAAATTGAACAGTCCTTTATCAACAGAGGGTGAGGGATACAAATCTACAACACAGTCTTTTCAACAGTTCAACAGGTTTCAAACCAATTTGCACCACTGAGGTGACCCTGATGACACAGATAAACCTCCAGGTGATCTTACTGACTCGCTAAAAGAATGAAAATGACCAATTGTCTACAAGGAGTATAAATCCTTCCATTCCCCACCATCCAGTCAGAGCTGAAGAAGCTTCTTGGATGAGAAGTGAAACATCTTCAAAGAAAAAAAAAACAGAAAGTCCAGTTGCCTCCTGAAAAAAGCACCTTTGGGACAAGCTGGATGACTGAGAATCTCCAAAGACATTTCTTCTTTGGCTTTTCTATTAACTTGTACCTTTAGAATATACCTATTGAAGAATGCAAACATGGGCTTGGGAATGAGGGAGGGAGCAATGAACCATTACAGGTAGTCCTTGACTTATGACACAACTGAGCCTGGATTTTGATTGTAAGTCCCTGTGGTTGTAAGTCGAGTGACCACATGACCAGACTCAATTTTATAACCATTTCTATTACGACTGTTAACTGAGTTAGCAAAATGAGTTAAGTGAGTTGCAAAAATGTTGCAAGATGTACTTTGTGATTGCAGGATACTGCAACTGGCTGTAAATGCAAACCAGTTGTCAAGCACTGTGGTGGAATTCAAATTTTTTTTGCTACCGGTTCTGTGGGCGTGGCAGGGAAGGAGACTGTAAAATCTCCAGTCAGAGGTGGTATTTGCCAGTTCTCTGAACTATTCAAAATTTCCACTACCAGTTCTCCAGAATCGGTCAGAACCTGCTGAATACCACATCTGGTCAAGCACCCAAAATAGGATTATGTGACAAGGGTGGTGCAATAGTCATAACTTTGAAAAGTTACTGTTGTTAACTTTGAACAGTCATTAAGTGATTGGTTATAAGTCAAGGATTGCCTGTAAGGGAGGAGAAAATATTACTGTGCCTTGGGAAAGAGCAAAGTGCGAGAAAAATGCTTGGTATAAGATATGGTGTGCAATTGGCAGGAACAAGTGGTTCAGAAAATTCCTTTATTTTGTGAAACAACAATGCTCCCTGCATGATTTAATTACAATATTGGTCTGAAACTTTGCATTAAATATAAACATTTTGGCTGGTTGTAAAGAACATACTAAATCACCGATTGACCCAGCATGTTTTAGTTTATAATGTTATCCAAATGCAAATAGTCAAATGAAGATTCATTATAAACCATGATCATGGTTACTACCATTATGTTGATGATTAAGTCAGAAGGCATTTCAAGCTTCCTAAATTAAAGTGGAGGGGGGGGGAGAATCCATTGTTCCTTCAGAGTAAATACAGAGAGCTCTGATCTTACAACTGTCTTGTTGAGAGGCAAAAACTTTCATACAAAACATTTCTTTGTATAAATCCTTGGTTTTATAGCAGTCTCACTTACAGACAAAATCTCATTTAAAATCCTTCCAAAGTACAGTTGTGGAATGCAGTTTTTTAATTTAAAAAGTGCTTATCAATCAATTGCTGACACCAGCTCAACTGATAGCCACTTCAAGGAGTTAAGTAAATTATTTTTTTAAAGAATGGATGGTTTGGAAGGGGTAAAAAAATAGTTGACCACTGTTAGTTGAATAATATTCTCAACAAGAGCTAACACTATAAATTGTGTTAAGTATTTCCTGCAGCATTGAATTATGGGATAATGGGAAAAGGTAAAGACAGTTTTGCTAAGTTCTCTAATGGTTCTTTTTTATATATGTGTTGAATGACTGGTGACTGATAACTAGAATTTAAAGTGTAACTCTGCTCTTGAGCTATATTTCAATTGGCTCCATGTACGTCTTTGGCTGAAAAGGCTGCTTTTGAAAGCTTGGACTAATAAGAAATATTATTATATAATATTATTTCTCTCTGGACATGCCCAACTGTGGCTGGTTTGGGGCATTGGGTTGTACTCATCCATCAGATCTGAATTCTACAAACCATGAGAAGTTATCACACATTTAGATGCATTGGTTATGGCTTGAATCCAAAGAGCTACTTTAAGTTGTTTTTAAAAATGAAGGCTTGTATTCATCAATGTTTCTTTCTTTAAAATGCTCTTATACCCTAGAACCTTCAAAAAAAAAGTTTTGCAGATCCCAAGGCTTTATTATTTATTTAATTTTTATGTCTTATCTTTCTTCTAGAAAGGATCCCAGAATAGCTTACCATATGAAGAAAATCCATTGTTATTACTATTATTTGTTACATCTATGCCTTATATTTCTTGCAAGAAATTAAGATATATGAACATAATTTCCTCTCTTCCCCCCCAAAAAAATCCCACTGCATCTTCACTAGAACCATAGGTGGGATAAACCCAAGAGCATTCAGTAGAGTACATTGAGTAGAGGCTGAATCCAATTCTTCCAATCCTTAAGATATAAAAAGTTGGCGTACATTAGATGTTTGATTTCCATTCCCTGAATTCTCACCAATAGTGAATTCTTGGAGTTGCAATCTAGACATCTGGCAGAAGCCAAGACTGGATTGGCAAACAAACAGGTTCTAAATCTTAGTGGATATCCGGTAGAGGAGGCAAACTTATTACTTGTTACTTAAGAAACATCCACATTCAATGTGGATTGATACCTGCAAAAATAAAAAATAAGGGTATATGGCTTGTGAACTGCACACTGCAGGTTGCCCACCTGTTCCATAGGCAATGGGATTACTGATGCTTATCTGCTGCAAAACATTCTGGTACTCATTTTGGAACAAAATTATTCCAGTTGCCTACCAGCAATAGCGTGCATCATCATGGGTTGTGGTGGTACGAATGGTATGAATGGTTGTGGTAAGAATGCAGTACTGAAAGCTAATTCTGCTGACTGTTGGCTGCCAGCAGTTTGGCAGTTTGAAGCTCAAGGTTGACTCAGCCTTCCATCCTTCCAAGGTCAGTAAAATGAGGACCAGGTTGTTGGGGGCATTATGCTGACTCTATAAATCGCTTAGAAAGGGCTGTAAAGCACCGTGAAGTGGTATATAAGTCTATGTGCCCTTTGCTATTCCTTTAGGCATCAAAATGTGCTGGATCTGTAGTTTTCAGATGCTTAACATTCCTATCACCTAAGGAAGAGAAGGAGATAGAGAAATGTGTTAGTTGCAGGATTGTTACCAAAAGGAACAGAGCTGATAATAAGGGATTCTTACGTTTGCTCTTAGCAAAGGATTTCCTGATAACATCCAGTGCTTCCTCAGAGGCCATAGATTTTAAACTCTAGAGTTGGCTGTGTTGTTACTTCTTGATTGGTTTGTGGAGTTGATGTATGCAGATTGGATGGCTTTTTCCTGAGACCCTGTGTGGCTGAGGTGCTGGCTGTGTGTCTCTCAGCCTTTTGTGTTGTAACGACCTGGGTAATGGGCTGTGTGATGACCTTCTGAGTTCTATTGTTGTGACGTCCTGGGTGTGGTGCTGTAATCTCCTGGGTCGTTGTCTGTGCTGCAACCTCCTGATGTTTTGTGTTGTGATCTCCTGAGTTCTGTGATGTAGTATCCTGGGTGGAAGGCTGTGATGTGGCATTCTGGGCCTTGGTTTGGCTCCGAGTTTGAGGTCTGGCTATGTGTTTATAGTGTGTGTCAGTTTGCTTAGTTTGGGGGTTGGAGGGGGTGTAGCAGCTGGTGTTGCAGCCATGGTCTGGTTTCTGGATGGTGGTTGCCTTTCATCTAAAGATGATGAGATCGAACGTTGTATTCTCAATCTTACAGGGACAAGACCAATACACCAAGACCTACATACCTTTACCCGTGAAAATCTACAAAAACATATATATATATATATATATATATATATATATATATATATATATATGTGTGTGTGTGTGTGTGTAGGTCTTGGTGTATTCGGTCTTGTCCTGTGTAAGATTGAGAATACCTTGGCAGCGTTCGACGAAATCTCATCCGTCATCTTCAGGCTGGTGTCTTCAGCGTTCTCCTGGGAGAAGTGTGTGATTGTGGCTGTTTTCCCTTTTAAACTCTAGAGTTGGCTGTGTTGTTACTTCTTGATTGGTTTGTGGAGTTGATGTATGCAGATTGGATGGCTTTTCCTGAGACCCTGTGTGGCTGAGGTGCTGGCTGTGTGTCTCTCAGCCTTTGTGTTGTAACGACCTGGGTAATGGGCTGTGTGATGACCTTCTGAGTTCTATTGTTGTGACGTCCTGGGTGTGGTGCTGTAATCTCCTGGGTCGTTGTCTGTGCTGCAACCTCCTGATGTTTTGTGTTGTGATCTCCTGAGTTCTGTGATGTAGTATCCTGGGTGGAAGGCTGTGATGTGGCATTCTGGGCCTTGGTTTGGCTCGAGTTTGAGGTCTGGCTATGTGTTTATAGCGTGTGTCAGTTTGCTTAGTTTGGGGTTGGAGGGTAGCAGCTGGTGTTGCAGCCATGGTCTGGTTTCTGGATGGTGGTTGCCTTTCATCTGTGGCGTGGGCTTGGGTTTGAGTCTCCTGGGAGAATGAGTGAGACACAGCCGAAGATGACGATGAGATTGCTGACATATATAATAAATGAATATATAAATAAATGAATGGTGAGGATGGCAATTTAATAACACTAGCACGTAGTCCTGATAGCAAGGAGCTCTGTTAATGTATGTCAGTTCTTTAAAAACCATTAGCTTCTCAATTATTTTAGCTAAAGTCCACAGCCTCTTAAATTAAAGTAGTTACTCCCTACCTAATCCATTCCAAAGCCATAAGCCCAAACCAGAATACCATACTGTGGTTACTTTCAACACTTCATCTAACTCAGATTCTATCAGATCAGATAGGGTGGGTGTGGTTCCAGGGCAGGACTTTCCTTTAAAGGATGTGGCTTAAAGACTGTGGCTTCCCTTAAAGAATGTTATCTAATGGAACATAGGGCACTTTTCAATAGCAGCCCCTCCTGAGAAACATCCTAGAAATATGGTAGCCCCCCCTACTCTCTAGGCTTCTGGAAAGCATTAAAAACTGCTTCTTCCCTTATGCTGTGGGATTCTCTCTATAAATACTGGTGGGGAGGTGTGGTGTGCTGGTTCTGTTGTAAGCGGGTTGGTTGGCTGTGTTGTAACTTCTTGATTGGTTGATGGAGTTGATGTTTGCAGATTGGTTGGCTTTTTCGTAAGACCCTGTGTGGCTGAGGTACTGGCTGTGTGTCTCTCAGCCTTTTGTATTGTAATGACCTGGGTAATGGGCTGTGTAAGGATCTTCTGAGTGCTATTGTTGTGACCTCCTGGGTCTTGTGCTGCAATCTTCTTGGTCATTGGCTGTGTTGTAACATCCTTAGGTTTTGTGGTGTAACCTCCTGAGTTCCGTGATGTGATATCCTGAGCGGATGGCTGTGATGTAACGTTCCAGGCTTTGGTTTGGCTCCAAATTTGAGGTCTTGCTATGTGTTCATGGTGTATGTCAGTTTGCTTAGTTTGGGGGGTCGGAGGGTGTAGCAGCTGGTGATGCAGCTGTGGTCTGGTTTCTGGATGCTGGTTATCTTTTGTCTATGGGATGGGTTTGGGTTTGAGTCTGGTGAAGGAGATTGGTGGTGGCATCATGTGTTGTTTTGGGTCCGATGTTGGTTTTCGTGGCTGGGACTCATTTGTTGATTAGGGCTAGTTTCCAGGTGTCTGGTAGGCAGGAGGTATCATCCCATTTATTCATGTTATGGGGGTGTTTCTCTATTTCGATGGCTTCCCTAATTATTCTCTTGTTGAAGTGTTCAGTATTGGAGATTAATTTGGTTCCCTCAAAATCAATTTCATGTCCTGTGACTTTAAGGTGCTGGAAAAGGGAGGAAGTATTTTCTTCATTTATTTATTTATTTATTTATTTATTTATTTATTTATTTATTTATTTATTGTTTGGACTTGTATGCGCCCCATCTCAAGACTCGGGTGGCTCACAACTAAAAACAACAACAATAAATAATTAAAAAAAATTAAACCAATTCACAAACCCAAAAAATTACAAATCTAAAATTTACAATAATTTAAGATAATTTAAAAACCCATCCCCCCCCACGGAGGGGTCACAGCCCTTTTCTGACTGTGTTCTTGTGTTCTGTGATGTGTGCATTTATTCTCCTGTTGGTTTGTCCAATGTATGTGGCTGGGCAATTTTTGCATGGTATTTCATAAACTCCTTGGTTTTCTAGCTGGATCTTGTCCTTGGGGTTTCTTAAGATGTTGGCTATTTTTTGGTCAGTGCCGAAGGCTGTCCTGATATTGTGTTTGTGGAGAATTTTGCTGATTTTATCTGTGGTGCCTTTGATGTAGGGGAGCAGGGCGATACTGTTGTCTTGTTCTGTGTCTCAGTTTTTTGGGGGTGTCTCCCTTAGGATTAGGTTGGTAATTGTGCTCCTTTGGAATCCATTGGAAATTAATACATTAGTGATACTCTCAATCTTACACGGGAAAAGACCCAAATACACCAAGACCTGCATATATGTGTGTGTGTGTGTGTGTGTGTGTGTGTGTCTGTGTGACTGTGTGACTGTGTGTCTGTGTGTCTGTGTGTGTGTCTGTGTGTGTCTGTGTGTGTCTGTGTGTCTGTGTGTCTGTCTCTGTCTCTGTCTCTGTCTCTGTGTGTCTCTGTGTGTGTGTGTGTCTCTCTCTCTGTGTGTAACATATATATTCATATATGCACACATGCATGTTATATATATAAGATGGGCAACCATTCTAAATGAATAAAAATTAAATATTTTTAATTTTTAAAATATTAATTGTTCTGGTGCTGGATGATCTCTTTCCTTTTGGCTCAGTACAGAAGACTTCAGTATACCTCTGCCTGATGGCCCCATAAACGCACAGGATGTTAAACCAACTGAGAGTGGTATAACTCACTGACAAATTATTCTATTTTTGAAACATCTGCAAAGATCTGGCTAGGGAATTCTCTATTCCCTTCATTTATTGTTCCTCTACTTTATTCTGTCCTCCTTTCATTTCCTCCCAAAGCCCAGCTTAACAAGCAGTAATTCTAGCACCAGTCCCAGACTCCATATTCAGTTTCTTACCCATTTTTCCTTTCTGCCCAGTGAACATTGTTGATGCACATATGTACATTCATAAAACATTTCCAACAGGATAGCTAGCATTATTTATTTTAAACATTTTTACCCTGACTTTTAGGACATGAAACCTACCAAAAGAATTTATAAAATAGAAAATCACACTGTTGTAAAAGGAGCTGCCGCAGCTGCCGAGATCAATCCTGTAACAGCGAAATAAAGAAGTTAAGTGAGCGGAGTTTCCCACGTCTTCTCTTACCCACAATCTAACACTAGCAATGAAGGTGGGATACTGAGACAAGTGGGACCAGCGAGCACCTGGTAGAAGAACCGAACAATGGCCAGAACCAACACGCCACCCGCCACCGTTCGATCTGACAACTGAAGACTGGAAATCATACGTCAACTGATTCCACATGTTCCTGGAAGGAGGCAACTTGATGAACATTTCAGAGCAGAGGAAGCAAGCTGTTTTCCTCATGCATTGTGGGCCCACCGTTTTCAAAATGGCCAAAGCTCTCTCAGCATCCAATGATGTAAAAAACGATGGCGTGGCCAGACTTAGAGAGGATCCTGAGGGCCCACTACACACCACCAGTATCCTGCCTAAGCAAGAGGCATGAATTCTACAGGAGAGACCAGAAGGAAGGAGAGAGCACCAGCGATTTCATCACAAGCCTGAGGGACCTTGCCGGGGCATGCGAGTTTTTGAACATGGACGAGGCGATGAGGGATCACGTAGTCCTGGGACTCAAGGACCTGATGCTACAAAGCTGACTCCTGACAAAGCCCAAATAATGCTAAAAGAGGCCATCAAAGAAGCATCGGCAGTAGAAGCATCCCAGAAATCTGCCACAGCCATGAGGAAGATGAACAAGACAATACAGCCCCCACTGAAGGAAGCCACTGCCATCCACCACGAGGATTTCAAATCCAAGTCAATATTGGACGATGACAAGGAAGAAACCAACTCCATTCAGAAAGACACCAAAGAAACTGAGAAGGGATAAGAAAGGACTTTTGGTGTGCAGGATGAGAGGAAAATCACCCCTGATTGGAATGCCATTTCCGCTATGCTATCTGCCAACAATGCGAGCAGCGAGGGCACACTGCGAGAGCATGCTGAGCATCCAAACCAACACCAGGACAAAGACAGGTCACACCTCCGTGGAGCCGAGAAAACCAACCTGAGAGCCAATGGAGTCAATTCAGCCAGAGCCAGTGGAACAACGAGTCAGCCACAGCAAGGAATGAAATGCACCAGACAGTGATGGTGGGCCACTCCAGCACGATGAACACTAGGAACATCCACGTCCAAGTCACCACAGAAGGTAAGAAATGCCAGATGGAAGTGGATTCCAGATCTTACCTATCAGTGGTATCCTGAGACACCATCAAACGACTAAGCCCCAGCCTGACCAAAGATCAGCTGAGCAAACAGAGACTAACCCTAAAAGACTCTCAAGGGAACAAGATTCCCGTCATAGGCATAGGGAAATTCCAAGTGACCTTCAAGAACTACTCCAGAATCCTGCCATTAACCGTGGTCGACCGGGACCGGCCAAGCCTGCTGGGGCTTGAGTGATTTAAACTGTTGGGGATTGAAGTCACCAGAATACACAGCATCACCGAAAGTGAATGGGAACACAACCTGATGGAGGAATTCTGGGACGTTTTCGATGAAAAATTGGGCAAGTACTCGGGGTCCCCTATTTCATTTAATCTAGACCAACACTAAAAGTGAGGCTGGGTCCCTTTCACGCTTAAACCTAAAATAGACGAGCAGTTAAACAAGCTCATCGCCCAAGGGATCCTAGAATCCATTGACCACACAAAATGGGAAACCCCTATTGTCACACCAGTCAAGCCAGATGGGTCTGTGCGCATCTGTGCTGACTATAAGGCCACCCTGAACCGCACCCTACAACAGAGCACATACCCCATCCCAGTGATGCAACACCTTTTACATTCCCTGGGGTGGGGGAAGATTTTCGCAAAGCTCGACCTCGCACAAGCCTACCAGCAATTAGCAGATTAACAGATTAACAGATAATCAGAGTTGGAGGGGACCTTATAGGTCATCTAGTCCAACCCCCCGCCCAAGCAGGAGACCCTACACCATTTCTGACAAATGGCAGTCCAATCTCTTCTTGAATGTCTGAAGTGATGGTGCTGCCACAACTTCCGAGGGCAAGCTGTTCCATTGGTTGATTGTTCTCACTGTCAGAAAGTTTCTCCTTATTTCCAGGTTAAATCTCTCCTTGTTCAGTTTCCATCCATTATTCCTTGTCTGGCCTACAGGCACTTTAGAAAATAGCTTGACCCCTTCCTCTCTGTGGCAGCCCCTCAAATATTGGAAGACTGCTATCATGTCTGCCCTGGTCCTTCTCTTCACTAGACTATCCAAACCCAATTCCTGTAACCGTTCTTCATATGCCTTAGTCTCCAGTCCCTTAATCATCCTGGTTGCTCTTCTCTGCACTTTTTCTAGAGTCTCAACATCTTTTTTTATAATGTAGTGAACAAAACTGGATGCAGTACTCTAGGTGTGGTCTTACAAAGGCTTTATAGAGTGGTATTAGTACCTCACTTGATCTCGATTGTATCCCTCTGTTAATGCAATTTAGGATTGCATTTGCTTTTTTGGCTGCTGCTGGCTCATATTTAGCTGGTTGTCCACTAAGACTCCAAGATCCCTCTCACAGTTACTGCTATTGAGCCTGGTTTTACCCAGTCTATATGTGTACTTTTGGCTTTTCTTGCCTAAGTGTAGGACTTTACTTTTCTCTACATTGAATTTCATTTTGTTAGATACGGCCCAATGTTCTAGTCTGTCAAGATCTACCTGGATCTTAAGCCTATCTTCTTGGGTGTTAGTTATTCCTGCCAGCTTAGTATCATCTGCAAATTTGGTAAATCCCCCTTCTATTCCCTCATCTAAGTCGTTGATGAAGATATTGAAGAGTACTGGGCCTAAGACGGAACCTTGTGGCACCCCACTGCTTACTTCCTTCCATGTAGACTTAGACCCATTAAGGACTACTCATTGAGTATGGTTTGCCAGCCAGTTGAGAGTCCATCTAGTGGTGGTGCCATCTATTCCACCTTTTTCTAGCTTACTAAGAAGTAGGTTATGGTCTACTTTGTCGAATGCCTTGCTGAAATCTAAATATATTATGTCCACAGTATTTTGCTGGTCTACTAGTTTAGTCACTATGTTGAAGAATGAAATAAGATTAGTTTGGCATGATCTGTTTTTAACAAACCCATGATGACTGCTAGTTATTACTTTACTTGTTTCTAGATGTTGGCAGATCTGTTTTTTTATTATCTTTTCCAGTATATTCCCGGGTATTGATGTTAGGCTGATTGGTCTATAGTTTCCTGGGTCTGTTTTTTTTTTTGAAGATGGGAACCACATCAGCTCTTTTCCAGTCCTCTGGTAGTTCCGGTAGACCAGTAGACACTGAGTAGACACTGAGACAACAGAAGCCCAGACGATCATAACACACCATGAGGTTTTCAAATGTAAGCGCCTACAGTTTGGGGTCAGCAGTCCCTGGGGCTATTCCAAAGCCTCATGGAATGCCTATTACAAGGGATTAAAGGGGAGGTGCCTTACTTCGACAATGTCCTCATATCAGCAGAGGACAAAGGACAACTACAAAAATGCCTGAGGGAAGTTTTAAGTCGATTCAAGGAGGTGGGGCTAAAAGTAAAAAAGGAAAAATGCCAACTAGCAGCCAACAATGTAGAATTCCTGGGCTATCTAATAGACAGTGAAGGGATCCACCCCATGGACAGTAAAATCAAGGCAATCAAAGAAGCCCCCAGGCCAACAAACAAAACAGACTTATATGCCTTCCTGGGTCTTATTAACTTTTACAATATATTTTTACCACAGAAGGCAACAGTGGCGGAGTCACTTCACAGACTCCTTGACAAGAAGGCAGCCTGGGCCTGGGGGCAAAAAGAAGAATCAGCATTCCAAGGAATAAAAAACATAATCACATCAGACCACGTACTAATCCAGTACAGCGAGACCTTACCATTAATCCTAACCTGCGATGCATCACCATTCGGGGTTGGTGCAATCATCAGCCACAGACTACCGGATGGAAAAGAAGCCCCCATAGCCTTTTATTCAAAGACATTATCCAAACCTGAAAGGAATTATAGTCAACTCAACAAAGAAGCGCAAGCTGCAGTCACCAGGATCAAGCGATTCCATGAGTATATTTATGGAAGGAAGTTTACCCTGGTCACTGACCACAAACCACTACTGGGAATCATTGCAGGAGACAGAGCCACACCGACCATCCTGTCGCCCAGAATGACACATTGGACAGAATTTCTAGCCTACGATTACAATTTAATCTACCAACCCGGAAAAGACATTGACCATGCCAACACATTCAGTTGATGCCCCCTACCCAACCTGGACGAGGATCCAGTGCCAGCCACATCCACGCTCCTGATAGAGACACTTGAGGAAGCACCGGCAACAGTGACAAACATCGCGAGAGCAACCACTAAAGACAAAACCCTGGCATGAATATTGAACTGGGTAGGGAGGGGGTGGCCCGAGATGGAGACAGCCAAAGAGACTAAACCATTCAGGAACAGACAAATGGAACTATCAATACTGAAAGGGTGCATACTGTGGGGGGAATCGGGTGATAATTCCCAAGAGTCTAAGGGACGATATAATAGGAATGTTGCATGCGGGACACCCGGGAATAGTTAAAATGAAATCCCTGGCAAGGAGCTATGTTTGGTGGCCAGGGATGGATAAAGAAATAGAGGCCTGGGTATCAATCTGCAAGGCCTGCCAGGAGTCCAGGCCAGCACCTCCCACAGCACCCAACCATGAGTGAGAAACACCAAAGGGACCATGGTCAAGGGTACATATCAATTTTGCAGGGCCAGTAAAGGGACACACATTTTTTATAGTAGTGGACACATATTCTAAATGGCTGGAAGTCAGCATTATGCAGTCTACCACAACAGAGGCCATCATTAGAAATCTTAGAAAACTATTTGCAACATACAGCCTGCCGGATATAATCGTATCCGACAATGGACCCCAGTTCATGGCCACCCAATTTGAAGGGTTCCTAGTGCAGAACGGGATACGGCATGCCCTGGTGACACCGGGGCACTTCTCTACAAATGGGCAGGCAGAACACATGGTACGTTGCACAAAAGAAACCCTCCAAAAGCTAGGGTCCAGGGACACATAAGCTAAAATAGACAAGCTGTAAAGTATACAACACATAACGTCCAGCGCCACAACAAATAAGAGCCCCACTGAACTACTCATTGGAAGAAAGCTGAGATCACCCCTAGACAGATTACACCCCCTATACAACCCAGACAAACCAGTAGACTCATTCAGCAAATGCCGGATATTCCAAACAGGTGACCCAGTTTATGCCAAAATCCTATCAGGGGAGCCCCTATGGATACCCACAAGGGTGGCCCAGGTAACCAGGCCCCACTCTTGCAAGGTTGACACAACAGATGTGCGAAGTTGGAGGAGACACATGGATCAACTTAGAGCCCGAGGGACAAGAGGTGGCTCAGACATGAGCAGGGAGCAAGGGGGAGACCCTTCACAAAGGCACAACATGAACAGAGAGGAAGGGGGAGACCCCTCACAAACAAGGAATCACATAGAACAGGCCCTGACAGCTAATGAGACACAACCTCAGAAATTAATAATAGGACTGAACGAAAAAAGCAGACACTCACCTGAATCCCAAAGGCAGAACAGCATGGACAGGCAGGGACAGGCCCACGGAGAAATCGAAAGGGTGGCCTCTAGTGGAGACAAAATGGCCACCCCAGCCAGAAGTTTCCAGGAGGTTCCAATGGGAAGAACAGAAGAAACAGTAAACAGTAAGTGAAGTAAATGAACAGCGCGAAGACCAGCCAGCGACTGAGCTGCGCAGGTCCAGTCACACCCACAAAAGCCCCGCCTACTTACGTGACTACGTACGTTAAGCGGGACAGGATTGGGTGGACTGGACCAGGTGGGGAGGGATGTTAGGTATTAGCATATTCACCTCTGGTTGGTTGATCCACGGCGGCGGGAATTTGAACAGACGTCACTGGTTGTAGCCTCGAGCAGCTCTGCTGTAAAAGAAGCTGCCGCGGCTGCCAAATCAGTTCTGTAACAGCGAAATAAAGAAGTTAAACAAGCAGAGTTTCCTGCATCTTCTTTTACCCTCAATCTAACAGAGGTTACAGCCTTAATTGTATCCATACTACAGGTTGCATTCCCTTCTAATTTTACTCATTTGTGGTGCATTTTCTCCAGAATATCAGAAAGGTAACCAAAACACAATCAGTATATGCCAGTCAAGCCCATACTATTGTATGCAAGCTAGAATCTCTGAATTGGAACCTACCTTATAAGCTATAAACTGTTTCTTGCCTTCCCCAATACATAGGAACTTATACTCTCAGGTTAGATTGCCTTTCATTTGATATACTGAATTTAATTTTTTTTTCTCTTACCATTTCTTATTCTTTTCCTTTACTTTGCACAATGTTGCTGATCCTGGATGTAAGTAGCCTGAAAGTTATGCATGCAGATTAATGAAACACCCTGTTCAGTATTAAAATCAGATATACAGTAGTTTCAGAGCAATAAAATCAGACACAAGAACTAACTAATAAAATGAATTCAGTAGATCTTTGGGTCTATTTTGTTTTTAAAATAGGGCACTTCTTTAAGCTAAACATAGCCATCTCTTTTAAATTTTCAAACTTTCCTTACAGGAGCAGGTTCCCCAAATCTTTACTCTCCTTTTCATGTTTCTAATGGACTGAATCCCCTTTGGAAATCAGGTCATGTCATTCTTAATTTCCAAATCCAGATTATAAATTCAGATTTATTTATTTATTTATTTATTTATTTATTTATTTGTTTGTTTATTTATTTATTTATGGGACTTGTATGCCACCCCATCTCCGAAGACTTGGGGCGACTCACAACTAAAAACAGCAACAACAATAAATAGTTAAGAAAAAATTAAACTAAACAAGCCCCAAGAGAATACAAATACAAAATAAAAGAATAAAAGAATAAAACCACCCCACCCAAGAGGGTCACAACCCGGATTGGTCAAACAACCAGGTCTTCAAATCATGACGGAAGTTGCGGAGGTCAGGGGCCAGGCAGAGCTCCAAGGAAGTTGGTTCCAGAGGTCAGGGGCAGATAGAATAGGCTCATCGTCGGGGGACCGCCAGCCGGCATTGGCTGGCCGATGGGACCCCAAGGAGTCCTTGCCTATGTGCTCGCACAGGGCGGTTAGTATTCGATGTTGGCAGGAGTCTCCCTTAAATATTGAGGACCCATGTCATGTAGGACTTTGTATGTTAAAACTAAAACCTTGAATCTCACCTGGAGTGCAACCGGCAACCAATGCAGGCAGCGCGGGGGGGGTAACATGGGAGAATCGGAAACTCCCATCACCACCGTGCCGCCGCATTCTGCACCAGCTGCAATCTCGGATGGTATGCAAGGGCAGTCCTAAATAGAGAGCATTGCAGTAGCCGAGTCTAGAGGTAACAAGGGCGTGAGTAATTGTCAAGAGGCGTCGGTCCAGGAAAGGGTGTAGTTGGCAAACTAGGCGGAGCTGTGCAAAGGCCCCCCTGGTGACGGCCCCCACCTGCTCCTCCAACCGAAGCTGCGTCCAGGAGGACCCCAGATTCAGCCATATCCACAGGGGGTAATACCACTCCCCCTATGGCCAAAGATGGACATTCCTGACTGGGCCAAGACGCCAAGATGCACAGCCACTCAGTCTTGGCTGGGTTGAGACGAAGCATGTTTCCGTTCATCCAGATCCGCACTGCATCCAAACACTGGGTCATCAGGGAGAGGGCATCACCGATCAGGTTCGGGGTGGAGATATACAGCTGGGTGTCATCTGCGTACTTATGGAAACTCACCCCGAAACCACGGATGATCTCACCCAGCGGCTTCATATAGATGTTAAATAGCAGTGGGGAGAGAACCGAACCCTGAGGGACCCCACAAGAGAGCACCCTCGGGACAACCTCTGTCCCCCTGCCAATACCGACTGTGACCGCCCCGAGAGGTAGGAGGTGAACCACTGAAGTACAGTGCCCCCCATACCCAACCCCGAGGCGTTGCAGAAGGATACCATGGTCGATGGTATCAAAAGCCGCTGAGAGGTCTAATAGGACCAAGACACAGGAAAAGCCCTGTCCCGAGCCCTCCAGAGATCATCCATCAGTGCGACCAATGCCATCCCCGTGCTGAAACCAGGTCGGAAGCCCGATTGTTACAGATCCAGGTAGTCTGCTTCATCCAGGAAAAGTGGAAACTGCCGAGCCACCACACTCTCAACAACCTTCGCTAAAAAGCGAAGGTTGGAGACTGGACGAAAGTTGTTTAACGGCCGCCCAGCACCGCAGGTGACCTCCCTGGCGGCATAAGCCAGCCAGGACGAGGCACGGGTCCAACAAACATGTGGTGGAACTCAGGCATTGCATGATCCCATCCACTTTATCCTTGGAAACAGAATCGAACTCATCCCAGATCACACTGGCCAGACTGCCTGTATCCCGTTCCTCAGACCACTGCAAATCAGAGGACAACCCGCCCCGAATTTGAGCGATCTTATCCGACAGATATTGACCAAACTCCTCAGCCCTTCCCCTGGCAGTCGGCCCCCCTCCCTAAGCGAAGGAGAGAATGGGTAACCCAAAACAGGCGGCTGGGTTATCTCGGACTATGAGAGCGGAGAGATAAGACCTTCTCGCTGCTCTCATAGCTACCAGGTAAGTCCTAATATGGGCTCTTAGCTGGCTTGATCGCCTGGAGCGGGTATTATTATTTTATTTATTATTATAATTCGACTTATATGCCGCCCCTCTCCAAAAGGACTCGGGCGCTTACAAAAAAAATCACACAACAATAAATTAAATAAAACCAAATTAAACAATCAAGCCGAATTAACACTAAAATTACAGGATTAAAACTCTAAAAACCACCCCACCCCAGGGTCACAGCCCGGATTGGTTAAACAACCAGGTCTTCAGGTCGCGACGGAAAGGGGAGGTCAGGGGCCAGGCGAGCTCCAGGGAAGTTGATTCCAGAGGTCCGGGCCGCAACAGAGTAGGCCGTCGTCGGGGACCGCCAGCCGGCACTGTCCGGCTGACGGGACCAAGGAGCCCTGTCTGTGAGATCGTACAGGGCGGTTAGTGTTCGATGTCGGCAGCAGTCGCTCCCTTAAATAATAGGGACCCATGTCGTGAAGGACTTTGTATGTTAAAGTTAGAACCTTGAACCTCACTCGGGCGCAACCCGGCAACCAATGCAGGCCACGCGGGGGGGCAACATGGGAGAACGGGAACTCCCATCACCACCGCGCCGCCGCATTTTGCACCAGCTGCAATCTCCGGATGGTGTGCAAGGGCAGTCCTAGATAGAGAGTTGCAGTAGTCGAGTCGCGAAGTAACAAGGGCATGAGTGACCGCGCGGGCATCGCGGTCCAGAAACGGGCGAAGCTGGCGAACCAGCCGGATCTGGGCAAAAGCCCCCTGGTGACGGCTCCCACCTGCTCCTCCAACCGGAGCCGTGCATCCAGGAGGACCCCAGATTCCTAGCCCTATCCACAGGGGCAGCACCACTCCCCTATGGTCAACGATGGACATTCCAAACTGGACCGCGATGCCGGTATGTACAGCCACTCAGTCTTGGCAGGGTTGAGTCGAAGCATATTTCCGTCCATCCAGATCCGTACCGAGTCATCACGGAGAGGGCATCACTGATCTGGCCTGGGGTGGAGATATATAACTGTGTATCATCAGCATATTGATGATACCTCACCCCAAAACCACGAATGATCTCACCCAGCGGTTTCATGTAGATATTAAATAAAAGGGAGAGGACCGACCCTGAGGGACCCCACAAGTGAGTGCCCTCGGGCGATCTCTGCCCCCTGCTAACACCGATTGCGACCGCCCGCGAGGTAGGAGAAGCCACCGAAAACAGTGCCCCCACCCCCAACCCCGCGAGGCGTCGCAAAAGGATACCATGGTCGATGGTATCGAAAGCCGCTGAGAGGTCTAACAGGACCAGGACAGAGGAAAACCCCTGTCCCGCGCCCTCCAGAGATCATCCATCAGTGCGACCAATGCCGTCTCCGTGCTGAAACCAGGCCGGAAGCCCGATTGGCACGGATCTAGGTAGTCCGTTTCATCCAGGAAAGCGGAAATTGTCTGGCCACCACACTCTCAACAACCTTCGCCAAAAGCGAAGGTTGGAGACTGGACGAAAGTTATCTAACACAGTCGGGTCCAGGGCAGGCTTCTTCAGGAGGGGTCTCACCACCGCCTCTTTCAGGGCGGAGGGAAAACACCCTCCCTTAGCGGCGTTGACCACTGCCGGATCCAACCGCGGTGACCTCCCTGGCGGCATAAGACAGCCAGGAAGGGCACGGGTCCAACAAACATGTGGTGGAACTCAGGCGCGCATAATCCCGTCCACTTCATCCTCGGAAACAGGATCGAACTCATCCCAGAACACACTTGCCAGACTACCTGTATCCCGCTCCTCAGACCACTGCAAATCAGTGGACAACCCGCTCAATTGAGTGATCTTATCCGACAGATATTGACCAAATTCCTCAGCCCTTCCCACAATGGATCCGCCCCTCCCAGAACAAAGGAGAGCGCGTAACCCGAACAGGGCGGCTGGGCGTTATCTGCGGGCGCTATGAGGGGGAGAGATAAGACCTTCTCGCCATCCTCATAGCTCCCAGGTAAGTCCTAATATGGGCTCTTAACTGGGTTGTCGAACTGAGGCGGGTGGCCCTCCACCTGCTCTCTAAGCCCCTCCGGCGGCGCTTCATCTCCCGGAGCTCCTCTGTATACCAGGGAGCCATCCGAGATCCGCGGCGTGTGAGGGGACGCATGGGGACAACCCTGTCAAGGGCCTCCGAGCGCCCGCTGCCAGCGGCCGTCAGATCCTCAACAGAGCTGTGAGTAAGGGAAGAGGAAAAGGCCCCAGTTCGCCTGGAACCGCTCAGGGTCCATAAGGCCTGGGGCAGAACCATCTAAGAGGCTCCCTGTCCCAGCAGTGGGGGTGGCCTTTTGGAAAACCAGCCGCAGGAGATAGTGATCAGACCATGGAGCGGGCAGAGCCGTATGAACAGGTTGCCCTCTGTCACTCGCCACCACTCAGAGACAAAAACTAGGTCTAGAGTGTTCCCCCTCGTGAGTGGGGCCATGAATTAATTGGGTCAGGCCCATGGCTTCCATAGAAGACATGAATTCCCGGGCCAATCCCGACGCATCCCCAGGGAAGGCAGGTTAAAGTCCCCAGGACTATAAGGCCTGGGAGCTCCACCGCCACCCCTGAGAGGACGTCAAGAAGTCCCGGCAGGGCCGCTGTCACACAGCTGGGAGAAAGGTATGTGAGCAGCAAGCCCACCTGACCGTTAGGCCCCACTTCAGGAGAAGGGTCTCACTTCCGCCTATCTCTGGGATAGTGACCTCCCTTGGAAGCAAGGTCTCCCTAATAACCACAGCCACCCCGCCACCCCTTCCCTGGGCCCGTGGCGGTGCACAACCGAAAACCTGGAGGGCATAATTCAACCAGAGGGACACCACCCTCCGGGCCCAACCAGGTCTCGGTGATACAAGCCAGGTCCGCAGCCTCCTCCTCAATAATCTCACGGAGGAGGGTGGCTTTATTAGCCACGGACCTGGCATTAAAGTACACCAGCCTAAGCCCAGGGGTCCCTGTTCCCGAACTCCCCAGGGAGGAGGCCATAGGGTCGGAGCGAGCAACCGCACAAAGCTGGCGGTGCGCACTCCCAGCATATGATACGCCCTATGCCTCGGCGTCTGCCACCGACTCCAACCACCCTGGGAATCGCGGCCCCACCTGAGTCCCGGGGCCCGCCGCCCCAACCCCACCCTTCCCCCACGAACCGGGCTGCAAACAGACCCATTTCCCCACTCCCTAACCCCTTAAGACAACAAATTAAAAATTTAAGAAGTTTCCCTTCCTTCTAAATTTGGAATTTGACCCATTAGTCGCAACATGCCACCTCTCGGGATCCCAAGATCCGTCATTAAGGTAAGCTTTTGATAGGCGTACAGGGCCATTCCACAGACTGGGGAACCGTCTGGAGGGCCGTAAATCTAATAGAGTAGACAAGCATAACTTATACATCTCAGATAGTAATGGAGGTAGTTGGTACGATGGAACACATTGTAAGAATGGAATACAATGAAGGAGACAGACTGTGGCAATAAACAGGAACAGGAACAGGAACAAGCCGCAGTCGGCAGCTCTCTCACAGCTGCCGCCAGTTAGAGTCCAAAAAACAAGTCACTATGCTGCCACCATAGTGGCTTGCGGCAGAGAGTCCTGATCAGTCCTGAACAATCCCCTGCCCTCCCACTGCAGGGGAAAAATGCATCCTCCCACTGTTCTCTCACCACAGTGAGAGTCTCCAGGAGAAAAAGCAACATAAGTCCGTGGAAATGATGGAAATGGTGCAGATGACCCAGGCACCATCATTAGTGTCTAAGGAGTCCAGAATGACAAGGACAAAAGAAGGCAATAGTTGTAAATGAGTGCCCATCAACCAGGGGCAGTCAGGTCCATAGGAGTCTAGGAGGTATAATGTCCGCAAACTGATCACAAACTGGCTGTGGCTGGGGCCCGGAGCCATAGCGCCTACTCTTCCTGGGGGGGACATCACCAAAGAACCCCACCCAGGGAGGCCGGCTCCTCCAACCCAGACCGCAGCAGCGAACAGACCCTTCCCGGGCCTCCCAGGGCCTCTCAGACCTATAGGCCTCCATCCATCCCGCAAGTCAGCTCCTCCCAGAGCCCGCGCTTCTGGGGAGAGGGAAGGGGGCTCCTGGGGAGTTCCAAAATCCAAACCCCCAGGGCATACCACCCTTGCCCAAAACCAGGGAGAAGAGGTCCACTAAGCCAGCGGCCTCTCCGTCCGGGCTCCAAGTGGATACCAGAAGGCAGCCACAGCAACACCAAGAGTCCCGGAAAGCCGCCATCCACTCCCTCGAGGATAATCCCCGGCGTCGCAGCAAAGCCGCAGGCAGCCCGATCCGCCGCAGTCACCTCCGTCGGAACTCAGCCTCGCCACATCCGTCGCCAGCAACTGCAGCCGACGACCAGCAGCCAGGCAACCAGTCCGTAACATGAGGTCAGCAGCAGCATCGGATCCGCAACACTGGAGGCATGGGTAAGTAGACAGCGCCATCGCCCCGCCACAACGAAGGGAAAGGCAGAAAACGCCGCCGTTACACCCCACCTCCAGCTGACGAGCCACGGCGGTTGTAAAAGCCGCGAGGGGAAAAAGTCCAGCCACATCAAGCCGCCGGCCCAATCCTTGCCGAAACGGCCCCAGTGGCCTCCCCCGACGCTCTCAAGATGATCCTAGGAGAAGGGAGGGTGGCAGCAAGTCTTTTCTCCCTAAAATCCAACAAACCTCCAGAACGCTGAGAGAGTCTCCACCTGCTCTCTAAGCCCCTCTGATGGCGTTTCATCTCCCGGAGCTCCTCCGAGTACCAAGGAGCCATTCGGGATCCATGATGTGTGAGGGGTTGCATGGGGACAACCCTGTCGAGGGCATCCGATGTGGCCTGTTGCCAAGCGGCCGCCAGATCCTCGACAGAGCTGTGGGCAAGGGAAGAGGGAAGAGACCCCAGTTCCGCCTGGAACCGCTCTGGGTCCATAAGGCGCCTGGGGCGGAACCATCTAGGCGGTTCCTCATCCCAGAAGTGGGGGGTGGCCTGTTGGAAGACCAGCCATAGGAGATAGTGATCAGACCATGGAACAGGCAAGGCCACAACAGTGGCCTGCCCTCTGTCACTACGCCACTGCTCAGAGACAAAAACTAGGTCAAGAGTGTTTCCCCCCTCATGAGTCGGGCCCTGAATTAATTGGGTCAGGCCCATGGCTTCCATAGAAGCCATGAATTCCTGGGCCAAACCCACGTACCCCCAGGGGGCAGATTGAAGTCCCCCAGGACTATAAGACCCGGGAACTCTACCGCCACCCCCGAGAGGACGTCAAGGAACCCAGGCAGGGCTGCTGTCACACAGCTGGGTGAAAGGTATGCGAGCAGCAAGCCCACCCGACCATTGGGCCCCGACCTCAAGAGGAGGGTCTCACTCCCGCCTATCTCTGGGACAGTGACCTCCCTTGGAAACAGGGTCTCCCGAATAACCACGGCCACCCCACCACCCCTGCCCTGGGTCCGTGGCTGGTGCACAACCCAAAAACCTGGAGGGCACAGATCTACCAGAGGGACACCGCCCTCTGGGCCCAACCAGGTCTCGGTAATACAAGCCAGGTCCGCAGCCTCCTCCTCAATGACCTCACGGAGGAGGGTGGACTTGTTAGCCACGGACCTGGCATTAAAATACACCAGCCTAAGCCCAGGGGTCCCAATTCCCATGCCCCCTTGGGAGGAGGCCATAGGGTTGGAGCAAGTGACTGCACAAAGATGGCAGGTGCGTGCTCCCGACACATGATATGGCCCTATGCCTCACCGTCTCCTGCCAACTCCAACCACCCTTGGGATCGCGGTCCCCACCTCAGACCCCAGAGTCCCACCGGCCCCCAACCCCCCGCCACCCCCGCCATGAACCGGGTTGCACAAAGACCCATTTATCCCCCTCCCTAACCCCTTAAGACGAGCAATTAAATTTTTTTAAAAGTTTCCCCTTCCTATTGAATTTAAAATTTAGCCCCTTAGTCGTGGCATGCCACCTCTCGGGATCCCAAGATCCGTCATTATGGTAAGCTCTTGACAGCATAGGGGGCCACTTCACAGACAGGGGAACCACCTGGAGTGCCCGTAATTCCAGTGGGGAGTAGGCAGGCATGGTAAATACATCTCAGGGCAGGTCGATACAGGAGGCAGTTGAAAGATGGAACAATTGCAAGATGGAAATACAATACAAGGAACAGGCTGTGATAGTAATCAGGAAATAGTCCACAATCAGCAGCTCTCTCACAACTGCCGGGTCCAGGTCAAAATAGACCAGTCACTGCTCTGCCACCACAGTGACTTGGGGCAAAACTCCTGCACAGCCCCCTGCACTCTCGCTGCAGGGGGGTTAAATCCTCCCATTGCCCTCTCACTGCAATGGGAGGCAGCCAAGTCCCAGAGAGAAGAGGTAGGGTCCAAATCTGGGTAGGTGGTGAGGATGAACCAAGCACCCTCAATGATGACAAACAGGTCTGAGATGACATTGACAGGCAGAAGGACAGTGGACAAAGGTAAACCCCATAGACCACATGGGGTAGCAAAGTCTGTAGAAGTCCAAAGAAAGTACAGCATTCGCATACTGGCCAGAGCCATGGGTCTAGAGCCACTGCGCCATCCCTTCATGGGGGGGGTCTTCGCCAAAGCCTCAACCCACACCCCCAACCGGGATAGAGCCTGCCCACTCGGCCCGGGCTATGACCGCGAACGCCTCTCTCCTGGATTCTCCAGGCCTGCAGGCCTCCACGCCTCCCTGTAAATCTTTTCCTCCCAGAACTCTGACTTCTGGGAGAGAGGGAGGGGGAGCTCCTCGGGGCTGGGCAAAAAACCCAACTCCCCACAGGAACACTGCCCCTGACCACGAAACAGAGAAAGGGGGGGAGGACCACCAGGCCAGTAGTCCTGCTGCCAATGGACTCCACACGGTCACCTTCATGGTGACCACAACACCATGAGTCACAGACCACCATCGCTACTGCTGCCATCCATGGAACCAAAGCCCCGGAGCCGCAGCAGAATTGTAGATTGTCGCCATCGGATCCTAGCGCCACCGCGCCCGTCATCAGCAGAAAACAGCTGACGACCACCACCAGCAATGCCAATGGGTCCTCAGCAGCCTCAGCTAAGGAATTTTTGTAAAGGTTTGCCTTTAGAGCTTCACATTCTATTTATTTTTATTTATTTATTTATTTGATTTATCAATTGCTTACAAGATAATAGGTATAAGTATAAACATAGTTATGAATACATGAAATGGATACATATAAGAAAAATAAAAAGAGTCAATAGGACAGGGACAGTAGGCACGTTGGTGCACTTATGCACGCCCCCTACAGACCTCTTAGGAAAGGGGTGAGGTCAATAGTAGACAGTCTAAGGTTAAAGTTGCTGAAGTTGTATTTCCTGCAACTAAGTTTGGTGCGGTTAACCTTGAGTTTGTATCTATTGTGTGCTCTTGTATTGTTATGGTTGAAGCCGAAGTATCCATTGACAGGTAGGACATTGCAATGTATGATTTTATATACTATACTTAGATCGGACTGAAGGTGGTGTAGTTCTAGGTTTTCTAGGTCTAGAATTTCAAGTCTGGTGGCATAAGGTATTCTGCAAATTCTCTGTTCATAAATCAAAGTCTGGGCATTATAGAAATTCATGCTCTGAATGAACCCACTGGCCATGGTTTCCTGGCCATTGTGATACACTGTGCAATTTCTGAAATAGGAAAGTCCATTTTACTGTTTAAAAAGAAGACATCTGGAAACTCTAGGGCTATTCTAAGCAAGAATGCTGGCAAGCAGAGTAGACTTTTCTAAGTAACTCTCAAACAATACTGCTTGTATATTCAAACAAATTAAAAAAATGGAAAGCTTCCTCCTGTAACAGTGGTTGTAAAATAAATATTTAACTTTTGAAAGTTCTGAATCCATCTTTCCAAAGGACATGTATTGTGGTATATTTAGGGCCTTCCTAAATTATTCAAACAGAGCAGCCACCATACATTTGCTTTGTTAAAACTGGGAACTTGCAACAAGTACTAATGTGTTTTGCCACTTGAAGATTTCTCAGCAAAAACGCCCTGTGGACTGCAGTATCCATACATAAACCTTTTCCTTCATTTGAACATTCCACTTCTGAACCAATTTTGTCATAACATCCCCATCAGAGCCTCTTTTCATTTATCCTGCCAAAGTAAAAATGGATTCTCTCCACCCTCCATCTATGCTGCTAGAGTAAACATCTATTAATTTTCCCAGATCACGAAATCTTCAGCTCCTGGAGACTGAATATGCATGCACAGTATGTAGCTCTGCCTTGAATCAACTCAACAGAAAGTGTCCAAATATTTGGTTGGTAATGGAGAAAATGGATGCAAGTGATCCATGGCTCTTATGCACAACATCAAAGTCTTCAGAGACAAGCAGCTATTATCAAGTCAATGACTAATAACGGTACAAGAGGTCAGCTATTCCATTAAGAGATCATGATGATTCTAAGTTCACAGTGATTTGTGGAAAATGAAAAAATAGACTTTAAAAACCCACAAAGCAAGTTTAAAAACAATATACATACAGTATTCTATGTATAGGACTTTAGGATATCAGTTGGGTCATAAGTTACTGAATGACAGACTGCTTATAGGAAGAAGAAAAAAATGAATAGAATCTCATCTCTACAGAATATTTTGAATTGTTTTGTAGTATACAGACAGAATTGGTCACTGTCTTCGATGATCCATGTTGGGGCCTGGGTGGGAGGGGGGAATACGCCTGTCCTAGTCCTACTGAAAGTTTTGGAGGTTTTGATGCCATCAAGCATAGTATCTTGCTATCTTTCTGGATCACCTAAGGGGCTTGGAAATCATAGGCATTGTTTTGCAATGTTTCCATTCCTCTCCCAGTTGGCAGTTTCTGTTTTTTTTTAATAATATATTTATTCAACATTTATAAAATTAAATATATATATATACATTTTACAGCATTGTTTGAGCAATAGATACACTTGTACTTTCCTTCTGATAGCGTGTTATACATTGTCATAATAACTCCTTTGTCCTTTTAAACTCTATATATGTATTCATATAGTTTATTTACATTTATTTACACATCACCCTTATTTTCAAAATGTTACCGGGTCATCAGATATCACCTTTTCTTTAGCCAGTCGTACCAGATATCCCATGTTTTGTAATATTTACTGTCTTGGTTATCTTTTAGCAATTTAGTTAGTCTATCCATCTTGGCACATTCATGTATCTTATTGAATATTATGTTTTCTGAAGGGGTCGTAGCCAATTTCCAATTTTGAGCAAAATGTATTCTAGCTGGTGTTATAATATGCAAAATCAAGTATTGGTGCTTCTTTTCCATATTTGGTTCTAGCATGCCTAATAAAAAAATTTCCAGCTTGAATTTTATTTTCTGTTTTGTTATTTCCTCTATCCAAATTCTAATTTTTTGCCAAAATTTTTATGCATGAGGGCAAATCCACCACATGTGGAAATAAGTTCCCTGATTGTAATTACATTTCCAACAATTGGGTGTCATGTTAGAGAACATTTTGGCTAACCTTGCTGGTGGTAGGTGCCAGTGATGAAACATTTTATATAAATTCTCTTTATAAGAGACCGACATTGTTAACCTATAGCTTGTCTGCCAAAGATGTTCCCACTGGTCTAAGTTAATATTGTGGCCCACATTTTTAGCCCAAGTTATCATGCATTCTTTGACGGTTTCCTCCTTCATTTTATAGTCTAATAAATACTTGTAGATTTTACTAATCTTTTTTTTCCGTCCCCTTGCCAGTTGGCAGTTTCAATCTGTGATAAGGGGGCCATAGAAATTGGCCTGGTGGCTTCTGAGATGTAGAATGCTGCAGAGATTTGTTCTTTCTCCACTCCTCTTTAACATCCATATAAAACCATGGGGTGAGGTCAGATGATTGTTCAGGATTCAGTATCATCAATACACTCATGACCCACAATTGTACATTGCTTCCCAAGCTGTAAGGGAGACACCATCAATACCCCTTCACAGTGTCTGGAGGCTACAGAATCTCCTAAAAAATAGGAGAGGCAGAAAAGAGAAAAGAAAAACAAAATAGTAAAGAAAACAGAAGAAATACATTATATAAATGATTTCCCCTTTCATTGCAATTAATATAAACAATTTTAATAATTTATTTTCTCTTAAAATACAACGAATGATGTTTTCTTCCCATATTTCATTTCTTATTGATAAATAGTTTTTGAAAGCCTCATTTATTCACTCATGTTTAGCAAAAGTCCATTAAGGGTTACCAGAAATAACAACTGATATTATCTATTTTAAGCTTGATGAAATAAACTCCCTTTATATTCCTTCTTTTTTGCTTTTAACAATCTTGATCCTTATTCCTGTCAAATAATGTCCCAGAATTTGATTTCTTTTAATTTTTTCATTGCCCCTTTCCGCAAAATTAATCAATTTAGAAAAACTCTTTTGTAAATCCAATATAGGAAAATTATCCAGTCATTTTAGTTGGTTGGTTGTGTATCTCTTTTAATTATTAAGAGATCAGCCAGATTCATTTATGTATTTATTTATGGTGGAATTTGCATTTGCTTTATATAGGATGATCTGAAGTGTTATGGGAAATGAGAAATCAAAATCCAGTCATTTACAAGCACTATAAGAATTTTTAGCATATAGTAATGAAATTTGGCCTTAGAAATGTGCCACAGTAGCAATAAATCTGGGTAAAACTACAGACAATAGTAGAATGAAACTGAAGGCTTGCTTGTGACTGCCCAAGAGCAAGCTATTTGAACAAATGCAATCAAAACTAGAATAGAAAAATCATCAAATGATTTGAAATGCGAATTTTACAAAGAAGCAGAAGAAACAGTTTGTGCAAGAAGATTATAAACAATTATATAAAACTGTTGCCAAAGCAATTTGCTGGGACATCTGTAAAAATCATCCTATGCCAGTAATGAAAAATTTGTCAGAATATAAAAGTTGAAAAAGGAGTAAAAATGAGCAGGTTAAAATATTGTGGGACTTTCAAAATACAAAACAATAAAGTCTTGGCTCATAACACACCAGATTTAGATGTGGTTGAAAAGATGAAACTGTGGATACCTGATGTGGCAATACCAGGGCATAGTGAAATAGAAGATAAAGAATTGGAGGAAATCACAATGCATCAAGACTTGAAAATCAAAGTTGAAAGATTATGGCATAAACTGGCAGCAATTGTCCCCCTGGCTATCAGCCTAGTTGGTGCTGTACCAAATTTTTTTGGGAAGGTACTTAGAAAATCTGCACATTGATAATATTACCACCTGTCAATTAAAAAAGACCACACTGCTTGGATCCACACTTATAATACCCTGATACTTTACAAGAACTTAGGTTCTTGGGAAGAATTTGATGTCTATGAAGTCTAATACCACAATAACAATGTAATTTCACATTGTTATAATAGTAATATTATAGTAGCAATAGCAGCAGCAGCAGCTATGGAGAGGAAAGAGCTTCTAGCAGAAAACCAAAAGAAGGAAGTGCAAAAAGGTAGCCAAAAAGAACAGCAAGCATAAAGGGGAGAAAGGAGAGTGCAAATTCTCTTGTGGCATAAGGTTGCAGGAAAAGCACTCCGTAATACATCAACTGTGCTGTTTTTAATTAAAAAGCAGTTTAACAGGATTTAAAGCAGCATTGCAGACCCCCCTCCCTCCCAGTGATTAATCATGTGACTAGCTTGATGCTATACATGAATGGCCCAGGGAGCCAAAAGGATCATGGGGAACTAGCAAACTCGGAGTGAACATTTTCCATGCATATCCTGATCTCTTTGGTTTGCATTGTTCTTCGGAGGTAGAGGCCACTCGGCTGATATCCCTAGATAGGCAATGGCATGTCTCTGTTGTAACGTGCTGAGAAGTTGGGAACACAGCCAAGGTTCACTGGATTTCTTATTCTCCCAGCTGGCTCATTTTCTGAGATTGCAGGCAGCTAAGTAACTAACTGGTGTCAACTACACTGAGGCCCTTGCCCACTGGGATCCAGATCTGGGGCAACTATGCAACTGTATTGTTTCATAAGAACAAGTCAAGGCCCTCTAAAGAATGACTGTTTCTTCTACTAAGTTTATTACAGAGTTTCAAAGTTTGGTAGTATTTTTATCAGAACTAAAACCAAAAGACAATATTGCCATGTTTATGGGGACGGGAATTTTAAAGCTTGCGGTTAGTGGAATATTTACCACCTGGCGGGGGAGTTTATAAAATTCTTTAAATTTAGTATTGCATTGCACTGCATTATATTATATTGCATTACACCTTTATTTATTTATTTTAAAGCTATGGTTGGCTTTTGACTGCTGGTTTTAAATCAGCTGTCAAAAGATACATTCAAACATATTCTTGCATCCTATATACAGGTAGTCCTCAACTTACAGCAGTTCATTAATGACTGTTCAAAGTTACAATGCCACTGAAAAATGTGACATATGACTGTTTTTCACAGTGATGACCTTTGCAACATCCCTATGATCATGTGGTCAAAATTCAGATGTGCCCCAAGGTCATGTGATCACCCTTTGTAACCTTCTGACCAGCAAAGTCAATGGGGAAATCAGGTTCACTTAATCAGGGTTACTAACTCAGCTGCAGTGATTCACTTAACAATTGTGGTAAGAAAGGTCATAAAGTGGGCAAAACTCCCTTAACAAATGTCTCACTTAACAATGGAAATTTTGGGCTTAATTATGGTCATAAGTCGAGGACTACCTGTACTCCTAGACTACCACCATTTAGAGTTCCATGGAGAAGCACATTTATTACATAAATATCAACATTATTATTACATGTATGTAAATATATGTGTCTGGCACCCCTGTACACTAGGATGTGTCGAACACTTTCTCAAACACTTGCAAAGCAAAGAAATATATAATCAAAATGTTCTGCTCCTATTCTAATGACATCCAAAAGAAATGTAGCTATTTAGCCTTTTCTCTTTCTATGGCTTCGTGTTTAGATTCCCAACAGCAGGGACAAATGAACACAATTCTAAGCAAATCCAAGGAAAATAAGTAACAATTTTCACTTATCTATGCTTGATCTTATAAAGCCAGATTCTTCAGAATTTCTGATTTTTCTTTCTGCAGCTGAGCTAGCTGTTGATTATTGTGTGTCTCTACAGCTGGAAATTTTCTGACTATGAATTTAACAGCTGATTCCAGATTTTTATCAACAAGATATGAAGGTTTAGCTTTTGGGTCTCCACAAGCCTTCTTAAGCTTGATCTTATATGAATTACACATCTGATTTGGAGGGTAAGAAGAGTTTTGTTCCCCAACTCTTTGTTAAATGTATTGTACTTTACAATAGTATAATTGTAACTCCAATCTTCATGGAGAATATCTATGTGGTCGCTAGGAACTGAAAATAACTTGATAGTACATATCAATTAATCAGTCTGGGTGGTCCTTAGTTTTGTCTGCTGTATATGAATCTTTCCCTAAACATTAATGTAGATAAAATTGGAGAAATAATGCAGGATTGGCCATTTCCATTACTTTTGCACATAGCTGAAAAATGTTTTTCACGTTATTCATATGTAAAAGAGTGGAAGCATTGTTTTAAATACTTTTGTTTGGGGCCTTTATCCATTGAGACAAAAAATGTAGATTTTTTTTTTACTTGAAGATGTTCCATGTAAGCACATGTAAATAATCTTGGAAATCAACTGTATTACACAATGTATAATAGTATTCTCATTCATTTCCTTTGTCAGAAGACTCAAGAGTCGTCTCATGCGGGAAAATTAAATGTGTGTGTGATTTTATAAAACAATGACATCTTGTTTTCAAAGTTCTGCATAGTTATTAGAAAGTATTCTTTAAAAAAAAATTCATATGTATATGCCGCCCTTCTTGGGAGACTCAGGGCGGCTTACAATTTTTTGGGACACAACCCAATGCGCTTAGCAATAGCATTCATTCCATTGTATATGCTTGCTTATTACTAAGCGGCATTTTTACAAAGTCAGCTTATTGCTCCCAACAATCTTGGGTCCTCAATTTACCTACCCCAAGAGGATGGAAGGCTGAGTCAACCTTGAGCCTGGTGGGATTCGAGCCTGCACTAATTGCAGGCAGCTGGAACTTAAGTGCTAGGCATTTAACAGCCTGCACCACCAAGGCTCTTTAGCTCTTTTCTAGTTTAACTACTGCTCCCAAGGACAACTGTTTAGTTTAAGTGCCATTTAATGTTCTCCTAAATGGTTCTGGTGTTCGGTGTACAATATATCTTCTATATTAGACCTTTAACCCTGAACATTTTTGCATCAACATGGGAGTCAAAATAACTTCACCCTATGGAGGGTCTCTCTGTCTCTCTCCTTTTCATTTTAAATAGGCATATGAAACGCATCAAAGTCTTACATTTGGTCTCTTTGAATAGAAGCAGAAGCCTGGCTTTTTACTAGGAAAGCCTATGAAATTTTTCAAAGTCTTTTTTCTAGTTTATTTTATCAGAGTCCATATATCTTATACATTCAGCAGAAACTATAACATAATAACAGTTGGAAAAGACCCTGGAAATCTTCTAGTCCAACCACTCTGCTCAAGAAGGAGACCCTATACAATTCTGGCAAATGGTTGTTCAATCTCTTCTAAAAAAACCCACAAATTCTGAAGGCAAGACATTCCACTGGTTAATTGTTCTCACTGTCAGGAAATATCTCCTTGGTTCTAGGCTGATCCTCTCCTTGATTCATTTTCATCCATTGCTTCTTGACTTGCTTTATGATGCTTTGGAAAATAGGTTTATCCCAGGGGTGGGATTCTACCGGTTCTGTCCGGTTCTATAGAACCGGTAGCTCTGAAGAGCAGCAGACATAGAACCGCGCAAATCATAAATCACCGAACCGGTAGTTACACTCGTCGGATCCGACCCCTGGTTTATCCCTTCTGCTTTGTGGCAGCCCCTCAAATATTGGAACATTGCTATCATGTCACTGGTAGTCCTTCTTTATACTAGATTAGACATACCCAATTGCTGCAACCATTCATTTTATGTTTTAGTTTCCAGTATCCTAATCATCTTTGCTCTTCTCTGCACTCTTTCCACAGTCTCAACATCTTTTTTCTATCATGGTGACCAAAACTGACTGTAGTATTCCAAGTGTTATCTTACCACTGCAGTATAAAGTGGCATTAATTCTTCACATGATCTTGATACTATCCCTCTGGTGATGCAGTTTAGGACTGCACTGGCTTTTTTGGTAGCTGTAGCACACTGCTGGCTCATACTTAAATGATTATCCACTAGGATAATCTTAGATCTGTCTTATAGTTAGCGCTGTTGAGCCAGGCACCACCTATTCTACAGCATTGCATTTGATTTTTGTTGCTTAAGTGCCTTACTTTTCTTACCACTAAATTAGATTTTGTTGGATTGGTTCAAGATTGGCAAGATTCTTCTGAACTTTTAAGTGTTAACTGTTCACCCCAGCTTGCCATCTCAAATTTGTTGAGTTCCCTTTATATCGCCTCATCTAAATCATTTATAAAGATATTGAAGAGTATTGGGCCTAAGATAGAATTTTGGGGTACTCAGTGCATACTTCCCTCCATGCAGATCTAGTTCTGTTGAGGACTACATGTTGAGTGCAGTTGGTCAGCCAGTTACAAATCCATCTGGTGATGATGCTGTCTATCCCTCTGGGTGAGATTCAAGGTGCTGGTATTAACATATAAAGTCCTACATGGCTTGGGTCTGGGGTACTTGCGGGAATGCCTCCTGCCAGCATCGACGTCCCTTCGCCCTGTACACTCCCACAGGCAGGGCCTCCTCAGGGTGCCGTCGGCCAGACAGTGTCAGCTGGTGGCTCCCATGGGGAGGGCCTTCTCTGTGGTAGCACTCACCCTGTGGAACCAGCTTCCCTTAGGGCTCCGATTGGCCCCAGACCTCCGTTCCTTCCACCGCGACCTGAAGACCTGGTTCTTTCAGCAAGGCGGCCTGGACTGAAGTGAAGTGGGCGGGTTTTTAACTGTATTTTAGATTAGTTTTATTGTTTTAGTGTTTATTGGGCTTGGGGGTTTAATAGTGTTTTAATCTATTTAATTTGTATTGTGTATTTTTATGCTGTGAGCCACCCTGAGTCCCTAGGGAGAAGGGTGGCATACAAGTCCAATAAAATAAATAATTTTTTTTATCTTATGAAAAAGTACTGTATGTTGTGGTCTACTTTGTCAAATGCCTTACTGAAGTCCAAATATACTATATCCACAGCATTTTCCTGGTCCACTAATTTAATCATTTTGTCAAATAATGCAATAAGATTTGTTTGGCATGGTCTATTTTTGAGAAACCCATATTGGCTTCCAGTAATTGTTTCATTTGTTTCTAGATATTCACAGATTGATTGCTTAATTGTCTTTTCCAGAATCTTCCTATGTGTAAATGTCAGGCTGATTGATTGCCAGTTTCCTAGATCCATTTTTGAAGATGAGAACTACATCAGTTCTTTTCCAGTTATCTGATAGTTCCCCACTGCTCTAGAATCTTTCAAAAATATGGTTCAGTGGCTCCAAGATCATGTTTGCCAGCTCCTTCAGAACTTTGGAATGTAATCCATCTGGTCATGGTGATTTGAACTCATCTAGAGTGGATAGGTACTATCGTACCATTTTCTTGTCAATTTTGACTTGTATTTCTAACCAGTCTTTTATGGTACTGTTTTTGATAGGTTGAGCTATTTTTGCTTTTCTGTAAAAACAGATACAAAGAATTAATTAAGCAGTTCTACTTTCTCCCTGCTGCTCCTCATCTACTTGCTCTTTTCTCCCATTAGTGGACAGATTATTTCCTTTACCTTTTTTGTTGTTTTTTATATATATTGAAAGAATCTTTAAAAATTGTTTCTGATGTTTATTGCAAGTTTATATTGAAACTGAAACCCTCAAATGCTATGCTATACTTTTTTTAAATAAAGAGAGATACTATTATATAGAAATAATTCTGGTCAGTCCTCTCCATGCTTAGTTTGATTTTGGCTACAAACCAAGCAAATGGTTGGTTTCTGCAGAAGCATTTTCCTAAAGCACTCATCATTTTGTATAAAGATCCCATATATACATTGCTTCAGCAGGATCAGTTTTTTAAAGCACAGATTTAAAGATTAAGGTAAATTTAACTTCAACTGGTTGTTTATTTCTGGTTGTAGGTAAATGTAGTTTTCTGTAGTTCCTGCTGACAAGGAGTTTTATGTGGCCATATTTGTTACCATTTTTATTACTAGGAAGGGGTATTTTAGAAGTACTGCCTGTTATGTATGCAGGTTTGAATGTCATTGGTTTAGTTTGAACTGTTCTTGTAAAATGTCAGAAATGATTGGTTTAAAAAGTGCGGGAAAATCCTGCACTCTGATTGGCTGGCAACTGCGGCTGCTGGCTATAAGTAGCAGCCGCAGCCCAGCCAAATCGGGTCTGTTATGAGCTGTAGTCACTAATAAACTCTTGACTGAAGCACTCCGCGTCTGATTCTTCATGCAAACTTAACACTGGCGACGAAGGTGGGATACTTCCTGAAGAGAAGATGACGTGGAAAACAAGCTGAGAGAGATGGCTGTGCTGGACACCCCCCCAGCCCTGTTCGATCCGACGGCAGAAGACTGGGACTCGTACGCAGATCGTTTCCAAATGTATTTGGAGGGAAACGATCTCGCCGACATTTCCGAGAAGCGGAAGAGGGCGGTCTTTCTCACGCACTGTGGTCCGGCAGTTTTCAAGATGGCGAAGGCATTGGTGGGAGCTGCAGACGTGAAGGTAATGGAATGGCCTGATTTAGAAAAGCTTTTAAGAGCCCATTACGCCCCACAAGTATCGTGCCTCATTAAGAGACACGAGTTTTACCGTCTGGATCAAGGGGAAAGCGAAAACGTTAATGACTTTGTGGCAAGTTTAAGAGACATTGGGGGTGCATGCGAGTTTAACAACTTGGAAGAGGCCATGCATGATCAATTTGTTCTGGGCCTCAAAGACAAGGTGCTTCAGAGCAAATTATTATTAAAACCTAAGATCACGTTGAAGGAAGCCATAGAAGAGGCCTCCTCAGCAGAAGCCACCAAGTCCTCAGCAGCAGCCATGAAGAAAATTAAGCCATCCTGATGTGGAAAAGTCCACAACAACTCATTACGAGCAAATAGATTCTGAGTCAGACTGTAGTGAGGTGGAGGAAGGAATTTATAGACTCAGAATGGAGAGGAAAAAGAAAGACCTGGGAAGAAAGAGGCAAGATTTTTACTGCAGAGGTTGTGGGGGAAGCCACCCCCGCACTGAATGCAAGTTTCTTGATACCATCTGCCTCCGTTGTGAAAAAAAGAGGTCACCTAGCAAGAGTCTGCAAATCATCCAGAACTCCACCCCACAGAAGAAAGTTTCCTGACAAAGAATTCAAGCCTAACAACTTCAGTGAGAAAATGGGGCACAACACAGAAGCAAATGGGAAGAATGAAACTCATCAAACAGTCACCATTGGTCATTCTTCACCCTTAAGAAGCAGAAAAGTACATGTGAAGGTTCTAATTGAAGGAAGGCCTTGCCAAATGGAAGTGGACTCAGGCTCCTATTTATCTATGGTGTCATGGGACACTATTCACAGACTACTCCCAAACATTCAGAATAAACATTTCCAGAAGCAAGCACTGACTCTTAAAGACTACCAAGGGAACAAGATTCCAGTAGTTGGAACAAGAGAATTCAATGTGAAGTTCAAAGGCCACACCAAACATTTGCCCCTGACCATCGTGGACAAGGATGCCCAAGCTTGCTGGGACTTGAGTGGTTCAATCCATTAGGCATCGAGGTGACTGGCATCAATCACGTGAGCAACACTGAATGGGAGGAGGCCTGAAGTCTGAGTTTCCAGAGGTCTTCAGCGACGGATTGGGCAAGTATGGGGACCCCTATCACTTTCAACCTAGATCCCAAGGTGCCCCCAATTCGTTTAAAGCCCAGAAGGGTCCCATTTGCCTTAAAGGAAAAAATTGATGCACAATTAGATAAACTAATAGCTCAAGGAGTTTTAGAGCCCACTGACCACTCCAGATGGGAGACACCCATAGTCACACCAGTCAAGACTGATGGGTCAGTAAGAATCTGTGGAGACTATAAGGGGACATTGAATCATGAGCTTCAACAGAGCATATCCAGTTCCAGTGGTGCATCATTTATTACATTCACTTGGCAGGGTACAGTCTTTGCCAAATTGGATCTGGCCCAGGCATATCAACAACTAACAGTTGATGATGCCACTGCAGAGGCCCAAACCATTGTGACTCATAGAGGTGCCTTCAAATGTAAAAGGTTACAGTTTGGAGTAAGCGTGGCACCAGGCATCTTCCAAAGCCTTATGGAAAGGATGCTCCAAGGACTGCCAGGGGTAGTGCCTTACTTTGATGATGTGTTAATCTATGCTGAAAATGACACTCAATTACAAGAGAGACTCAGAGAAGTCCTTACCAGATTCAAGAAAGCGGGGTTAAAAGTCAAGGAAAAAAATGCACTCTTAGAACTGACAAGGTTGAGTTCTTGGGCTACATGATTGACAAGCATGGCATCCACCCTACAGATGCCAAGGTTCAAGCAATCAAAGAAGCCCCTAGACCAAAATGCAAAACAGATTTGCAAGCCTTCCTTGGACTTATTAACTTTTATCACATGTTCCTACCTCAGAAGGCAACCATTGCAGAACCATTACACTGACTACCGGACAAAAAAATCTGCTTGGGTCTGGGGCAGGAAGGAACAATCAGCATTTAACAATATTAAAAGACCAATCACGTCTGATGCTGTACTGATACAGTTCTCTGAGAATTTGCCTGTTGTACTGACTTGTGATGCATCCCCTTTTGGAGTGGGGGGGCGTTGAGCCACAGGCTTCCCAGCAGGAGGGAAGCCCTTATTGCAGTTTACTCTCGCACTTTGACCAAAGCAGAGAGGAATTATAGCCAATTGGACAAGGAAGCATTAGCAATTGTTGCAGCTGTCAAGAAATTCCATGAGTATCTATACGGGAGAACATTTACCATTGTCACAGATCACAAACCTCTGTTAGGCATTGTGGCAGGAGACAAACCTACACCCACTATCCTGTCACCAAGAATGCTGAGGTGGACTGAATTTCTTGCTGCTTATTCATACAAGCTCATCCACAAGCCTGGCAAAGACATTGGCCATGCTGATGCCTTGAGTCGCTGCCCACTTCTGTTTCACACTGAGGACGTTGACCTTGAGGCGCACACCTTTTTCCTAGAAACTGTTGCCAAGCTTCCAGTACACGCTGCTGAAATTGCCAGAGAGACTGCCAAAGACACTTTATTGGCTCCTGTTATAGGCTGGATTAAGAAAGGTTGGCCTTTTCAAGATCTACCTCACCTTGCCCAACCTTTTAAATCCAGGCAAACTGAATTATCTGTATTAAGAGGATGTATTTTGTGGGGTAACAGGGTGGTTATTCCTGCAAAACTGCAAAAAGAGGTTTTGGAAATGCTACATGAAGGTCATCCAGGTATTGTAAGGATGAAGGGATTGGCCAGGAGTTATGTATGCTGGCCAGGTATTGACAAAATGGTTGAAAACTGGGTTGCATCTTGTCCCAACTGTCAGGTAGTCAGGCCTGCACCACTTCTCGCCCCCCCCCACAGGAATGGGAATGTCCTAGGGGCCCATGGTCTAGGATTCACATTGATTTCGCTGGCCCTACCAGAGGGCACACCTTCCTTATTATAGTAGATGCATATTCCAAATGGCTAGAGGTCATCCCTATGGCATCCACCACAACTGATGCTGTCATCAAGCAGCTTAAAAAACTTTTTGTAACCGACGGGTTACCTGATGTTCTTGTCTCTGACAATGGCCCTCAATTTACATCCAACCCTTTTGAATCCTATCTAGCACAACAGGGTATCAGACATGCCCTGACTGCCCCTGGGCACCCTTTGGCTAATGGCCGGGCTGAACGCATGGTACACTTTACCAAGGAAAAGCTTCAGCAATTGGGTCCTGGGGATATCACTGAGAAAGTTGAAAAACTTCTTAGTGTTCAGCACATCACTCCTAACTCATCAACTAATTTGTCCCCAGCAGAGTTGTTGATGGGTAGGAAACTTAGGTCTCCCCTTGACCGCCTTCATCCCACTTACGCACCCAATGCACCACCAGATTCCACTAGCAAAGTTCGCACGTTCAGTGTGGGTGATTCTGTTTATGCTAAGAACCTTATGGGTGAACCTTCATGGATTCCTGCTGAAATAACTCAAATCACAGGCCCTCGTTCTTACAGGGTGCAAACAGAGGATGGTGTCCTCTGGAGCAGGCACATTGATCAGCTTAGATCCAGATTACTTCAGGAACATCGCAATTGTTCCTCTCTAGTTCCCATACTTAATGCCTTTTCTAGGGGGGAAGGGGAGGAGATTGAGGATAATCAGCAAGCAAGAATCAACCCCATGTGTAACAAGCCATTACGACAGGAACCACCCCAAAACCTGTCACAATGCCAAAATCCATCCTTACAAGTGGAAGATTGCACATCACTACCTGACTTGGGTGCTGACATTGGGCTGGAGATGGGTTGGGAGGAGAGACCAGATTCTAACAATCAAATAGGGTCTTCTTTCACTGGAAACCCGAGTAGGGAAATGTCAACAGACACATTTCCTCTCTCACTGGGTGAGAACATTAAAACTTCTGAACCACAAAGGTCTCAACGTACACGTAAAAGCCCCACCTATTTAAAAGAATACATTAGATAGGTTGGGGTTTGAATATGGACTGAACCTAGTGGGGAGGGTGTTATGCAGGTTTGAATGTCATTGGTTTAGTTTGAACTGTTCTTGTAAAATGTCAGAAATGATTGGTTTAAAAAGTGCGCAAAAATCCTGCACTCTGATTGGCTGGCAACTGCGGCTGCTGGTTATAAGTAGCAGCCGCAGCCCAGCCAAATCGGGTCTGTTACGAGCTGTAGTCACTAATAAACTCTTCACTGAAGCACTCCGTGTCTGACTCTTCATGCAAACTTAACACTGCCATTTTCTTGTAGTGCTAGTCAACGCTGAGAATCACTTATTTATTACTTGTCCTGACCTACTTCAGTATTACTCCTTTCCACCCTCCTCAATATCAATGGCCTATCAGCCAGGGCATTTTGGACATGGGTACAGCACTCATTCAGCACAGGATTAGATTCCTATTTTACACTTATTCAGAAAGTTCTCAACTGACAGGTAACAGGTAGAACATTGTGAGAAGAAGTGTCAAAGCCAGTATGATCTAATGATTAAAGACACCAGATTAAAAACCAGGAGACTATGAGTTCTAGTGCCACTTAAGGCATGAAAACCAGCTAGATGACTTTGGGTCAGTCACTCTCTTTCTATCCAATCCACTTCTCAGGATTGTTGTTGTGGGAAAAATAGGAGGAGGCAGGAGTATTAGATATGTTCACTGCCTTGAGTTATTTATAACAATAATAAAGGTGAGATATAATTAAATTTCATGCAACATGTATGTCCTCCTTCTCCCTCTTCACACATGGAGAATTCTGAGATGATATAATGTTGGCTGCAAGAAAGGGTGGCAGAAATCAAGTCTCTTTCCTTCATCAGACAAAACATACTGTTGTGAGATGAATAAGAAATACATGATATCAGTAGAAGGAAAGAGGAACATACTCAATCATGCTCATATGTTGCTAGAAGTGGTGTTCCAAAAGGGGACCCTGCATTTAAGCCTTGGCATATACTCTGCCTGTTGCTTGAAAGAACATTCTATATCCTTTCAGATCTGTTTAGCATCTTGCCTGGTGGTCATCTCCACAGTATTCATAAATGAATATTTAAAAAACCCAGATGTTGGACAGGGTTCAGCTGAAAAAATATTTTCTCTCCCAGGGTGTGGTCAGGAAGAGTTGCTAAATTATATGAGAAAGATATGCATGTAATCAAGTATAGCTGTAGACCATTTAGAAAAAAGGAGGCACTGTTCATACAAGAGAATGAATCCATCTGTCTTAGTTTCAATTTTGATTTTTCAGCCTGGATTCCATCAAGGCAGAGACAGCACAAGCTATCGCTTCATATACTCCCAGGCTCAATCAATGTGTGGATAGTGAAAACAGTGGGAAAGATTAAGAGGCTGACATGGCCCCTTTTTAGAAGTACTATAGGTAGCCCTTGGCTTACGACCATAATTGACCCCAAATTTCTGTTGCTAGGTGGCACATTTGTGATAAGTGAGTGAGTGAATCACTGCAGTCGTTAAGTTAGGGACACAGTTGTTAAGTGACTCTGGCTTCCCCATTGACTTTGCTTGTCAAAAGGTTGCAAAGGGGATCACATGACCCCAGGAGATTGCAACCATCATAAATGTGAACCAGCTGCCAAGCACCTGCATTTTGGTCATGTGATCATGGGGATGCTACAACAGTCATAAGTGTGAAAAATGATCAAAAGTCACTTTTTCCAGTGCTGTTGTAACTTTGAATGGTCACTAAATGAACTGTTGTGAGGCGAGGATCACTTGTACTTCCATTATCCTTGCAGATATGCAGGACCATCTACTGCCGGCAGCAACTTCCCAGTGCCCGGTGCACTCCCACAGACAGGGCCTCCTTAGGGTGCCGTCGGCCAGACAGTATCAGCTGGTGGCTCCCAGGGGGAGAGCCTTCTCTGTGGGAGCACCCACCCTGTGGAACCAGCTACCCTTGGAGCTGCGGATGGCCTGACCTTCGATCCTTCCGTCGCGACCTGAAGACATGGCTCTTCCAGCAGGCCGACCTGGACTGAGGGGTGGGGTTATTGGCTTTTACTGGTTTTATTGTTTATTGTGGGTTTTAAATTATTGTTGAGATTTTATTTAATATTTTTTTATAATTTTAATTTTTGTACTCTATGTCTTCTTACAGTTGTGAGCCGCTCTGAGTCCTTTGGGAGATAGGACGGCATATAAATCCCATCATAAATAAATAAATAAATAAATAAATAAATAAATAAAATGTATTTTTTTAAAAAACCCAAAAAACTTCTGAGTTCTCCCTTGGACCTACCATCTGTTTTAACACATGTTAAAATGAATGCTCTCAAATGTATTTGGGAATGACTACACATTTAGTACATTGGCCTCAGAGTATATTGCCTCCAGCAACCAGCTATTACATCCTACCAAGGCAAAAACAGTGTTGGAATCAAACCTTTGCCCTTCCTGAATGTCTCCCCACTCTCCCTCAAAGAGTAGCGCAGGTCATTGTTTGCCAATTCAACGACCTGTCACTTTTGATTTCTCTGTTGGGTGCAGACATTTCCTTCAACATTCCTTGTAGCCTCTGATTACTGTTTCCATCGGCATTAATTGTAACTCGCAAGGCTAACAAAGAGTCGAATAAGTGTACATCTCCCCAGAGCGGGGTAATTTTCAACAGATGTTTTTGTCACTTACTTACAAACCAGATTTAATTTTCCCCAACCAGTTCAACAGCAAGGAAAGCCAAGATTAGGACATTTCAGAACGTTCTTCCAAATCCAATTACGTATTTGTACAGAATACTGCAATAAATGCCTCTAAATGCTTGCTACAAGATTGGAAAGGGAAGGTTTCAACGATGCCTCCAAATACTTTCCACAAAATTTGAAATGGAAAGAATGAGGGGAAAAAATAAAAGAATGCAAAACTACATATGTTTAAGATTAATGTGTAGTCTATTATGTATTCAACTTCTTTAGCTACAATTCTAGATATTTTCATGGGCTACCATTTCACACAAAAGTATGGAATTGTGCCCTGGGCCTTGTGAAATGGAAAGAGATAGCTTTGAAGGAATAATACTTATATCCCTAATATAAAATAAAATCCTAGATCAAATGTATGAAATAGATATATTTTATTTCCCACCATTTTTTTCAAGGAAATGTGTTATTTGATTAGTAAATTAGAACATACTGGTATCAGTTGGATGTATAAAAGCATTCTCATTCAATCCATGAGCTGTGAGAAAATTATGTTGGCATAAGTTATGCTTTGTGTCTTTGCCAGTCCCTATTCTGTCACAGAACTGAAGCAAGTGATTGATGTTATCATTCAGATTTAATATGGGACAGTATTAAGGGAAGTAACTGGTACATTTTTGTAGCTTAATCCCACCTGTCTTACTTCCCTAAAATTGCAACATTATTGCATTTCACCCCCCTCTTTTTTTGCAAGTGAAAATCATCAATGCTTGAACTATAATCTGCACACCACTAAAATGATGCGATGGGAAAATAAAATGGCAATTAGGAAAAGAATGAGGGAATATGTAAATATATAAATATACCATGGAGAAGATTGATACATAAGGATAAAATATATTGATTTATAGCAAGCGTAAGATGTAATGGTAAAGGAATAAGTAAATACATATAGTGAAAAATGTGAGCAGATGCAAAAGATGTGTTGATGTTGATAACAATGTATAAAGTTTTATTTTATGATTTTAAAATTTGAAAACTTAATAAAATTTATTAAAAATAAATAAATAAAATGATGCAACGGATCCAGGATAGCCTCTGTCCCCAGGTAAAAGTTTCTGCATCCAGCTTTAGGTATGGGATATAGTATTTATGCATTATGGAGTGCATTTTTTATGTGTGGTAGAGAATGAATCTCACTGTCATGATAGAGCTTCAGATAATATTGCTGCTTTCCTACTTTCCTACTTTGTTAGCATTTTTTCCACTTATCATTTGGGTGTTGTGCTACTGCTGGTTTACCTAAATATGAAGTCACAGTAGTTTTGTCTATTTTTTATTTATCAGTGCCTGCCTTTGCCCTGTTAGGAGATGGTGATATAGGGCACATGCAGTAATGGGAGATGTGCACTAAATCATAATCTATAATCCACAGGGCACTAACTTCAGGTTGTTGAGGTTGAGATCTTATCACTGTCAACATCCTCAATTGAAGCAACTACACAGATCCTGGTAAGAAACAGCAGCCAGAGGGAAGAGCAGACCACTGGTAACTGCAGGTTTGGGCCTGTGTTGGGTTCCCTAGATTCCATTAGCACAACACATTGCTCTTGAAGCAGGAACTGTAGCACCATGCTTCAACCATAGTTATGAAGCTCTGCAGAGTACTTACTGATTCTTCTGTGTCCTCACAAGGCTGAAAGATGAGATGCCAATTCTTCACTTTTTTCCACTAGGCTTGCTCCTATTACTGTCCAATAGTGTATTAACAATTAAGCAGACTAAGTACATGCTTAGGGCACCAGGCCCAAAGGGGCACCACAAAGTTGAGAATATGGCTTTGTTTATACAGTATTCGTCAGTGCTTAGGGCACCAGTGAGCCTTAATCTGCCACTGTCAAGCTCCATGGGGTGAGGACTCCCATGGGTTTTACTTCCAGGGTACCAGAGGAATTGGACAGCCCAGAATGACATGGTAAGACAGAGATTCAATTTGCTGACCAGTATTTTCTATCACCCGTGCCTTCTACAATTTTGTTAATACCAAACTTAAAGAATCAAGAACCATCCCACCCCTAAAAGGACCAGATGGGAAAGACTGCAACGATGAAGCTGTTAAGGCCAATCTCTTTAACACATTCTTCAGTTCAGTCTTTGTAAACAGCAATGGTTCATGCCCCACATTTCCTAGTCATACCACAACTAACTGTAATCACCTACTACATATTGACTTTACAGAAGATAACATAGAAAAGGCATTATGAAACCTAAAACCACCCCTATCTATTGGCCCCGAAGGATTATGTGCATACTTCTTTAAAGAGCTCTCCTCTGTCATAGCAGAACCCCTAAGCATTATATATGAGTTATGATTCAGAAGCAGCTCCTTACCAAACCTATGGTCCTTAGCTACGGTCATCCCTATCTTCAAAAAAGTTGATCCCAGCCTGGTTGAAAACTACAGACCAATCTCACTGTGTTATGTCATGTGCAAAGTCATGGAATCAATCATTAACCAATTCATCACTCTCCATTTACAGTCAAACAACCTATTCTCCAAAAAACAATTTGGTTTCAGGAAAAAATTGTCCTGCAATCTACAACTCCTACACTGCAAAAACATATGGACTACTCTACTTGACCAGGGTAAAGCTATAGACGCAATTTACATAGACTTCTGCAAAGCCTTTGATTCAGTGGTACATAACAAACTACTGTTAAAACTAAACTCTTTCGGCATTTCTGGATCCCTCCATAAGTGGATTACAGCGCTCCTGTCAAACAGGCAACAAATAGAAAAATAGGGAGCACTGTATCAAACCCTGCTCCAGTTAACAGCGGTGTCCCCCAAGGCAGCATTCTAGGACCCACACTCCTTATACTCTATATAAATGACATTTGTGATCACCTTATAAGCAACTGTGTCCTCTTTGCGGATGACATAGAACTATTCAACACCACTGACAATGCTTCTATCCTTCAAAGCGACCTTGATTATGTGTCTGAATGGTCAAACATCTGGCAACTCCAAATCTCGACCAACAAATGCTCTGTCTTACACATTGGTAAAAAAAATCAGTACATCAAATACAAACTAGGTGGATATGACCTTGTTGATGATCCTCACTCTGTCAAGGACCTTGGAGTTCTCATATCAAATGACCTAAGTGCCAGAGCTCACTGTAACAGCATTGCCAAAAAGGCATTAAGAGTTGTAAATCTAATCTTACGAAGCTTCTCCTCTGGAGATATCAAATTGCTAACTAGAGCATACAAAACTTTTGCCAGACCATTACTTGAATACAACTCATCAGTCTAGAATTCGCATTGCATATCAGACATTAATACAATCAAGAGAGTCCAGAAGTATTTCACGAGAAGAGTACTACACTCCTCTGCTTGCAACAGAATACCCTATATCACCAGGCTTGAGATTTTGGGCTTGGACAACCTTGAACTATGCCGCCTATGGTTAGACTTAAGCGTAGCACACAAAATTATCTGCTGCAATGTCCTACCAGTCAATGACTACTTCAGCTTCAACCACAACAACACAAGAGCACACAACAGATACAAACTCAATGTAAACCGCTTCAAACTTGATTGCAGAAAGTACGACTTCAGCAACACAGTGGTCAATGCCTGGAATGCACTACCTGACTCTCTTGTTACATCATCTAACCCCCACTCCTTTAACCTCAAACTAACCACTTTTGACCTCACCCCATTCCTAAGAGATCTGTAAGGGGCGTGCATAAGTGCATCATCGTGCCTACCGTCCCTGTCCTATTATCCCCATTTATTGGTACCTATTTCCTGTATTCTTACTCGTGTTTATACTTATATCTATTACCTTGTAAGCGATTGACAAATCAAATAAATAAATAAATAAATTCACTGGGATCATTGAATAGGGTATGTGCCAATGTTTTCATGAAATCTATCTACTGTACCAATATATCACCCATAACTTTTCTCTTGGGTCAGTTTGGAATGAGCAACATGACAGCTATGTGTCTGTCTTTAGCAGAAATCATTTCAAACAAAGGTCAAAGGAACTCATTTCTCACACAACCTTGACACTGTGCTATAGGGGAACAATGGAGAAAGGCAAATGAGATCAGAGGTGCTTTCTTGGCTCAATCACCAGTGTCTGTACTGAGACACCATCTTGAAGGATGTCTGCTGTTTCCTGAAGTGTCAGTCCTCTTTAACAGTAAGATTGAACTGCTTCCACCTTTTTTCCACTCATGATTCATTTTGGTATTCATTATGTTTCATTCATTATTCATTTTGATATGCACAGAATGTATCCCAAAAGTAAGAAGGGATAATCAGTCTGTCCTGGACTTGACCGTTCTTCCATGCTGTGTAAAAATAGTCAGGAAAAACATTTCCAGGTTTACCCAGGAGAGGAAAAATATGTAGAAATGTCTAAAGTCAAATGCATTTAAGAAATTAGAATCAACAAGAGAAAGTGAAGGGAAATGAAAATCACCCCTCTAAGAATATATGGGATGATAGGACTTAAGAGGACTGACAGATGCAACACATCTGGAGTCTACCTACTTATGGGAGAAAAGGAGACTCTACGAAAACTTTCCCCCAACTTTGAGATAACAGTGGAATGCTACATTTTCCAAGAGGTAAGACAATAGCACTAATAACTACACATGCACCAGAACTACAGTTGTAATTATTTTAATCAGATTTAGATTTCCAATTATTTATGGTTTCTTCCAATAAGATGGGTATTTAGAGCACAGAAAGGCTGAACAGTCATACTGCAGACTGTTCTAGAATAGAAAATGGATTGGCAGAAACCCTTTGGTGAATCACACAGAAATAGATATAAAATTTAAAAGAAAATCAGACTTTGACAATGTAGCTTCTTGTTTTCTTTTTCTTGACCTCTCTTAAAAGTGAAACAATGAACTATTACTTGGAGTGCAGAACAGAAAATTTCCGCAGTGACAAGATCCTTGCACTCCTTAGTGGAAGATACCCATCTCCTAAGAAGCACACCCAGGAAGTGCTGTCTCAAACTGCATTTCTTCCAAGAAGTGATAATCTTGTGGGAAACGTTTTCATACTTGAAAGATTCATTTAATTACCTTTCAAAATTACACTCTTTATATCTAATGTAGTAATTTATAGTATAAGTATTCAGTTTTAATAGTATTAGACTACAAGAAGCTAGGATTAGAATGTTCATTTCAGCCCTGTGCTTCCTCTCATACATGTTCTTCTCTTTATATTCTATGCAGCTTTTTCCATTTTTTTGTCTATCGAAGTTAATAACCCAGTAAATAGGAACATGTGGTAGTTCTGACTTTCGTTGCCTGCTGAGTTGCATGCAAAACCCTGAGTTCTGATTGAACTTATGCCTAGAATTGCTGTTAAATGAACTCTCTGAATGTAGCTTTGTGGTGTGCCCTCTATTCACAAGTTTGGTGCTGTGTTATTTGTGCACAGTAGATATTCTGGAACCAGGGATGGCATGATACATTACCTGTCAGATTATTCAGTCCAGAGCACATATGGAGTTCTGGATTGCCTGAAAGAACTTACGAGATCTCTTGTACATTTCCTGAGGGCTTCATACATGAAGAAAAGTCTCTGATTGATGCTGCAGTGAACTCAGTCTCAGAAGATAACTCCCAGAGTAATTCCTGCTGAACCTTCTGTGACTGCCCCATCATTTTCTCCAGTGGTGGAATTCAAATTTTTTTACTACCGGTTCTGTGGGTGCGGCTTGGTGGGCAGGGCAGGGGAAGAATACTGTAAAGTCTCCATTCCCTCCTCACTCCTGGGGGAAGGTTACTGCAAAATCCCCATTCCCTCCCCATCGCACTAACCTGCTTTCCAGCTCCATTCTCCTGCACAGGGCACCAAAAGAAGACCCAACCAATCAGCTGGGACTTGGGAGGCAGAGAATAGATGGGGCGGAGCCAGTCAGAGGTGGTATTTGCCAGTTCTCCGAACTACTCAAAATTTCTGCTACCGGTTCTCCAGAACTGGTCAGAACCTGCTGAATACCACCTCTGATTTTCTCACCAGGGGCTCAGTTAAGGAAGCAATACCAGTCTTAATGCTGGAGACAGAGCAGAAACTGCTGGAACAGCTTTCACTAAAAAGGATGGAAACGTGCATAAAGGGAGCAAAATAAAAAGCCGTATTGAGTGGAAATAATTTAGAGCATAGGATAATCCAAGTAGTCAGGGCCTTATGTAGGGATAAGACACTCTAAATAATATTTGATCTCCATAGATTGATAGAAAGGAACAAGTAAGAATACAGCAGGAATACAGTACTTCCTAACAGGTTGTTACATGCATGACACAGGAACTGAGAATTATCTTTCTTCAGTAAATGGCAGCAGCAGTCCTGTTTTCTGGTTGCTGCTTTCCTCTTTCTCTTGCTATTACCTGCTTGCAAGCATAACTTTGCTTTCATCTAGAATGGGTTGTTGACATAATCCATAAACATATTTCACATTGGGACCATATAAGGAAAGAAGGTGAGTTTCGTGCTTGTGCGAGCAAAGTGTGATCGGAGCTGGCATCTCTCTATAAATACTGGTGGGGAGGTGTGGTGTGCTGGCTCTGTTGTAAGCGGGTTGGTTGGCTGTGTTGTTACTTCTTGATTGGTTGATGGAGTTTATGTTTGCAGATTGGTTGGCTTTTTCGTAAGACCCTGTGTGGCTGAGGTACTGGCTGTGTGTCTCTCAGCCTTTTGTGTTGTAACGACTTGGGTAATGGGCTGTGTGATGACCTTCTGAGTGCTATTGTTGTGACCTCCTGGGTTTTGTGCTGTAATCTCCTGGGTCATTGGCTGTGTTGTAACATCCTGAGGTTTTGTGGTGTAACCTCCTGAGTTCCGTGATGTGATATCCTGAGCGGATGGCTGTGATGTAACGTTCCAGGCTTTGATTTGGCTCTGAATTTGAGGTCTGGCTATGTGTTCATGGCGTGTGTCAGTTTGCTTAGTTTGGGGGTTGGAGGGTGTAGCAGCTGGTGATGCAGCCGTGGTCTGGTTTCTGGATGCTGGTTATCTTTCGTCTATGGGATGGGTTTGGGTTTGAGTCTGGTGAGGGAGATTGGTGGTGGTGTTTGGGTCTCCTGCTGGTTTTCATGGCTGGAACTCATTTGTTGATTAGGGCTAGTTTCTAGATGTCTGGTAGGCGGGAGGTATCATCCTGTTTATTCATGTTATGGGGGTGTTTCTCTATTTTGATGGCTTCCCTAATTATTCTCTTGTTGAAGTGTTCAGTATTGGAGATTAATTTGGTTCCCTCAAAATCAATTTCATGTCCTGTGGTTTTAAGGTGCTGGAAAAGGGAGGAAGTATTTTCTTCTTTTCTGACTGCGTTCTTGTGTTCTGCGATGCGTACATTTATTCTCCTGTTGGTATGTCCAATGTATGTGGCTAGGCAATTTTTGCATGGTATTTCATAAACTCCTTGGTTTTCTAGCTGGATCTTGTCCTTGGGGTTTCTTAAGATGTTGGCTGTTTTTTGGTCAGTGCCGAAGGCTGTCCTGATATTGTGTTTGTGGAGAACTTTGATGATTTTATCTGTGGTGTCTTTGATATAGGGGAGGAGGGTCTTACGAAAAAGCCAACCAATCTGCAAACATCAACTCCATCAACCAATCAAGAAGTAACAACACAGCCAACCAACCTGCTTATAACAGAGCCAGCACATCATACCTCCCCACCAGTATTTATAGAGAGACGGCAGCTCCGATCACACTTTCCTCACACAAGCATGAAGCGGAAAGCACCAGCCTGAAGATGGCGAGTGGGACCTCGTTGAAACGTCACCAAGATACTCTCCATCTTACATGGGAAAAGACCCAAACACACCAAGACCTGCATACCTGTACCCGTGAAAATCTACAAAAACAAATATATGTGTGTGTGTGTGTGTGTGTGTGTGTGTGTAAGGGATATGCATGTGTGTGCATGTATGTATATATTATAGTCATATCCTAGAAGGGGAGTCATAACAGACCTTAAACATGTTTGGCAAGCAAGATTTTTACATTTTGATAGCATTCAGAGTGTTACTGTTAAACAAGGATTTGGACTTTGCAGAGTACTTTTCATTGAAGATGATGTTTTCACAAAAATGTTAAATTTAAATGCTTGTGACAGATGGAAATTTCAGCAGATTTTGTCAGCAGATTTGGCACATAAGTTACAAGTAGGAATATTAAAGAAGTTTAAATATATTCCACCTTCTTACTTTATCATAGGAGAGGCACTTACATAAGTTTGGTTCTCGTTAGGATGACAAATTACTGAAGGCCAAGTTATTATGAATATAGATAATATTAGATAATATATAGAGACCCACAGCTCATCTCCATGAAGTGTTTCCAAAATATATTTTTCAAATATTCATTCTGTGGCACAAATTAGTTACCTAACTCTTCCAAATTAATATTATTCAAAAGCTGCAAGTTCTATTGTTTTGGTTTTTTACAAAGATACACAAAAAGGATTACTCATTCCCCTAATTCATTTGGAGAATGAATTATTATCAAAAGTCATTCAATTCATAAATAGTAATCTCAGAACTGTAATCAATTTCATCTCTATTCCCCCACCTTATAAAGAAATATGGGACAAGCTGACTGGAGGTCTTGAGCAGAAATTAATCTTGACGAATGTATAATAATATTTTACATAAACATTTTTCAAAATCTTGGTCTGTTTCCATTCAAAACCTACTAATTACAATAGAACTTATCTCCAAATAAACACATTTTAAAAATGCAGCCTTAAAAAGCAACAGGAATTTCCCATGAAGTCAGAGTACTTGTCTATCTTTTAAAAGGCAATATCTGGGTAAATTTCATATCTCAGATGTTCAAAAGAAAATATCCAGAATATTTGTTTTCTATAAGGCACATGAAAGAATAAACAATTGTTAGGTGCCTGGTGTACTTCTTTCTCCCATAAAACATCCTGGCCAATAAAAAGTCAACTTTCCAAACTGTTTTGGTTATCCTCATGGGTCCAATAGTTTTATAGCAATTCTTTGTTTTTCTTTTTGGATTAACTTTGCCGTTATTCCACTGTGTAGTTTTGAACAGAAAACAGATTGATTTATAAGCCATGGAAGGCCATGGATGGGTGAAATATGCTTTAATATGTCAGAAAGTTCTTGAGTGTTCAAAGAAACATTTCTTATACAAACACAGCCAATGGTTAAGAAATTTTTCCCAGCCATCCTCACAAAACGCCTTCTCAATCCTTAGAAATTGTCTGTCTTTGGACTCAATTTATTGCATCATTGTACAAATTTTGCCTTTTTATCCTTGTGATGTTGCATGAAGGTGTATAAGGGGCATAGTTTCAGCATGTGCCCTCTATCCTGCAGATCTCTAAATATCACTGGTATATTTTGCAGTGCTTTGTGTATTTGCAAGATAAAGAGGAGCCGAGGTGACACAGTGGTTAGAATGCAATATTGCAGGCTAACTCTGCCCACTGCCAGCAGTTTGATCCTGACCAGCTTAAGATGGACTCAGCCTTCCATCCTTCCAAGGTCAGTAAAATGAGGACCCAAATTGTTGGGGGCAATATGCTGACTCTGTAAATGCTTAAATGAGCCTGTCATCAGCACCTCTATAACTGTCTGGTTTGGTTCTGCAACCCAACAAGACAGACACAGACCTCAGAGAGTAATTAGGACTGCAGAAAAAACAATTACTACCAACCTGCCTTCAATCAAGGACCTGTATACTGCATGAGTCAAAAAGAGGGCTGTGAAAATATTTACAGACCCCTCACATCCCGGACATAAACTGTTTCAGCTCCTTCCCTCAAAATGATGCTATAGAGCACTGCACATCAGAACAACTAGACACGAGGCCAGTTTTTCCCTGAACGCCTTCACTCTGCTAAACAAATAATTCCCTCAACACTGTCCAACTATTTACTAAGTCTGCACTACTATTACTATTAATCTTCTCATCACTCCTTATTGCCCTTCCCCTCCCACTTGTGACTGTATGATTGTAACTTTGTCACTTGTATCCTCACGATTTATATTGCCTGTTTCCTAGTATGATTTGATTGCTTATTGTTCCCTATGACTATCATTAAGTGTTGTACCTGATGATTCTTGACTCTTGATGTATGTATCTTTTCTTTTATGTACACTGAGAGCATTTGCACCAAAACAAATAAAGAATTCTATTCTATTCTATTCTATTCTATTCTATTCTATTCTATTCTATGAGAGTGTTGTAAAGCACTATGAAGTGGTGTACAGGTCTAAGTGCTATTGCCAGAGCCATAAAAATTACCACACATTCCATTTTTGTGTGTGGGGGGAGTATGTGGTCCCAGTGTTTGCTTGCTTCTGCAAATTAGAATACAACCATATTTTAGCCTCCTCTTCTTTTTGCTGTGGCAACGATGCAAAACAAATAAGGAGTGGTTCAACCTTCATTTCTTGCACAGAGATGGCCGGGTCCTCTTTCCTATTTTTCTGTGCACAGTAAGACTTTTCAAAGGACATGTGGCAGATATTCTAACTTATTTTTTTGAAATGGATGAAGCAATTAGCATAAGTAAATTACTGTTAAAGCTTATTAGCTGTACAAATGAGTGATTTATTTTCAAGTAGCATGCTTGATCTCACAAAGACTTTTAACATAGTATCTGTCACATCTCCATGAAGAAAGTTAAACTCTCTTGCACTACACTAAGGGTGTTTATAGGGTGGGTAAAAATCAAGGTGATCATTGTGATTTTGTGTTAGAAACCCATTTATGTAAAACAAAAATCCAGGGATTTAATCATTTGATTGTACTGCCTTCTTGATTTTTTGGACATCTGCCCCTGCCCCGCCGCAGGCACTCTTCATTAAGATAAAATTTTATTTTAACATCAATAGAGGCTGAAGACATGGATTGTGAGACCAATCACATTGCACCTCTCATGTGTCCTGCAAATCCATAATTGTCATTTGAAAAGGGATAGAATCTTAGGGAATTTGGTCTCGTTTACAGGTTCCTTTAATGCATTATTTGTCTCTTTGGGAGGAACCATACTTTATGTTAGGAAGTGTTTTTTTTCCAAAGAACTGCACACATGCTCTGCTCTGGGAAAACAAAGTATTGCTGGATGAAGCAACTCGTGTTATTTATATGTGAAAAATATCATCATCCTTTTTTGTGCAGATGGCTGTCATTCTCTATAAACAGAAGCTCTTGCTAGTAAAACAGTACGGGAGTTAATCTCACAAAAATGGTTTATACAGCTGCATGTTGGCAGAGACACAATTTTTTCTCTTCTTGGCAACTTTATAAAACTAGGGATTTCATTTTAGGATATCGGGGGGAGTTCCAACATCACACAAAGCTTACTGATATTTTATGTAACTTGCATGACTGGAGCTGAGCCAGGTTTACTCACCAGTAACATTGAAAAAAGCTCTGAATTTTTTCTATTCTAAACTGAGCTCTGTGGAATATTGTGGCCCAACCAGTGGCCCATTATGGCTAATCCATCATTGTTATAGACCTGAATGTTTGACCTATAGGGAGTAAAATCACTATTTCATTCCCTTGAAATTTGGGTTGCCTGACTTGTCTAAAGGAAAAGTCATAATAAAGAAAAATGCATTTTTAAAGACAGTCTTGACAGCCATGAAGTAGGAAATACTTCTGTGGATTTCCATATTCTAGGTTATCCCAGTTGTGTGAAGTAATGAAAAGCCACTTACATTTAAATACCTGTTATTCCCATCCATTATTGTGCCCCCAGTGCCAATAAATTCTCATGAGTGTGTCCTTCCAATTGTGTCCTCACAATCTGAAAAGTTGCAAATAACTTGTTTTGTAGAGACACATTTTCATACAAAGATGAGAAACCCATTCATTATTTTGTAAATCTTCATTCAGTTGAATCTTGTGAACCATTAGGAAGACAATTAAATAAAACAGGGCCCAATACACTGCAGATAAATTCTACTCTAACCTCCATATTTTCTTCACTGACTAATGAAATGCACAGAATCTTGTGATTTACTACTTCTCCACAGGAGACATGTTATTCAGTACAGTTTTGGCACCCCAGGCTATGAAGATTTTTTGTTCTTGTTTTTTTTTAAAGTTTACAATATTATTATAAAAATAAATAAATAACAGGCTAGACATAGACTGTTGTAGAGAACACAGCTATCTGATGGCTGCAGAAAGTTACAAACCTGTCATCTAGATTAAGTCTCTATTTCTACTAAAAGGTGCTACTGTTCATAGAATCACAGTGTTGGAAACAGTGGTGGCATTGAACCGGTAGCAATGACTTGGCGTGGGTCACCAAACCAGTAGTAACTTCTGGCTGGCCATGCCCCCAACCCGGTCACCCCTCCCCACCCAGTCAGTCCTTATCACTCATGCGCAACATCTCACACATGCCCGACATCGCTGGCTGCATTCTTCCCTGCCCAGTCACTACTTAAGGTATTTCTTTTTTTCCCATCCCGACAATCAGCTGTTGCTAAGATTAGCTGTGCCGGGATTCCCCTTGCTGTCTTACTGCTTCACACAGGAGGCTTCCCTGAGGCCCAGGAAGGCAAAAAATGAAGGGGGTGTGCAGCCCCCCTGCTCCTCCTCCATTTTTTGCCTTCCTGGGCCCCAGGGAAGCTTCCTTGGAGCAAAAACACCCCCCAGGAGGCTTCCCTGAAGCCCAGGAGGCCCCAGAACAGAACACAGGGGGGTGCTGTGTGCCTACCCCATGCTCAGTTGTTTTCCTTCCTGAGCCCCAGGGAAGCCTTCAGGGAGCAAAAATGCCCCCTAGGAGGCTTCCCTGAGGCCCAGAAGGCCCCCAAAATGGGGGGGGGGTGTTGCAAAAACCATACTCACCCATTCACATGGCCATGCCCACCTAGACACGCCCACCTAGCCACACCCACAGAACCAGTAGTAAAAAATTTTGAATCCCACCACTGGTTGGAAATGGCCAAAAGGGCCATTTAGTTGATATTTAGCACAGGAATCCAAATTAAAAGATTCCACACAGATAATTTTATAGGCTTCATGGTATAATATGTCCAATAAAGTTCATTGTGCTCTGGATTATTAGTTTCACTGTCAACCTCTTCAATTGTAATCTCCTCTCTTGGAACATATGGCTATTGTTCCATGTATTGCAGTTTGCAATAAGACTGAACAGGCTTGGACCTTCTGTGTGACATCTTTTTCAGGTTTTTAAAGAATGAAAATATTTCATTTCATACTGTCAGACATTTCCCAAAATGGCAATTTCAGTTCTTTTAATTCTGAACCAGCAGACTCCCAACAATTTCAAAAGGCATCATGTTGAGGAAACCAATCCTAAAACTTATGGTATCTAAGGCAAAGAGCATAATTTATGTAGCCTTCTGTTTGTTTATTCTCTTCTCTTTCTCCCTCTGATAAGTTTATAGTGCTTCCCATCCAGAGGTGGTATTCAGCAGGTTCTGACCAGTTCTGGAGAACCGGTAGTGGAAATTTTGAGTAGCTCAGAGAACCAGCAAATACCACCTCTAACTGGAGATTTTACAGTATCCTTCAGTATCCTGCCACACCCACCAAGCCACGCCCACAGAACCGGTAGTAAAAAATTTTGAATCCCACCACTGCTCCCATCTCATGTGCATACTCTGGATGGCTAACAGTTAAAAATCAATAAAATGTAATTTAAAAATTCAAATTTATTTTAGAAATGGGACAAGACAACAATATAATAAGCATAAAATATCTATACAGCAGCCAAGAAATTTACTTAACAGACAAGACCAGGAAATGGTTCAACCATTCTATCAGGACCTCAGGCTTGATGGCAAAGCCAGGTTTCAGGGGTCCTTGGTGCTATCTGAGCTTGGTAGTTGTTGTTGTTTACAGATATTTTATTATCCAAACTAGGTAACATTATGATTGCTGGAAAGGACTGGGGTTTGCTCTCAGTTTATATTCTAGTGGTTTGCCCTGTCAGTGTTACAGAATCCACTAGAGTATAAAATAAGAGCAAACCCCACTTATTAGCACTGATGATGTTACACAGTTTGGAAAATGAAATGTCTGCAAGAAAACAACCAAATTCAGAGAGCACCGTCATTTCAACACTGAGGTATAAATATTCTTCTTTATTGAAGGCCAAGTTTTCAATGCAAAAGGACAGCAGAGTCAGGGCAAGTCTAATCTTTGGGGGAATGGGGCAAGCACCATTGCAGAAATGGCTCTCTTCACAGACCTTGTCAGATGTTACTGCCTTCCAGAGAGGACCCAGAGATGCCTCTCCTGCTGGTTCTCAGAAGACAAGAAGACACCACTGAGAAGAGATGCTTCTGGAGATAGTCCACTTTAAGGCAGGAAGGGCTTTAAAGGTAACCACTAGCACCTTAAATTGTACCTGGAAGCAGATGGTAAATAATGCAGCTCATGGAGCAGAGATGTCACATGTGCCAAGCTGACTTTGTAAAAATGCCACTTAGTAATAAGCAGGCATATACACTGGAATGAAGGCTATTGCTGAGCGCATTGGGTTGTATCCCCCCACAAAATTTGTAAGCCGGCCTGAGTCTCCGGAGAAGGGCGGGATATAAAATATGAATTAAAAAAAAAAGTCTTTGGCATCCATAACTGCATTTTTTAAATCTTTGAACAATTTACTGGTATTTCCATTTCTTTTCTATTCTCTTAATATTGTTTTTCACAGAGTTGTCTTCAGTTTCCTGGAAGCTGCTTTTTAGCCTTTTGGCTCTCTGAATGAGATGTGATTTGCACACCATTTATATAAAATATTGGTTTGATCATTTAAAATTTATATTTTAGATTTAGATTCTATATCATGCAGATTTGCGAATCGTTCACAAGCTTGTTTTCTGTCAAGTTACCTGATATTTAAATATCTTCAATAATTATAATAAAACAAGTGGAGATATTCAGATAGTGTTGATTACCCCTATCTCAGCTTTGTAAGCAATACTTTTGTTGTAATTTTTATTTTATTTCTTTTTATTTGTTATTAACCAATATTTTTATTGGAACAGATAATTGAAGAGCCTGCCACCATCTTCCAGCAGTGTACAGTGCCCTGCTACAGGGGTGGGATTCAACCGGTGTTACTACCGATTCAGTGATTACGTTTTACGCTGCGTGTGTGTGTAATAAACCTTAAGCTGTGCTGCCTGGACAGCTGATAAGCACTGTGTGTGGGTGCGCAGCATTTGAAAAGCCATTTTTCCTGCTTTTTCAACCTCAGCTGTGCCGCGCAAAGCAGCTGAGGTTGAAAAAGTAGGAAATAAAGGACAAGTAAGAGCCTGGGTGGGCGGGTGCACCAAACAGCAGCAAACACAGAACCTGTTCGGTGTCTGCTGCTCTTCAGAGCTACCAGTTCTATAGAGCTGGGTAGAACCGGTAGCATCCCACCCCTGCCCTGCTCCTAAATTTGGATCTTGCCTTGGTGAATGAGAAGGCAATGTTAGCAGATGACATCTGCATACATGGGAAGAAATTGTGGGATGGTGGCCACTGAGATTCAGAACTCAGCAGTCTTTGGTCCTTTCATATTTATCTCTGGGATTCCCTCAAAGCACATGCATAGGACACCAATATCACACTGCAATTCTACACATGTTCATTCAGATTTCCAAACTCTTACTGTGCTCAGAGGGGATTAAACCCTAATAACTGTTTTGAGGGATTTTACCCTTATTTGTAACCAACGTAAACAGCATATTTGGGAGTGGGGGGAGATGTTAATTATTTGCTTTTTAATATAACCTGTTCATTTGCATCATTTGATGGTCAAAATAGAAGGCTGCTTTTCATCATATCTATGTTTTCACAACTGGGGAATGACACTTACATTTAAAAATCTATGATTGCAGTGAAAAGGTATTCTGCTAATGTCCATTTCATTAAGAGAAAAATCTCCAGGTGAACAACATTTTCCTCTGTGCATTGTATTAAGGACACTTATTTCCTAGGTTCTCAAGATTTCAGTCCTGGAAAACACTGCTTTGATCTCTGACCAGAAGACAAAGTGTCACACCTACACTTTGCTGCACTTAGTCCTAGCCAGAAAGTCTGTGTTAATTATTTTAAATGGCCCTTTGTATCTTAAAAGCAATTCCTTTCCTATCTTCATGAAGCACTGATAAGACAGGCACAAGTAGAGCTCTTTTATGTTTATAGGAGAAATACAACAGAAAGGTACTTCAGGGAATTCCTTGATTTTAAAAAACTGCATTGACCAAGACAATATTAGAAATTGCCAATGCACCTGGTATTTGCTACAGTTTTAATGCATTTTGCTTTATGAAGGTTAGAAAAGAGTAAGAAGGCCAAATTTCATTTAAAAATTAGAAATCCTCTTTTTCTCATATTTCTCTCTATAAGATACAATTGCAATTCAGAAAGGTTGGAAGAGATATGAGATGCTAATTTCTTTTGCATCTCAAGTAAGATAGTTGTCTTGCCTAGTTTGTTGTGATAGAATATTTCTACTTTGCAGAGATTGTTTTTTTTTTCCTGAAGGACTGTTGGAAGGTAGCCTTGTATCTGAAAAGAAGTATTTGTGATAGGTAAACAACTTTTCTTCCAATAGTTCTCCAGCTATTGACCCTGGTTGGTCAGACAGCAGTCCTGAATCTGTAGCTCATTTGTCAATAGAGGTCCAGGAACTCAGTCACCTAGCTAAGTCAAGTGGTGACTGATCTGGTATGGGTTTCTGTAAATTACATATCACCATATTATTTACAAGAGAGGCACCCCTACTCTGGTCCTCTGAAGATACCTGTCGAGTATGGATGAGGTTTTGGCCTAGCACTCATCTTCTTCAGAAGATGCAAGCCACACAACTATGTTGGGGTATTATTGTTGTTGTTGAACATATGGTCAACCAGATATTTACACTGGAATTGGCATTTTGCCAACCTACCAAATCCTGTCTAAGGACCTGGGATAGGCAGGTGTTGTTTGATGATATTAAAGATATTGTTGCAGGATGTAAGCTGTTCCAAAGAAAGCTGCCCCTTTTGCAGTTGACTGGGGGCAATTTACTATTGGTACTCTCTTTGTTTTCTTTTGCCTCAGTTGTTCTACTTTTATTTGCAGAGCTTTGTATTTGCAATTTTCTCTAATGCTTTCTCTTCTCTTTTGCTTTCTGCCACATTCACTATCCAGACTTTTTGTCTTTCTCAACAACAATTGAGCCTTGGTGGTGCAGGCTGTTAAATGCCTAGCACTTAGCTCCAGCTGCCTGCAATTAGTGCAGGCTCGAATCCCACCAGGCTCAAGGTTGACTCAGCCTTCCCTCCTCTCGGGGTAGGTAAATTGTTGGGGGCAATTAGCTGACTTTGTAAAAATGCCGCTTAGTAATAAGCAGGCATATACAATGGAATGAAGGCTATTGCTGAGCGCACTGGGTTGCGCTCCAAAAAGTTGTAAGCCGCCCTAAGTCTCCAGAGAAGGGCGGCATATAAATGCGAATAAATTTTTTTTGTTAAGTCTGGGATCTTACGTGGCAAGTACTTGTCTGTTTAAATCCTGAAGTCCCAGATCAATTTAGCGTCTTCATTCTCTATTACTTCCTATACTTAATAATCCCACCTGTTTTTGCTTATGGTATTTCTTGCAGATCTTCCAATGCACCAGAGGTGGTATTCAGCAGGTTCTGACCAGTTCTGGAGAACCAGTAGCAGAAATTTTGAGTAGTTCAGAGAACCAGCAAATACCACTTCTGATTGGAGATTTTACAGTCTCCTTCCCCTGCCATGCTCACCAAGCCATGTCCACAGAACTGGTAGTAAAAAATTTTGAATCCCATCACTGCAATGCACCATTATTGCAATTTTGTATGCCATTGTTTGTAGTCAGTCTGTGCTATTTTCTTTCAGCAGCCCACCAGATGGTTGGTCTACTGTTTCTTCAGCTTCTTTGCTGTGCCTTGCTGTTTTTTCAATTCTAACATTGTATGCATTTGTTATTAAGACTTGGTCTTGTGCAGTCAGAATTAGCTCTCCTGTCTCTGTTCAACTTTCCTGCTCTTAGCCATTGCCAGGTCTCTTTGTTATCTGTTTTGCCTACTAGGTTTTTTTGTTGTTGTTCTTCAGCTATTCTTCTAATGCTCTTACTTCTAATTTATTTATTTTATTTATTTAATTGGATTTATATGCCGCCTCATCTCCAGGGGGACTCGGGGTGGCTTACACAAAAATATATATACAATAAATACAAAATTTATCAAATTAATTCTAATCCAATTATAATAAAATCTAATTAAAATACCCTTAAATTAAAATTCCCAACCCTGCTCAGTCCAGGCCGGCCTGTGCAAACAGCCAAGTCTTGAGATCATGGCGGAAGGAGCACAGGTCGGGGGCCAAACGCAGCTCCAGAGGTAGCTGATTCCAAAGGGTGGGCGCCCCCACAGAGAAGGCCCTCCCCCAGGGGACCGCCAACTGACATTCCACTGTCTGGAGTACTTGTAGCCTTCCATGCTCATGTATATTGCTAAGAAAGTTGAGTCAACATTACTGCATGGGTGAAGGGCATGATTTGTTGTCATTATTCTTCTGATCTTCCTATCCAAGGCTTTTAGTATTGCTTGTGTCCAGTCCACTATTCCAAGTATGTATCTAATGATTGGAATTGCCCAGATGTTAACTGCATTGACGATATTTTCCCCATGGTTATTATTATTACTATTATTTAAATTTAGAGGTCACCTGACTTCACAAAGACTCTGGATGGCTTACAGGTTTTTTAAAACTTTTTTTTTAATTTTTAGAAAAAACCCAGAAAAGAAAAATATCGGTGGTATCTGTACAAACATAATCCCATAAACCTTTAAAAAAAAATCAAAACCCCACAAAACATACAACTCCACCACCACCACCAATAGGATTCACCAAACAGCCTGCTGCAACATCTGAGAAAACAATCAGGTTTCCTACCCTCCCCACATTAATTATGATATTGCAGAATTAAAAATCACAAATAATAGCAGATGACATGGCATTTTATATAAAAGTAAGATGAATGTATTAACTTTGTGATAATTGAAGTACAGTAAATTAAACCTTTCAAACTAGAAAATGTAGATCAGTATTAAATATGATTTCTAGAATAGAATTAACCATAAATTTATTTAAATCATACAGTTAATGCTATAGTTAGCATTAACACCCACATTTTAAAGACTTCCAGAACGTCATGAGGGTAGGATACAAGCTTGTCTTCCCCACATCCTGTGGTTTCAATGATATATTAGTGACCAGTCTCTGCACTGAAGAACTGTAAAAAAATTCCAGACCTAGTTCTAGTCTTAAGTACAGACTTAGACCTATTTAACTATATAATGTTATTAGGTGGTAATAATATTTCCAATATTTGAAATTCCAAGAACATAGAGGAAAGAAAGTGTCTTCATGTTAGATATCTTTTACATTTCAGAGCAGATGATGAAACAACTATTTTTATTTCTGGAAAGAATTTTCTCCAAGGCCACACTAATTTGTCAATTATTCTCCCCTGAGATGACTTGTAACATATTTATTATAGCATGCGATTTTTGCGGACTACTGCATATTTTGGATGCATAAACTGTTACTCTGAGTTAAGGATATTTATATTTCTATGGTTGCCAAGTATGTGCAAATGAAGAGGATTATTTTTCTGCCTCTCTTCTCCTACTTTGTAAAGCAAATTTTGAAGCTTCCAAGTCATATAAAGGCATTTAGAAATGAAACCCTATCATGTCTCTAGCTTGACCCAAAACAAGCAGATGAAGAGGTAATGTCTATGGTACATTATATTAGACTGCTGGAAATTGTCTCCACGGCAGTTCACACCAAGTGCCTTCCCCAATTTTTCTCATAACTTTTCAAGAATTTCTCTGTGAGACATGTTTTCATTCCATTCCATACTGAAACCAATTTCAGTATGGCAACTTTGAAAACAATGTATGTCTTTTGGTCTTCAAGCCACACTTAATTTTTGAACAATGTCCTCCCTTATTTTTTGTTTTAGAAACATCCCTTAAATTTACAATTTAAATCCTATTATGAGGATTGCTGCACAGAGTGTAGGATTCCTCATGTAATTCCTGTCCACATTTGCACAAGAACACAAGTCTCATAGGTACTTTCCAAATAAGTGTCTGATGGGAACATAGTTACAAGGTACAAGGACAGACAGATAAGTTTGGTGGATAAACAGATAGACAGGAGTGGTTCACTAGATTTTAATTGAGGCTCGAAAGATGAATGTAACCTACTCCTAGTACATCAGCAACAAATGTTATTGTTGGTTTTTTTGCATCAAATGTGCTATGATATGAAAAAAAATGTACTGTCATTACACCTGATATATTACACCTAATATATTATTTACAAAAAATTACCATTCCAAATACAACCAGAATTTTGGCAAAAAGGCAAAAAGAAATGTACAATGACTCAACTGCCTGTTAAAGCTAATTGAATGCATGGTGTCAATAATGAAAAAGTGATCTAATGTCAATGGGGATTCAGAAAGTAAATCTTCTCTGGAGTTTACTGGTTTAGGCTTAGCATGGCACCTGCTGACATTTGGGTGTGCTGGGATCGATTCCTTCATTCTCTGCTAACCCCTTTTTATGGCCACGTTTAATGGTTGTTTCTTATTGATCTTTCTGTAATTCATTCTCCCTGGAGACTATAAAACTTAATTAGGTATTTTCAGCTTTTAAACATACCCAGCCGGTTAAGGCATGTATGTTGCCCACCGTACTATATTTGCAAATCATAAACTACTACTTTCTGCTCATAAAGCTGTCATTATGTGTTCTTGGCTTAATTCCTAACTAGAAACAATTGAGTAGCAAATAGTTCCACGGATGGAGACTGCCAGAATCCTATTACCAGCAACTAATTTTGTCTGGTATATAATGGGATAAATAGAAATGCATTTAAAAAATGCTATTAGCTGTTTTAGTTGCCCATAGAGCCCACTGTTGATTTGGGAATTAAGGATTGGTTTTAATCTAATATCTTTGATAAGTGGTCAGGGTGTAGCTATAGTCATTTGTTTGATTCCTGGTGCCTGAAAGTTTCATAGCCAGACATCCACCTAATTTCCTTTTGATGTTGGAAGCTTAACAAGCCAAAGATTCTGTCTCACGGAGCCGACTGACGGAAGCAACAATTTAATACTCACCTCTCCACAATGGCAGTACTTTTTCTTAACAGGTTCATGAGGTTAAAGACTGCATGAACCTGAGTTCCATTTAGTATGAAGCTAGACTTTGAGAGACATCCATGTCTCAGACTTGATGATAAATAAAAATAAGTTGCTGCATATTTTCATTCTAGAATTATCCTCTTGTGCTTTTTTTGTGTTAGTTTCTTATAAAGAAGTCACTCTCTTTGTCCCCAACATTAACAGGGAATGAAATACTAATATAGGTAGACAATTTTGGAGGATTTCAGTGTCTCCAAAGATTTTTATAATCTTTGCCACATATCATTCCATCATGCATTAACAGCTTCTCTTAAACACAGAAAATGCATACAAATACATAAAGTGAAAAACACAGAAGGGGCAGGTTAAGGATGCAATAATTTGTGGCACTTCATAGGACAGGACTCTATTTTTTTTAAATGCACTCTTGCACTAGTCAGCTAAAGGGAAAGAGGGTAAATGATCTTGGGAGTTTCTTAGTAAGGAAGGCAATCATATATTAGTTTCAGATTGCTTTATGAGGAACTTGAAATCCTGGCAGGATGGAAGTGCCTCTGATAACTTTGCAGTTGCCCCACTATAGCTCTGGGATAATTTATTTTCTTCAGCGGAATAACATAGTTACTTCTATTTTGCATGTTTATTTTCTTTAATATAAGTATCAGTCTTTTTTGCATATATCCAAACAGTAGAAATGTACATTAACTTAAGCTGAAAAAAGAAAAAACAAAGGAAAGGGAGGGATGGAGATAGAAAGAAAGAAAAATAATTTATTGCATCTTTTATAATGTGAATTTATTTTGATTTTCCTTCTTAGACATCTCCAGTATGTTAATACCGCTGAGCAGAAAGCCCTAGTGTCTGAGAGTACTGTACCAATATCTTGCCAAAATAAGGTCTTATTCCCTTAGAAAGAGAAACAACAACAAACATTAAGATGAAGTGGCCTGGAAAAGTGACATTGTTAAATGGTTTCTGCCACAGCTGGCAGTGTATTTGTTGAAATTATCCAGGCCTAAATTACCTGAGACTGAAAAAGTTCTGAATCAAATTGCAAAGCAAGAGGAAATTCCAGTAAATAATTTCCTTTTCTGGAATCAATATGTAACTGATCCTCTATTCGTACTTTTGCTGCTGCTACAAACAAGGGCAAAATCACTGCTTGTACTTTTGTTATTTGAAATAATGTCTTGCATTCACAATTTAGTTTCTATTTGGGTCTCACTATACTGACCATATTGAAATTATTCCTTATTTGATTTGCATTGATAGCAAAAGAAGGGGGAAGCAAGGTTTTCATGACTGTAACATTACTAAACAGTCTGGAATATTTAGGGTTGTTATTTTCTCTGGCAATGAATCTCCACCCTCTTTTTATTGTGCTTCATAACACAGTTGACTTTGGGAACATTTTACTAATATAAAAACCTTTTGACTAAAATATGCCTATCACATGCCAGCTTGTCAGACTGAGCAAGCACAGACCAACCAGGTCCAAAAGCTCCAGCAGCTTCAGAGAACAAGCTCAACATACAATTTTGGTGTAGACTACAGTCTATATTTTTCTTTGATTTACAAAGCATAAGTGAATCACTGGTGGAATCAACCAAGTATACTCAGAAGCAATTGTGCCCTGAATCCTTGCTCAAAGCAAGCAGCTCTAGTTTTTAATTGTTCACCCAAGTGTGAATGGCAGGTTTGTGATTTGGAGTATGAAATACAAATAGTCAGTCTTTGATACTTCTACAATAGAAAGGAAGAGAAATGGTTTACTTAAGCAACCTTAGAAAGCTTCTGTCAGTTGGAAAGTAGATAACATTAAACAAAACAGGCCACCTGATAGTATGGCACAGCGGTGGGATTCAAATTTTTTTACTACCGGTTCTGTGGGCGTGGCTTGGTGGGTGTGGCAGGGAAAGGATACTGTAAAATGTCCAGTCAGAGGTGGTATTTGCCGGTTCTCTAAACTACTCAAAATTTCCACTACCTGTTCTCCAGAACTAATCAGAACCTGCTGAATACCACCTCTGGTACGACAGTATGTTTAGCTATTAGCAAAGAGATATTGAGATTATGTATGCTTTGATAAAGGAATTTTGCATCCACATGTTGGCTCATATAAAGTAGCGGCTATCAAAGAGAGTTTCTGGGAATGCTGAACATTCTTAGCAAGGGGAGGGAGGAAGGGAAGGGAGAGGAGAGGAGAGGAGAGGAAATATTCACCACATTGACATCCATTTGGGGGAGGGGAATCTGACAAAAATGTTAAGATGGTTGCCATGACCACATGTTTATAGCCATTTCTTGGTTTAGTTGATACCTTCCCCACCATCAACAGTTGTCCCCGAATGCCACAAAGATTTGTAGGGACCACACTTCAGATATCAATGTTGTTGGTAACAATTGTCCATTGCCTTTTGTTAATATCAGTGGGCATTTCAGGATGCCATCATACAATTTCCCCCAATATCTTTATGTGTATATGTGTGTGCCTATATCTTATATCAGAATTTATATATTGATTTAAGATAGTGGGGGAAATAGAAATTCCTACTTTGACACTCACAAGACCCATTTTTGATATTATTGTTAAAAAACACCCAGTTATGTCCACAAAAGTGGGGGTCATGCTATCTCCATTCCCAGTCTCCATACTTTTCACTTTTGAACAATTGAAAAAAGCTGTGGTTCCCCATTGAGACAGATGTTGATATCACATTGTAAAAACAAATAGCAATATTCCCACTGCCATTTACATTTAATTGAAATTGCTTTTTCTTAAATAAAGTTTATCTTTATTTCCAATCACATAAGCACCATCCTCAAGTTATAAGGAAGATATATTCCTAAAATTAGTGATTCTATGTACTACATAAAGCTATCCTCTATATAACCCTAACATATTTTATATTATTTTCATATTCTTAAAAATGTTGTTTTTCAGAAATGATCAGATTAATGCACACACACATAAGAATCTTACATTGGGCAGAAATATGAAGTCTGTCCAGAAATCCTAGTCATCCATTAGATATAGCTGGTCTAGGTAGGAAAGTTCTATACTTAATAGGTGAAGAGTGATGGTTCTTTTTCTCTGCTGATTTCTAAGCCAATCTGCTATAAAACATTGATCTCTCTCAGATGCAGGAGACACATGACTCCTAGGCCATTCAGTCCAGCAGGCTTAACCTGCTGAACTCAACGTGCTAAAAGGGCTTAAAATGTAATCATTAGTAGATTTTCTGCGAGCAGCTGGTAAAACAAGACTTCTAGGCAGCCTGGGGGCTTTAATTTATTTTTTAATCCTGCTAAATCAGCAGAAAAGTATTTTACCTTTTCACTCAGTAGGGAAGGTAGTGGGAGGAGAGGGTTTAAAAAGTTAAAATTCCAACAAGCGGCTGTAGGAAAAAGGATCAGTCTAACTAGAGCAAATCCTGACAATGGTGGTACTTTGAGACAGGAAAACTGTCACAATCTTTAACACTCACACAACAATGTCGAAATCCACTGCACTTCACTTTTGTTCAGTTCTGGCTGCCCTGTGTTCCACCTCTTCCCAAATGGAAATAAATACCCTTTTAAGGTTTCCAGGCTTCATTAAAATCTTCTTTTTCCAGGGAGACAGAAAGCAGACAAAAGAGACTTCAGGGAATGCCTCCCCTCCCCTCTTGGTTTGCATGTCAATAAATAATACACTCATTGATAGACAAAACGGTAGGTTGCCTAGCTAGCCACAATTCTATTCACATTTAAAATTACAGCTGAAGAGTTCAGCAATGACAGTCCTTCCATCAGAGAAGGTAAGTCTACAAGAGCTGCCACTGAATAAGTCATGCAACTGGAACATTCTGTGATTGCAGATTTTGTCAGAAAGAGTCCTGCAAAGGTTTGGTTTAGGTCTAAACTGTGCTAAATATTCCACAAAACATTTTAAGATTAATAGATTCTCTCCCCCATCCCCCCAACAATGGTATACTGCTGGAATTTCTGGAATAGGAAGTTTAAAGAAAAATTTATGTCAATATCTACTATTTTGCAACTGTGTCATTTTCTTGCTGGTATCCAAGCCATGTAGGGCAAATTGTAAGAAGGGAAGAGATTTTAATTTAAAAAAAATGCTACATAGGGGAAAGGATGAAAAATCTTTCTCAGCACTCTAATTTCACTTTAAACCTCAGCTTTTCAAATTCTAATTAATAGATTTTTTTAAAAAAACAAGCCAACAAACCATGAATAACTATGTTTCCTTCAGCATCACAACAAATTTGTTTCTTATTAATGAAATCTTCACCATATCCATCAGAATTAGGAAAACATGACTTCCTTATATAAGCTTGAGTTCTCAGATTTCTTTGGGGGAAAACATCAAGGTAATAGAATTTCAACAGAAGTTATTTGTCTTGACATCTCCAGAAAGACCGACTGAAGTCTTTCTGGTATTGGGTGAACAAAAAAGGGGAGTGGGAAAACCACCAACCACATTTTGAAGGATTTGAATATACAGCAGCATGTGTGAATGGCCTTCCCCTAGACCCCAATGTTCTATGTCTAAAATGATTTGCCTGCACTGATTGTACATGTGAACCTCTTTTTTCTTTTTTTCTTTTTCTTTTAGATTTAAAATAAACTTTATTAAAGATTAAAAAGAAAAATATATACAATGAATAAGATACAATGTTTCATTGCAAATGAAACCAATATATAGATACAGATATAAACATAAAACATATATATTTCTAATCAGCTAAGACGGTGTGATCATTTATTGAAAACAATTTTATTAATATTCATTTTCTATTTTTGGTATATGCTCTATATCTAACCACTTCATTTTTCAAATCCTTATCTTTTAATTTCCTGGTTTTTCTCCTTAATCCAATTATACCATTTTTCCCAAGCTGTACTATTTGAGTCTACCTTATCCCTAAGTTTTTGTGTAGGTTGGTCCATTTCAAATTCCCAGAGGTTGTGGGAGGAGCTGCTGGCTGCTTGTGAAGGAAGCAGAGGGTGAGTAGAAAGGAGAGAGGCAGTTTGAATTGCTTCCATTGCATTTCAAATTCCCAGAGGTTGTGGGAGGAGCTGCTGGCTGCTTGTGAAGGAAGCTGAGGGTGAGTAGAAAGGAGAAAAATAGTGGCCCATACGCCTAACAGCGCGCGAATCATATAATTATAAACCAAGAATACCAATAGCACATTTGGGTAAGTACTCTTGCGATTGTGATTTTATTTTATTTCAAAATGACCGGCTTAGTTCAGTGTAATACTTGTTTTACAGCTGTCTTTCGCAGTACTCTTTTAAAACTTGGACACTGCCCTCTTTGTAAAAAAATTACCAGTCTACATGGATAGATTACCTATCTAGAATCTCTAATCTATGCTCTCCAAGCAGAAATTAGGTGCCCAATCCAGCCATCTATTGAGCTGCCATGCTACCAGCCCCCACTACCACAAAGATCCTACAGGAAAAGGGCAGTATGGACAACTGTGGGATCTGGCAGGGTGAGAGCTGTGGAGCATAAATGCAAAACTTTTGCTGTGTCCCAGCATAATAGATACAGTGCCCTTGCTGACCTTAATAGGGACACTAAAGTGACAGGTCAAGATAGTTGTGATAATGATAATTCAAGTAAGCCGGGATCATGGTCCTAGAAGAAGAACTTACTTTGGAAAGGAGAAAGTGTGAATAAGGTATTACGCATCAGTCACACAAGAAGAGCAAGGTATCCAAAAAGAGAAGCCACCTTCTGGTTGGGGACTCAATTGTAAGGGATGTAAATTTAGGAAAGGATACTGAAGTTTTGAAAGAGATCAGGTGTCTACCAGGTGCTACTGCCAGCAGAGACAAGAAGTATATTCTTAAGATAGTCAAGAATGCCAGCAAGGACTGTGATGTTGATGCTATTATACATCTTGGCACAAATGATCTGTCCCAGAAGGATGTACCTTCTGTTCAGAAAGACTTCCAGAGCTTGGGGTATGAACTTAGTAATATGGGCTGTAGGCTTATCTTTTCAGAGGTTCTACCAGTATACAAGGAACAAAACGGGAAAGTGCAGCGTTTAATGTGTTGTAAAAAGTGGTGTAAAAGGGAAGGCTTTGGTTTTATTAGTCATGATGTCTGCAGCTGGTCCAATGAAAAACTGTACAAAAGAGATGGTTTGCATCCATCAAAGAAAGGGGCTGAATTACTTGGCATTAAATTCACAGATTTCCTGGATAAACATTTAAACTGAACAGTGGGGACAGAGAATTAATGGATTCAGAACATTTCCGTCCCCAGCAACCTAAAACTAATAAAGATACTAGTGCATGCAAAATAAATGTTTGTGCAGGTAAGATTATCAACCTTGATGCCAACCAAAACCAAGCATTTAATAGTGAGTGCGATACCATGTGCATTAATCAAACAGGTGGCAAGAAAGTAGGGGCAGGCAGGCACAATACAGGTTATGTAGACAGTAAACACAGTGTCAGACATAAAGATCTCAAGTGCCTGTATACAAATGTACAAAGTCTGGGGAACAAACAGGGTGAACTTGAACTATGAATACATGAAGGCAAATATGATATAGTTGGAATAACAGAAACTTGGTGGGATGAAATCCATGACTGGAACATATTGGTAGAAGGATACAAACTATTCAAAAAAAACCCAGACCCCATAAAAGAGGAGGTGGAGTTGCACTGTATGTAAAGGACCACTATATAGCTACATAAATGCATGAAACCAAAGATGAAAACCTCTTAGAATGCATATTGGTCAATATAAAAGAAAAAAAAGAATGACATGGCCATAGGTGTATATTATAGGCCACCCAATCAAGCAGAAAAAATAGATGTCCTTTTTGCCAGCCAACCAACAAACATATGCAGGAAACACACAACAATAATAATGGGAGATTTCAATTATCCTGATATCAATTGGAAAACTAATTCTGCACCAAGTGAGAAATCAAATAAGTTCCTAACCAACCTAGCTGACAACTTTGTTGTCCAAAAGGTAGAGGGTGAAACTAGAGGGACAGCCATACTAGACTTAATTCTTACAAACAGAGAAGAAGTGATAGAGGGAGTTGAAACTGCAGGAACCTTGGGTGAGAGTGGCCATGTCATACTAGAATTCAACATAACACAAACACAAACAACAGAACATAATGACACCAGAGTCTTGGATTTTAAAAGAGCTGATTTCAATAAACTCAGAGAGAACTTGGGAAAGATTCCATGGATGAAAATCTAAAGGGGAAAACAACTCAAGAATCTTGGGAAACTCTAAAAAGTATGATCATAGAAGCCCAGACCAGCACAATACCACCGAGAAAGAAAAATAAGAAATCCAAGAAGAAACCAGCATGGCTGCACAAAGATCTCTCTGGCAAATTGAAAGAAAAAAAGGACAATACAAAAAATGGAAAGAAGGACATACAACTAAGGCAGAATATCAACAGATAGCCAGAATCTGCAAAGACGAAGTCAGGATAGCAAAGGCTCAGAACAAACAAAAACTTGCAACAAAAGTCAAAGATAATAAAAAAAGTTTCTTCCAACATATAAATAACAAGAAAAAATCAAGGAAACAGTTGGTTCACTAAAGAGAGAAGATGGCAAGGAAGTAACAGGCAACAGAGAGAAAGCAGAACTGCTTAACTCATTCTTTGCATCGGTCTTCATGCAAAAAGAAACTATAGCTCAACCCACCAAAAACATAACTGTAAAAGACAGACCAGAAATAAAAGTTAAAATAAGCAAAAAAATAGTAAGAGAACACCTGTCTGATCTTAATGAAAACAAATCACCGGGGCCTGATGGATTACATCCCAGAGTTTTAAAGGAGCTGGCAGAGGTCATCTCAGAACCACTGCACCACATCTTTCAAAAAACCATGAATGAATTGAGAAATATTAAGCAAGGTCTTTCATGTTAGACTTCTCCTTTCTCCATAGTATGCCAAATGAAGACAAAAACTGACTGCATATCTTGATCAATTATTAATTGATTATGTGCCATCCATTTGGTGTTGGCTCTTAGCAACCACTTAAAACAGGTCTTGTACTGGTACACTCATTGCCTCTATAATTACATCCATACATCTTGCTTCCTCTTTCCATCTTTCCCAGCATTAGAACCTTTTCCATAATGTAATATTATTATATCCAAAGTAGGATAATTGAAATTGGTCATTTGTGCCTTGAATGAAAAGTTTCTGGGTAGAATGCATGTGTCATGTGCTTATAATGGATACATGCAAATAAAACAAATGTTGGTTTAAATTATTGTTCTTTGACTCTTACAGCCCCATAATTGTGCCTTAACTTATGCCAGTTACCATAGCTCCAATATATGTATGACACTGGTCTGATATTATCTTGTAGGTTTGTTATATGTTGAGATAATGTGTTTAAATTACTTAGTCATCTATAAATATTTATATCTTCTATTTTTTTCTCCCTTTTTCACAAAAAACAGGATAAGCTCTATGACTCTAGTAATATTTGATTACCTCTTTGACGGTCTAATCTGGAGGCAATAAGTGTTTCCTTGTTCTTGTTTTAATTTTGTGCTGTTCTCCCATGCAATGCTACTGTTTGGATTTGTGAGCTCTCCAGCTGGCAGTGTCAAATCCAACCTTCTCAGGACAGATTGGAGAGCAACTGGCAACAATGCAAAAAGCAAGATTGACAGAGATTATAGCAGTGGTAGATCCTGCCAGGCTGCTACATCCTGGAAAATGTTGCCTGCAGCTATTGAATCTGAGATAACATCTCTAACATATGCTGTCCATTCATGTAGAGTGAGAAGGAGGAGAAAGAAGAAAAAAATGCTATTTGTTGAATATTTTGCTAACAGTACAGTGGTGGGATTCAATTTTTTTTTACTACCAGTTCTGTGGGTGTGGCTTGGTGGGTGTGACAGGGGAAGGATACTGTAAAATCTCCAGTCAGAGGTGGTATTTGCTGGTTCTCCAAATGACTCAAAATTTTTGCTACTGGTTCTCCAGAACTGGTCAGCACCTGCTGAATACCACCTCTGTAACAGTAGTAATAGTAGATATGATTATGCTAGGAGTGGCTAGTGGAATAAGAAGAAGGGGCAAATAAAGAATACACTGACCTGATACCATCAAAATTGATACAAAAATGAACAGGCAACAACTGAAAGAAACTGTGCTTGACAGAGTAGCATGGAGAGCATTTGCCTATAAAATTGCCAAGAGTCTGATGTGACTGATTAAAACAACAATATTATGATTGTAGACCCAGAGCAACTAAAACTTACATAATAATAAAATAGATACTTTAGAATCGAACCATAATATAGGGCACGGGTGTCAAACTCGAGGGCCGCTTCAGGGTTGTGTTTGCCCTCAGGGGGCCAGGGTGGGCATGGCCAGGGATAGTGGCCAGCTTGATGTCACTTTTTTCAGGGGTTCCTATGGTGTCCTGAGCACTTCTTCCAGCAAAAACAGAGCTTGGGAGAGTTGCACAAGGCCTTCCCAAGCTCCATTTTTACTGGCAGAAACACCATGGCCCAGTCCTTCACTGTTTCCAGGGCAGCCCCACGGACCAGATCTAAGCACCACTGATATAGGGTAAATAATATACCAAATATATTAACATAAGGCAGTAGTAACATTTACCCCAACTTGAAACAATTGTTTGCAGTATTCAGAACCCTGCATTACTGATAGCCATTATACAGAATCAAGCTACCTAATCTTTGACTCTTGATGATGTAATAGGAGATTGAGGTAGTCATCCTTAATCCACCCTAAATATCATGTAATTTTGAAAAAAAAAATAGTTTGAATATCTGTATAAAAGTGGCAGAGCAGCAGTACTTGTACCACTATTTTAGTTTTTCCCTCCCCATATGAAGCAGATGAGAGAGCATTACAACAGGCTACTCTGGGATTTTTGGATGTGATATTAAGCAAATAATGTGCAAATAGAACACCTTTTTTTCCTGATCTCACTCAGTAGTTTAAGTAAGGTGGATCCTGGATGAAACCATTTTGGAAGTCTGTATTTCTGGCAAGTTGCTTAAAGAATGATTTACAGACCACATATATAATGTGCATATAGATGTGCAAATATTCGTTGTGATTCAACGATAGCTTATTCTTTGTTAGATACAAAACAGAATGACATTCCCAGTTCTGTTCACTTTTAGCAAATCATGTAATATATAATGGCAGAATGAAACAATCCATATTCAGCGATTTCTTGGACATTAGCCTTTGCAAAAACTTACTGTACAAGGTCATTTTCACCGCTTGATTGATATGAACTCTTTAATTAACATAACTGAATCCTTGATTTCTTGCCATATAACCCACTCAGGAAATCTATAAAGGTAGCCAAAGACGTTTCTTCTGCCAAAGTTTTAAAGAACAAAAATTCACAGGGAAAAAACAAATAGTGTTCTTGAGATCATAATGTTTGGCATTGCTTGGCTGGAGATAAAATGCCTGTGTCAGTGTTTGAATAAATGGTGTTTGGAATCCAATATTAAAAATATTCAAAAAAGGAATAGTATAGTATGACTTTTTAAGCTAGCAGTTCAACCATGGACACGTTTTCTTTTTGGAAGTATTTCTATTTAATTTCATGGAATTCAGTTAAATGTTTTTAGGGTGGTACTTCTATATTCCATTTGTATTTGATTCACAAGCAGAACTTCTATGTCTGTCTATTTGTCTGTCTGTCTCTTTCTCTCTATTTCTTTCTCTCTTGCTCCTTCCCTGGAGTAAGCAAGTATTTAGCAACAGCAACAGCACTTAGACTTATATATCACTTCATGGTGCTTTACAGTTCTTTCTAAGCAGTTTACAGAGTAAGCATATTGCCCCCAACAATCTGGAGCCTCATTTTACTGACCTTGGAAGAATGAAAGGCTGAGTCAACCCTGAGCCAGTGAGAATCAAACTGTTGAACTGCTGGCAGCCAGCCGTCAGCCTAAGTAGCCTGTAGTACTGCATTCTAACCACTGTGCCACCATGGCTCTAAAATTTAATCCAAAATCATTTATGAGCTTTCATAACTAAGGCTGGATTGAAGCTAAATTTCCTGGGTTCCAATCCAATACCGCAAGCACTGCATTGAAACACTTACTTATTAAAACATATACAAATGTAGATACTTTCAGGGCTACAGCATACAACGGCGGCAATATGATTTTGTTTAGGACTGGAGGAAAGAACCGTAGTTCAACAGGAGAACATTTATCCTGCACACTTATTCATTTTTTCTTATTTATTCATAAAATGTATAGACAAATTCCTAACAATTCTGAGTGACTTGCAATTAAAAATAAAAACGTGTTACTATATTATTGCATTTTATTGTGTATCATAATCAGGGGTGGGCTGCTGGGGATTCACAGGGGTTTGGGAGAGCCCATAGCTAAGATTCTGTGCAATTCGGAGAACCCCAAATCCCACTCCTGGCTGGCCCCACCCACCCCTCCCCTCCTCTCCCAGGAGTCCCCACGCAGCCATTTTGAATGCAGGTAAATGCAGGGTGTGCGTGGAGGCTCAGGGAGGGCAAAAACAGGCCTCCTGGAAGTTCAGAAAGGCCAGAAATGGGCCCGTTTCCAGCTTCCAGAGAGCCTCCGGAGCCTGGGGAGGGCAAACATGCCCCCTCCCACCATGGTGTAGGAGGCCAACTAGGCCACGCCCACCATGGCCATGCCCACTCAGCAACCAGGCAGAAAACCTGTTGCTAAAATTTTTGAAGCCCACCCCTGATCATAATCACATTTCCAAGCACAGAAGAGAAAAAAACCTTTTGAGAAATGCTAGAGTACCTTTTACAGGTTATAAAATGTATTAAAAGACATAAACTTTGCAGCTCACTTCATTAGGTGCATTGGGTGAGCTACAAGTCACAAAAATGTTTTGCCTTTTAATAAAATTTGTTAGCTGGAAAAAGTGCTACCAGACCCCTCTTGATTTCTTGCCACCATAGACTCTGCTGCTCAGTCACTTTGCAGGGGAGATGGGCAGCATAGAAATTAAATAAACAAGCAAACAAACAAACAAATAAATGCACAATTCTTGCCTGCAATGTCTACAATATTGAGCAAGATGGAACAATGGTTTGACTAAATATTATTTCCTTTAACAGAGATGATTGTTTTGGTCTGTCAGTCCTGAATATTGTGAAAAGTACTAGCCTTTTCCCAACACCGCCCCCCCGAGAAAGGTAGTTACAAAATCTAATTTGTTTCAACATATGGATTCAGCTGGTTTTTCTGTATAGGCACATATACATATGTCCCTACTGTATATTATCTCTCACCAATTTCTACAGCAATTCAACTCCATTAGCAAGAAAAGTTAAGTTGCCCTGTGAACATAAGACTCTAAATCTGGCCATGGGCTTTAATGGTCACATCAATTATGTCAATTGTGCATAATATCAAATGAACTGGAAACTAATGGCTGTTCAGATGTCACTATGGCTTAATCTAAAGACAATAGGACTTCATCCTAGTCAAAGGCAAAAATCAGACTGTGAGATAATGGTTTAATTGAAAATGACTCTGAGCTTCTGTTCTAATAGTATGAGTTTTAAGTTTTGCAAATGCAAAGCAAGCCACTCATTTTCTCTCCTGAACGGAGTTGGATAAAATATGAAAAATAATAAAAGTCAGAAGGAAAGTTTAATTCTGAAAAGCAATCTTGCACAATTCTGCTAACTTTGCCTTAGGGGAAAACAGTTTAGCTAAAAACTAAACAGAGCCAGAAACCAAATTCCAAAGTTGTGAAAAATGTATATCCTTCATTGTGCTTCTTGGTTATGTAGCCTGAACATTCTTAAAATGTTCTGTAAAATTATTACTATATATATATATACATACACACACAAACACCCCTTCAGAATTCAGTAATACTTTCTGTTCAACTGATTCAAAAGTAACTGATTGTGACGAAGACGTCACCCCTAAAAAATGACCTCCAAATTAGGCCAACCTGTCATTAACTTTTGTTCAGGACTTTTAGACTGGTAGAGCCTCATGAATCTCGGTGAATCAAGATGTAAAAGAGGAATATGAGAGACTTGTGAGATCTTGAAAGTGAACCTTTCACTCTGACATATTGGTAATCTATGTGAAATAACTGTTTTGTGGTATCACAATTCAAGAGCTATATGATTCTATAGCATGTCAAATTGGTTTTCCTTCCACTGAATTAGCATCCATTATGCCATCTTACTTTCTTTCCTCTGTCTCCTCCGGAAAAGAGAACTGGTTACTTGTCCTGCCCTAATTCTTCTCCCAAGTCCCTACCCTGGATCCTAAGAGGAATATTTGATAAGGAAAACTCCAAGACAGCAAAATTATAGAGGAAACCTTTCCTCCATTTACCATCTTCAACAACTGGCCATGCAAACTAAAGAGGACAGTTGCCATGGGTGCCATTTTCTTGGATAGGCAAATGTCAAAAGGCTAAAATATCAGTAGGAATTTCTCCACATTATAAGGCATTGGAAATACACATTATTTGATTTGTTGAAGACTTGCATAGCTCATCATAGATGGTGACCTTGCTTTTGGAAAAATAGTTTGACAATAGTTTGTTGGTAAGAAAATTTAACAAATGTGGACTCTGCCATCTCCGACTCCGAGGCTTTTCATCCATCAGCTTATTTTGTCGCTTTTCCATTTCATCTTTTGGCCTTTTTACTATATGCAGGCTTTGAAAAATGAAGGAAAAAATGCAGCATTATGAAAATGTGCACCAGTTTGTTTTCTGAAACAGCAAAAGCCAGCTGGAAGTTCACAGCCTCCTTATTTTCATGTTCAAGTTTCTTCTGCTTTTTTATTTATTTTCTTGTCTTTTCATCTCCCAACCTCCAGTGCCTCCCTCACCACCTCCCCTTTGACAAACTAAGTCTACCTCTTTTTTGTATAACTTGCCTAGACTGTGAAGCAACCTCTACAGTAAGTTACGCCTTTGTAGAAAATTGGCACAATAAATAATCATGACTATGTTAGTTTGTGTGTACAGAAGCTCCTCATTTTTCTGAAATTTTGTGTTAGCTGCTAAGAACTCATAGTTATAACCCCAACTAAGCTTTCAGGGAAATTCTGTTTGTTTCAATGTCAGTGTTATTCAACAAACATAACTTTCTGCTAGCAACACAGAAGTAATGTATGAGAAGATGCAGCTGCTTTTCTTGTTCCCTTTTTTAGATGAAAAACATTTCATAAACAGGAATGGAATGTAGTTAGATTGACTCAAAATAGTTTGCAATGTTTTTTTTGTCCTAGACAGTCCTTGTGGTCTTGTCCAATATCTAGTGTCTCACACCCTTTTAAGGTATTTCTTAAATCACCTATAGAGCCTGCTGTCAGAATCAGCCACAGAACCTGGCAGAAGGGTTGGTAAAGGAAATCCAGCATTATACTTCTTCCTTTGATATCAAACTCCTCCTTCTATCTCTAAGGGGGAAACCTATCCAATCCCATGGCCTTAGATGTTTAACTAAATACCGATGCATGCATGGGTAAATTTTTTCAATAGGGAGAAAGTATACTTCAGGAGATGGCTGACCCCCCTCCTTTTAATAATAGCTAAACAAAACTATCAATCTGTCATTTCCTGGCTGTCCTGTTGCCAGAATAGGATGTCAACTATTTTTTAAGGGTAGAAATGGATGATTCCAAACTTGACTCACCTTCCTCCCATTATAAATTCAATTTCCCTATATGTTTTACTGCCATGGCTTCAAAGTAGTTTTTCTCTCTTGGGCTCTTATCTTTGGCCTGAGTGAATTACTCGACAGTGAATTACTCGACAGACGAGCCCAACCAAAGCAAGCACGGCCAAGATGATCCGATCTCTTTCTGCAAAAACTGTATATTGAATATATCATATAGGCAAAGATAAGGGCAAAACCAGATCTAACTATTTCCTGCATAAACCCACAGAGTTAAAGTTCAGGTCTTCCCACCCCACTATTAGACCAGGTTACATTGTCCAATGGAGACTTCTGATATTGTTGTGAGAAAGTCTTTTGGCTCTGGTAAACAGCTGCAGAAAAGTCCTTGGTTCTCATGGCTGGATTCTTGATGTCTGGAACCTAAGTTCTATCTCCCACTTCCATCCCCCCATAGTTTGCTGGAAAGCTGAGAAGCAATAATAGTTGCAATAGCAAAAGCACCTTTTGAAGCTTGACATATGCCCTTACATTTTAGCTCCATCAATTCTGAAGAAACAATACCCTTTCAACTGAACCCATGCTTACCATTATACTGATTGCCATAATAGCATGGTTAGTCTAACTCTTGCTTTGTAAGACAAAATATTTCTGCTGGCTTTTGAAGTTGCTGGCTCAAAACCCAGCAGAAATGTGGAGGAGGGAGTGCTGTCTACATATAATTACTACAGGTGAAACTCGAAAAATTAGAATATCGTGCAAAAGTTCATTTATTTCAGTAATGCAACTTAAAAGGTGAAACTAATATATGAGATAGACTCATTACATGCAAAGAAAGATAGTTCAAGCCGTGATTTGTCATAATTGTGATGATTATGGCTTACAGCTCATGAAAACTCCAAATCCACAATCTCAGAAAATTAGAATATTACGTGCAATCAATAAAACAAGGATTGTATATAGAACAATATCGGACCTCTGAAAAGTATAAGCATGCATATGTACTCAGTACTTGGTTTGGGCCCCTTTTGCAGCAATTACTGCCTCAATGTGGCGTGGCATGGAAGCTATCAGCCTGTGGCACTGCTGAGGTGTTATGGAAGACCAGGATGCTTCAATAGCGGCCTTCAGCTCTTCTGCATTGTTCGGTCTCATGTCTCTCATCTTTCTCTTGGCAATGCCCCATAGATTCTCTATGGGGTTCAGATCAGGCGAGTTTGCTGGCCAATCAAGCACAATAATCCCACGGTCATTGAACTAGGTTTTGGTGCTTTTGGCAGTGTGGGCAGGTGCCAAGTCCTGCTGGAAAATGAAGTCAGCATCCCCATAAAGCTTGTCTGCGGAAGGAAGCATGAAGTGCTCCAAAATCTCCTGGTAGATGGCTGCATTCACCCTGGACTTAATGAAGCACAGTGGACCAACACCAGCAGATGACATGGCTCCCCAAATCAACACAGACTGTGGAAACTTCACACTGGACTTCAACCATCTTGCAGTGTGTGCCTCTCCATTCTTCCTCCAGACTCTGGGTCCTTGGTTTCCAAATGAGATGCAAAAGTTGCTCTCATCAGAAAAAAGGACTTTGGACCACTGAGCAACAGACCAGATCTGATTTTCTTTAGCCCAGGTAAGACGCTTCTGACATTGTTTGTTGTTCAGGAGCGGCTTGACAAGAGGAATACGACATTTGAAGCCCATGTCCAGGATCCGTATGTGTGTGGTGGCTCTTGATGCACTGACTCCAGCCTCAGTCCACTCCTTGTGAAAGTCCCCAACACTTTTGAATGGCCTTCTCCTGACAATCCTCTCCAGGCTGCGGTCATCCCTGCTGATTGTGCACCTTTTTCTTCCACACTTTTCCCTTCCACATAACTTTCTACTAATGTGCTTTGATACAGCACTTTGGGAACATCCAACTTCTTTTGCAATTACCTTTTGAGGCTTTCCCTCCTTATGGAGGGTGTCAATGATGGTTTTCTGCACAACTGTTGGGTCAGCAGTCTTTCCCATGATTGTGATTCCTACTGAACCAGACTGAGAGACCATTTAAAGGCTCAGGAACCCTTTGCAGGTGTTATGGCTTAATTAGCTGATTAGAGTGGGACACTTTGAGCCTAGAATATTGCACCTTTTCACAATATTCTAATTTTCTGAGATTGTGGATTTGGGGTTTTCATGAGCTGTAAGCCATAATCATCACAATTATGACAAATCATGGCTTGAACTATCTTGCTTTGCATGTAATGAGTCTATCTCATATATTAGTTTCACCTTTTAAGTTGCATTACTGAAATAAATGAACTTTTGCACGATATTCTAATTTTTCGAGTTTCACCTGTATTTTTCTTTTTCAGCCTTCTATTTCTCCTTATGTTTTATTTATTTTTAGTAAGTCCATTTCCATTATTTCATTTTTCATTCCATCATTTTGTTTTTCCTATTGCATGAGCTAGAAGGATTTTGAAGGACTGAGAGTGAAAGCTTTACACACACACACACACACACACACACACACACCCCACAAACACTTATATATGTCTGGGAATATCTTCCAGCAATTTCTCTCCTGGAAGAGAAATATGAGATGGTAAAGCATCAAAAGAATCTATTTATTTATCACAATAGTAAAGGACTCATGAAGGGAGGATGGTCTAGACTGCTCTCCAGACTTTATACATTATAGTCAAAATTTCTCATTCTGGGCAGGGCTTTTAAAAACTGGTTTAGAGTCAAGCTGTCAGGAACACAGGGAAGATGTAGCTTAAATAAATGAAGATATGCCCAGGGATGCTATTTTCCATTTCTCACTGTAGATCCTTCACCAAATCCAAGGAACTTAACAAGAGAATGAGATTTTAATTAATTTACTTGTTTTAAATAAAATTATGATTCTGTCTCAGGCACAAAACCAGTGGGATGACTTTGGGATTTAATCTCCTTCAGGAGAAGACAGTGGAAGGAAACAAATGGCAAACCACTTCCCAACATGTTGCCAAGAAAATTTCGTGGACTTGTCCAAGCAATAGTCAGGAGTCCAAACTAACCTGAAAGAAAAAAATTAAGAAGGTAAAATCCACCCATCAGTGAATTACTGTTCTTCTTGCGCATAGCTGAAGATTTGGCAATGTACTGGTTAGTAATTTTTTTAAAAAATTACATTTATATGCCGCCCTTCTCCGAAGACTCAGGGCGGCTTACAATTTTTGGGATACAACCCAGTGTGCTCAGCAATAGCCTTCATTCCATTGTATATGCCTGCTTATTACTAAGCGGCATTTTTACAAGGTCAGCTAATTGCCCCCAACAATCTTGGGTCCTCAATTTACCTACCCCGAGAGGATGGAAGGCTGAGTCAACCTTGAGCCTGGTGGGATTCGAGCCTACATCAGTTATAGGCAGCTGGAACTTAAGTGCAGGCAATTAACAGCCTGAGCCACCAAGGCCCTGTTTCTATGGGGCTTGCATTCCTGATAAGGAATAAATTAGTTGAGAAATGACTCATCTGCTTAAAAAGATGAAATATCTCTCATATTTCACTTATATATTATACAGAAAGAAGGACAGCCTATCTTATGATCAAATGGGCTTCTTGCCCTGGGCTGTGATCCTGAGCTGCTGTCTATTTAATTCCATGCCTCCTTCTATATCTTGATCTAATGCAGAGTTACTTCCTTCCTCTTCTATATTATTTCCTTCCAACCGCTCATAAAAATAGAGATGGGAAGAAAGAGAGGCAAGAAGACAACCAGCAAAGGACCTGCTTTGTTTCTTCTATAAGATTCAAGTTAAAGGAATCTCAAGAAACATAGAAAAAACATGTATTTTGGAGAACTCCTGCTAAGGATGAGAACATCTGCCATTTTCAGTTTCTTCTGGTTTCTTTTTTTCTCTCTCTCTGTCTCATTCTGTCTTTTGCACACATTCTTTTCCTTTATACATTTGTACTAAATTTGTATCTATTTTGTACACATTTTAGACAAATGCATTTGTGTATTTACAGTTTAAAATCATTTATCTTACTTAGTAGCTGAGAGGACAGAGTATCAAATAAAATGTGTATATTGAAAATAATAGTGCTTAAAAATTCTAAATAAAAAATGAAACCCAAAGTTCCAGCAGTCTTATTTAAAGCAGCCAGATTTCTTTGGAAGGTGCAAGAGGAACTTGCTACATGCAATACTTTGCTCATCAAATTGCTCACGTTTGCTCAGATCTGGAATAAGATTAATATCTTTAAAAGGAATGTACTGTATTTCCTAGAATATGAATTCCTATACATGTGAATCTATATAAAAATGTGACCCAAGTCCTGCCTATGATCCTTGCCCATTATTAGTTACCCATTCCATCTTTTTGAAGCAAGCACCCCTCTCTCTCAAAGAACAATGTGGAACACATCCACAAGAATCCTGCAACTTTTTAATGGTTCCAAGAACATGTACTTGTGAAGGCTCAACAGACCAGCACACAACTCTTAGAAATCTAACAATGCGCAGATTATGCAATTTATTGAACTAATGCCTTTAACAGGATGAACAGATTTTCATATTCCACTGAGTTCTTAGCAGGGGAACTCAAAACTCTGTTAGTTGAAAGCCTGTTTTGTTGTAAATAGTATTATTATCTCTTAAAATAATAACATAAGCAACCAAATCCTTCTCATGAAGAGTTAAAAATTCTATGATAGATATCTTTTTTTCCCTAATCTGCTGTGAAGGATATCTTTCACCAAATATTTCCCTCAGCATAATATCCTACATGTGGAGTTGTTTTTTTCTTAACATATATAAAGGACATTGTTCTCAAAATGAAAAATCTAACTCATTTGGTTCAGGATATATTTGACCATCAAATTCTTTGTCATTGGGCATCTCTGGAATGTCAACCCAGAAAATCAGTTAAGAGAAGCATTCCTTTCCCACAAACCGGACAAAGTTGCTTTCCCACTACCACTTTTTTGAATGTTTGGTCTAGCAACTACTGGGTTACACTTGTTAAATGTTATGAATAAGTTCACTAACAATTCCAGGATTTCCTTTAAACAGGTTCCTTCTGAGCACAGTGGCTTCATTGTTGACTTTGTCTGCAACAGTACTTCCTTCAGACAATTATCCCAGTTAAGTGAAAATGAGGTTATGCTTTCATGTGGAAATGGGTTCTTATGTTATTGTAGACTCTGTTACCAGCAATGTGATCATGATATTATAGTAGCTAATCTTTGTATGCAGCTGAAGCATCATAAATTTTCATAAAAGTAAAAAAAATATTGCCTAATTCAAAGTGAAGAACACAATCTAATCAACAAGGGAGAAAGATAAAGAAAGAGGCAAAGGGAGGGAAAAGTGATCATTGGTATGAGAAATGGGATCAGTCAATAGGGCTGTGCAGATTTTTGAAAGGCACTTCACTTCATTGAAGCTTTGCCTGAAGCACCTCTTCAGAATGAAGCCATGAAATAAAGTGAAGTCTTTTTCTCTTTGTTAAAGTAGAACAACTGGTTTTCTTTAGTAGGTAACAGCAGCTATCAGAGAAGTTTAGTGGTCGGTTGAAGCAGAGGAGCCCTACCTCAGTTATTTCTCAGCATGCTTCCATGATGCTCTTTGCCACAGTGAGGCTCAGGGCCCTTCCTCTTCTCCACAGTTATGAGGGTTTTTTTTTCATCCTTGAATCAGAGGAAAGACACCTTGGCATGAAAAATGTTGCCCCACAGTGTATCTTCAGTGCACCTTGAGTAAAGTTACTACCTGCCCACACTAGAACATGAGGTACTTTCAGGACCATGTGGGTACAATCTCTGCCATCTTCTCCCTCCTGTCCAGTATAATCTACAAACAGAAAAACAATCACTCTCATGAACGAAGGGTGGAGCAGAATTGGGGGTCTCCTGTGGGTCTCTACCCTTTCATCTGAGGTAAGATTGAATATATTATGGAGATGCAAATTGTTGACAATGTCAATATTTATATGTTGTTATTTATCACCACTGCACTGAAGCATCCTGCCAAACCACCTTGTGGCTTTGAGCTCCTTCTTCTCCTCATGTTGGTTCATGGCAATGTGTGTTAGCAGCTCCTGGCTGGTTTGTCTGGCTTCACCTGTATCCCTTCAACCATTCACCCTGCCATTATACAGCTGGAAGGGAGGGTTTTTCATGGGAGGGGAAATCAACAGCTGGCCACTTAGAGCCCATCAGATTGTCAGCCTCCAAGAGCTCCTCTTTGTTGTGATGTGGAACATCCAGATAGGAGGCCCTCTGCCAGCATAGGATGGAAAACACTACATATTTTCAACTTGGAACACCAGTCCAGAAACAGCAGTGGGTTGGTGATGAGAAGGATGCTCCCTTGTGACAACATATCCTCATCTTTGGTGGGGAGCCTTGCTATGTGGCAGGATGATAGGTAAAAGATCTCCACAGCAAAGCAAGCACCTCAAAATAGATGAAAGGTAGTTCACACCTCTAGATAACAAGATGTCTGTGAATGGAACTGATTACATTTGAACCCAAATTGTTGAATTGAAGGGTTTGAATAAATTACTCCAGTTCTCACACTTCTCTTGGAGGGGTTACATCAACACCAATATACATTGCACTGAAGGGGCAAGAGAAGGAAGAGGAGACCTCGGATGAACATTTGACCCTAGGCTAGCCTTTAGAAATGGCATTTTCACACATGCAGTTTTCATATGGGCCCTGATAATTCAATGCATAGCAGGCCATGAAAGATTTTTAGACAAGAATCTATGTTTACTTTGGCAGATTTAGAAATAATGAAATCATGATGAAGATAAGGGCTGTAATAAAATCCTTATTCCACATCATCACTTAATTAGAGCTTAGACATAGTATGATATGAAAGTACTCAGCACTTAGTTTTTGAACTGATTTAATCTCAATCATTGAAATAACTGTAGCTGAGATAAATTTTAATAGCCTGGATGAGAAGGTAAATCTGTGTATAAATTCCACACAAGTATAATTTGGTGCTATCAGGGTTCCAGCTCACCACTGATTTATAGGCCAAGGATATGTAGCTTTGTTGTCTTAAAGGATGAACCATGAAGCACATTCCAAAACTGGCTGTGCTAAGATAAAAAGAGGGCCCAATATGTGGTGGGTAGAGGGGTTTATAGGACAGATAAAGTAGATTCCTTGATCTTTTGTAAGGGTTAAATATCCATTTTGCTCCTTAAGACCCCAAGGTTTTTTTTTCTCCTTACTACTCAGAGGGGCCTCTAAGGGGTCACAAAATAGACTCTGGGAAGTCACTAGGGGCTCACAGACCACCTATTTTACACCTTTACTGTAGACATTTGCCCTGTTTGGATAGATGTAAATTGTAAGGTATATCTATGATGCATATCTTGTGGAGGATTTGATTTTCTCCATGCATATCAAAAAATGGACCCTCATAAAGATTACGTGGTATGTTGTTCTTGTTGGGGTTGTTAAAGCAGCAATCTATCTTGATTTCTTGCAAGGTCTTTATTAATCAGTTTGTTTGACTGATTGAAACTTTGCATTTAGACAATATAGGAAAAGGAATTAGACCCTCAATTTAAGGGATTTAAAAACATAAGAACATTAAACAAACATACCACCCTTTACTGGATCACAAAAAGGCCTACTTGAACTGTTGCCACAATGACCTGTTTGAGACCTACACAAAACTGTGAAGAATATGAGTCCAATAGCATCTTCTTATTACTGCTCCCTAGAAACTGGAACTCTAATTCATAGTATTTCCAATATTAGAAGTTTACCAATAATAATTACTAACTGAAATATAATATAACTTTTTATGTTCTAAAAAAAGAAAACAAGGCAATAGTTATCTAAGTTGTTGGTCTTTAACTAATCATTGCAATTCTGAAATGTCTTCTATTGCTTCTGTTTCTGCTTGCCCTGTTTCTTCCTTAGACTTCAGAGACAGAAGACAGAAAATGGGAGATATAATTTTAAATTCAGAATATATAATGTTAGTGTATGTGTAAGACCTCACAGAGACAGATCCTATGATGACCGTTGTATGACTCTTGGGAGGGTCAAGGAAAGAACGGTTAGAACAATTAACTGGTAGAACAACTTGCCTTCAAGGACGTGGGTGCTCCATCATTGGGGCTTTAAAGAAGACATTAAACAACTATTTGTCTGAAATGGCATAGAATCTCTTGCTTGAGCAAAAGGCTGAACCAGAAGAACTCCAAGATCCCTTTCAACACTGTTATTTTTTATTCTGTTGGGTGTGTTTGTTATGTTGGTTTTATGTTTGCATAGTATGTCCAGATGCCATCTTGGTTTTGGTTGGTACTATTTCATGTTACCATTTGTGAACTGCTGAGAGTCAATTTAGTTTGGAGTTGAGGGGTGTCCAAACTGAATTTATTAATTAAATAAATAAACACATGCTGTTCTGATCAAACATTTCCAATTCTCAGCTGTAACCATTTGTTCGAGGTCTAAATTAGATTGTCATAATCTACAATCTTCACCAGTTAAGACATAAATCCTAGAGCATATGGACTGAATTAGCACATTTCTTCTTTCCCAGAGCCATGTTTTTGCCTTTGTCACCAATTCATGGACAAAACAAGTCATCCCATAACCCTGACTTCTGTTTTCTCCTGATATAAGGCTCTGAGCTTACCTTCCCCAATAACCTCCAGATGTGCTAGCATTGCAACATCCTAAATTCCTATTCAGTGGCTTTTCCCAGTTTTGAGCAGCCTGTTCTAACCTAATTTATGAAACAGAGATTCAGTGAAATCCTAAATACTGATAACATTTCTTCATTATTTCTGGGTGCATGTCGACAGCTATGAGCTACAGATACATTCAATTTTCAACTACTCTCTTTCAGCCCAGTCTCTAATCCAAAGATGCTGTGAAACTGAAAAGAAGTCAGTGAAAGTGAAGCATCCTATTCAGGGCATTAATAATAAAGCTTGACAACCTTGTCTCCCTACCCCCTTCTTCAGTCAGGGCATGTATCTCTTTAGCTTCCCAAGACATGTTGTCTCTTTTTGTCCAGTTAACAATAATCCTTTGATTCCTCCTCTCTTTTTTGTAGACTGCATTCAGAGCTGAAGAGGGAGGGGGTTAACATCTAAAGCACATTCATTCCAGTGAGTGACAGTCCAAACAATGAGGCACTATGGAGAGACAAACCAATAAAGAAGACTTTATTATAGATGCAATGCTAACTCTTTGAATTGTTCCTCTTCTCCTCAACAGCATTGTTGTGGATTGATTTTCTTTCCCTTCCATCCTCATATGATTGCTTAATGAAGGATACAGTATTTTGATTCAGAAGGCCTATAAAAATAATACAGGTGTGGTATATTTGCCAAAAAGAATATTTTTATTACAGAATAAAAAATTAGAATAAACCATGGAAGTCGTTTAGTTTGTTAAGCATAAGAAGTAACTCCAGCATATGACAGACGGCTAAACAACTTTTGCCTAAAACTCCCAGGAAAGAAAAGCCCTACCACCTGCCAAGGCACTCTGTTCTAATGTTTTTGTAAGTCAAAAGCCATTATCCTACAATTTCCACCATTTAATTCTACTCATATCCCCAGGGACCATATAGAACAAGTCCATTCCCTCATCAACTTGGCAGCTCTAAAACATATTAGAACTTAATTTTCTCCCCTCTAAACTAAGCTTAGTCAGATTCTTTAAGTTTCCTATAGAACTTAGTTGCCCCCATCAGTCTACCTTTGTCCCTTTGTTAATATGGCAGTATGAATTAGGATCCTTAAAAGGGTCACTAAAACATATGAAGAACAGTTTCAGGATTTGGGTTTGGCTAGTCTAGAGAAAAGAAGGACTAGAAAAAGAAGGACAGTATTCTAGTATTTGAGAGGAGCGGGTCAATTTATTTTCCAAAGCACCAGAGGGCAGGACAAGAAATAATGGATGGAAACTAATAAAGGAGAGAAGCAACCTGGAATTAATAGTGAGGACCTCTACTACTACTACACTGTCCAGAGTTAATAATTGTAAACTATTCATTGTCACCAGGGAGTGAGGTGGCATATTAAAACAACTCCCTCCAGGGACATTCCCTTGTCATGAAGGAGAGGCTTATGACTCTCTGACGAGGTTGAGAATTATGCCTATACCTATATACCATGTGGGACCCACCTGGTAGAATATGCTAGAACAGGGGTGGGCAAACTTTTTGACTCGAGGGTCACAATGGGTTCTTAAACTGGACCGGAGGGCCAGAACAAAAGCATGGATGGAGTGTTTGTGTGAACTAATATAAATTCAAAGTTAGATTACTTCACATAGCCTTCTGGGAGAGCAAGAGAACCCTCCACTCTTTCGGCTCCGTGGGCCGGATAGAACAGCCGAACGGGCCGGATCCGGCCCCCGGGCTGTAGTTTGCCCACGGCTGTGCTAGAATATACTACCAGATGGGTCCCACATGGTAGATAGGTCTCAGGAGAAGAGCCAGATTAAATATATCCATCAACCCATTAAACATCAAAAAACAATCCTCTGCTGATTGTTGCCTGGGTCAAAAAGTTCCACATTGAGTGTTAGAGTTCATGGGCATCTGTCAACAAGTGGGCAATGGGAGCTATGGCTGGGCAACCAGAATTTAGTCCTGTGGGATTATTGGAAGAACAACAATTTACAGATAAAACAAAAGTATGCTGTGTTTGAAAACATCACCATTATGCCTGCTATTATAAATCAAAGCCAAAAAAATGAGTCTACTTAAAGCAAATATTTGAACTGTGGAAAATAATTATCCAGATCCAAATACCACTAAACAGTGATTAACAGATTAAAGGAGATTCATACTAGAAATGAAACATTCAGGGATTCAGAACTGGAAAAAAATTCAGAAAGACCCTAAAAAACAAGACAAGCATAATAAAAAATGAGACTGCATTCAAGATTATTTGGAAGAAAATGGTACTGTTTCCGAAGAACAGAAAATAAATAAAAGGGAAAGCAGAGGTACAAAAGGCCAACTTCTGATTGATAAAATTATTTTAGAGAATTGTAAAAGGTGAAAACTAATTTTCATATGGTTTGGATTGATTATAAAAAAAAGGTTACATTTATTACCACATAGCTGGAATATCAGAAGTTTGGAAGCAACTGGTTTTAGAAAAAAACATTAGTATGTTTATAGAAAAAGTAATAAAGCAGTGGAAGACTGTCAGAATCAATGATTGGAAATGAAAAGTATGGTTTTGTCAGCAATAGGAGAGGCATCTTCTGGGATGTGACACATTATACCCTTATTATCATTGTTGTGATCCCACTTTCAGTTCTTTTGGAAAAAAAACCTTAGCTATCAAACACCAAAAATACTAATAAACTTTATATTTGCTTTATGTGGGTGATCTGAAGCTTTATGTGAAAAAATCAAAAATCAAAATCTGGTCATTGACAAATGCCATAAGAATTTTTAGCACAGATATAGCAATGAAATTTGGCCTAGAGAAATGTGCTAAATTGGCAATAAACCAGGAAACTATCACAAGCAGTTATAAAATTGAAATGCTGAATAGCCAAGCCATCAGGAGTCATTATGATGAAGCTTACAAGCATCTGGACATTTTACAGTTAATAACATCAAGCATAAACAAATTAAAAATGTGATTAGTAAAGAACGCACCCAAAGAGTGAGAAAAAATGCAAAAGACAAAATTGAATAAAGGAACACCATCAAAGCTATCATTACCTGGGTCATACATGTAATAACTCCACTGCTGGAATTATTACTGGATTGAGGTTGAACTGGATAGTTGAAAAACAAGAGAACTGTTGACTATTCACTATGCAGTCATTCCACAGAGATACTGATAGGTCATACTTTACTTCCAGTCAAATAATCAAAAGAAGAAAAGCATGCATTGGCTGATTATGTAAAACACAGTCAAGAGCAAGCACAGATGTAAGTTAAAAATTGTAACTTGCTGAATCTATAGGAGACAAAACATGAACATTGAAATAATGTAATAAAAAACAATCAGAATACTGGCAAGGAAAATCATTGCATGTTCAATTTCAACAAAAGATAGAGGGAAAATGGATAAAAATGCAAACTTGGCAATGCTTACAACTGGAACACTAAAAAAGAAACTGAAGGCTGGATTTCGGCTGCACAAGAGCAAGCTGTGTGAACTAGTGCAATCAAGGCTAGAACTGAAAAAATCATCAAATTATTCAAAGTACAGATTGTGCAACGAAGAAAGAGAAACAGTAGATCATATAGTCAGCTTGTGCAAAAAGATTGCACAAACTGATTATAAACAACAACATAACATAACATAAAATGGCTCACTGGAACATCTGTATACATTATTGTGTGCCCACAATGAAAACATAGAGTTGGAAAAAGCAGTCAAAATGAAGTTATTGTGGCATTTTCAAACACAAACTACATACACATTTTGAAATACAAACTGTACAAACATCCTAGCTTTGGGGGAAAATCTCAGTGCAAATGAAAGGGCAACACCAGCTAATGAATTGGCAGCTGGGATTTCATACTGTTGTCTATATAACAACAACAACATTAAAGGAAAGTTTGCTGTTCTTAATAAGTGGTTTGAGTTTCATTCCAAAGAGGAATGAATATTTTTCTATTTTTAAAATTTTAGCCCATATTAATTGCTTGTTTCAATACAATTTTGGCAAAAACTGTCAAAGAAGCCATGTATTACCGAGCAGTATCGACAGACTCTCACTGTTTTTGTCAGAAAGATGAAAGAGGCATTACAGGGTTGCATTTCAGGGTGCAGCCCTATTTTTGATACACACATAGAGAAGGTGCTGGACTTGTGCCATGATGCAATATCTCTTCCTTCATCAGTTTGACACCACACAAATTTTGTAGACATTGTAGCATCTCTATTGCTACGCTTTCTCTCTTAAGGCTTTGAGAAATAATGGAAATGTAAAGGGTACAATACATCCCACTAGAAATCCATGGAAGACCCACCAAGTAATGCCCTAGGGGTAAATGATGGCACTTGTATTTCAATAATAACAAAAGTGTTTTGGGCAGAAATTGCTTGTTAAGTGTATTTCATTTCTGTATCTTTATTTGTGCAGATGTGTACAGAAATATTTTTGCATGTTCACCTTCTTTATAGAAAAGAAGCTCTGTTGAAGATTCCAAAGTTGATAAGGATTGTAAGCGCAATCCTTTTACCCGAGTCTCCCAAAGTGTTAATATTCTGCTCAGCAGGTGCTTCCAAAACAACTTAATGCATTGCCAATAGATTTCACAACATTCTGGATCTTCTGGAAAGCTAGTAGCAAGTTAGTATTCATTTGTTGTTGTTAGTTGCAAAGTCGTGTTGGACCCATCGCAACCCCAAGGTCAACATTCCTCCAGGCCTTCCTGTCCTCTACCAACCCACAGAGTCCATTTAAGCTCACGCCGACTGCTTCAGTGACTCCATCCAGCCACCTCATTCTCTGCTGCCCCTTTCTTATTCTGCCTTAATATTCATAGACAATGTCTTTATCACAAACTACTTTAGCAGCAATAACTCTTTTTTTATAAATCAGTGTAGATTGTTTGATATCCCCTGATTAAATGTCAGCATTCATTTATTTTTCAAGATAAAGTTGATGATGATGATGATGACAATATTGGTTTATTACAATTTATTCATATAAAGTAACACAGATGCTTTAATGAGATTTGAATAGTTGATTTGTCCTGTTTCAAATGTGGTTACATTTTGTATTCATACTATTTATTGAAAAATGACTTTGTTTTTATTTTTAATTGAAGAATCAAATGGAAAAAATCTACTTCAATAATAGCTTTGGTAAACTCATCCCATTGAACGCCAGTGTGAACCTCTGGATTTTGAACAAACTTTACTCATCTGATACACTTCAGATCTGTAGGGTAGATTGGGAAATAAATATTTTTTAAAAAAATAACAATGGTGAAGTGTTTCCATATTGGGCCCCAAAATAGCTGCATGAGTACATCTATGAGTACATCATCTCAAAGGAGATTTCACATTTTTAATAGAAAGAACAAGAAACTTTAAATAAGGAGGGATTTCCTGACTATGAATAGGAGTTATTAAGCAGTGAAGTAACTGATCTCCTGGAGTTATGGGTGCTCCATCACTGGAAATTTTTTAGGAAAGGTTAGTGACCATTTGTTAGGAATAGTCTGAGAATTCTTGTTCTGGGAAAAAAGTTGGACTACGAAACTTCTAAGAATCTTTCCAACCTTAGGATTCTTGGAAAGTATGAACTGGCAGGAAGGCAGGATTGTTGAGGGGTCTTGGGAACTGGTGGTATGGTGGAGGTAGAGACCAAGAATGTGAGGCAAGAAAGGAAACACAGTGATGAAATCTCAAGAGAAAGTCCAGGCAAGGGATTCAGCAGGGCATGGCCACAAGGGGAAGAAGATTGCAGGGACTTGAGTGGGTATGTTGAACTGCTTATTACCTGGATGCCCCACTTTACATGTTCCTTATTAGAAAATAACAGATAATCAGAGTTGGAAGGGACCTTGTAGGTCATCTAGTCCAACCCCCACCCAAGCGGGAGACCCTAAACCATTTCTGACAAATGGCAGTCCAATCTCTTCTTGAAAGTCTCAAGTGATGGCGCTCCCACAACTTCCGAAGGGCAACTTCTGTTCCATTGGTTGATTGTTCTCACTGTCAGAAAGTTTCTCCTTGTTCAGTTTCCATCCATTATTCCTTGTCTGGCCTTCGGGTGCTTTGGAAAACAGCTTGACCCCTTCCTCTCTGTGGCAGCCCTCAAATATTGGAAGACTGCTATCATGTCTCCTCTGGTCCTTCTCTTCACTAGACTAGCCATGCCCAGTTCCTGTAACTGTTCTTCATATGTTTAAGCCTCCAGTCCCCTAATCATCCTGGTTGTTCTTTTCTGTACTTTTTCTAGAGTCTCAACATTTTTTATAGTGTGGTGACCAAAAGATAAGGATGTCACTGTAGTGCTTGAATACATTGGCCTCAGCTTCTTCTTCCATTTAGATCATGGTGCTAAATAACTCTTGGCTAAGAGCCCTACCACACCACAACTTGCTGGGGATTCAAGCCATCCCAAAGGAGTAACAAAGCAAGCCTGCTTATCCTCCAGGATGATCTCACTCAGAGCAGATTTAGAACTACTTTTCAGAACTTGCTGAAAGTTGAGGGGTTGTGCCAGGCAGCAGACAGGGATGTGGAACATTACTCAAGCAGAAGCGTTGCTTCCAGCTGCAAAACAGAGGAACCTACAAGATCTTGATTCTCCAGGAGAACCATTTAACTTGTTGCTGCTTTTCTGCCACTTCTATGAGAATGCTGAAGGAGCTATACATTTTAAATGCACCGGGCATGTGTTTTAAATCCATGACAATACTGAGAGGTTTTTTCCCCTTTATATACATTCTTTAATAATACAACATGCAATACATGTTAAGGATTTGTTTTTTTGAAGTCAGTTGTAATCCTACTGGCCAAATGATTCATATAACACTTGATTCAGACATTCACTTTGGAAATCACATGTCAGATTGTTCTAAACATTTTGCTTTGCACTTGTCCTGTTGCATCCTTCTGATATGTTCTGCTGTTTATATACTCGAAATGATGGAGCCAGCTTGATATAGTGCAGGGGTGTCAAACTCACGTCATCATACAACGTTATCACATGATGTATCATTATTTTTCCCCCTTTGCTAAACTGGGTGCGGGCATGGCCAACGTGTGATGCATCTGGCCCACGGGCCATGAGTTTGACAGCCCTGGTATAGTGGTTAAGCAGCCAGGCTAGAGACTGTGAGTTCCAGTGCTGCCTTAGGATGACGTTGAGATAGTCACTTTCAAACCCAGGAAGGCAGCAAGGGCCTTCGTTGCAGCATCCTGGGGTCACATGATTGCATTTTCCATCCTTCCCAGGCAGCTTCTGGCAAGCAAAATGAATGGGGGAAGTGAGCTTCATTTAATAACCACATGATTTACTTAATGACCATGGCAAAGTGAACATGACCCACTTAACAACTGAACTTTTCAGTGACCAAATTTCAAGTCCCAATTGTGGCTGGAAGACAAGGACCACCTGTATTGCAGGCTCTCTTATTATGCCTTATTATTTTTAATCCCCTCTTCCAAGTAGAATGTGTAAAAAGGCAGCCCCGGCCATGCTTATAAGGTAGCAAATCCTAGCAGTAATCTTAGGATCAAGTTATAAATCTTTCTAAGAAAGAGATGCTTGGCTCATTTGCACATGCAATATGGACTGCCTTACCTCAGTTACTTAGTGTTTCTCTAAAGTATTTCTTCCTTCAACAGCTTTCTCTGCCTGAATTTCATCCTCTTTGCCCTGTTTTGACAGTGAGCTGTTGTACTGTGTGTTTCATTTTTAAATGTCTTTTGCACTTCACACTTTACTAGCCCAAAAGAACTGACAGTCAAAAGGTTGATAATTGATATCACCAAAAATAAGAGACAAGGTTATTGGATTCAGTCCAAAATGCAAAACTGATGGAACATCTTAAAGAAAAGAAGTATGATAAAAATAAGCGTTCACTGCAAATTTTAAGCAAAAAAGGAATAAAAGAGGAAAACTCAAAAAAGGGTTAATGAAAATCAAAAACTGCAAACTTGTGAAGAAGGAGGATCAGAAGCTGTCAGCACCAAAGTTTGAACAAAGTTTGAACAGCAGTATTTAATGCATTTAGTACTTAATAGGAAAAAATGTCTATAGGATTTGAACCTAATTTGAACCCAATTTTAGGGAGAATGGAAAATAACATTAAAGGAAAACAACAAGACCGGGAGATATGCAATGTTAAATAGGCACATATATATCAATAAGGCTAGCAAATTTTAATTTCTGCTTTATGATAGACATATAATTATAATTTCTGCTCACTTCCCTCATACACCTTTGAAAAAAAAGTACACTAACCATTTAATGTTGCAGATTCCCATGATATATAAAATTTCCTGTTCTGTGATCCAGGCATCTGTTCTGTTTGTAAGATTCTATAATTTAATTATAAACATAATTCAAGTAAAAGTTGAATTATGAATATTTATAATTATAAAAAGTCCTAGTCTATCTCAAGATTGAGAGCTGCTGTCCTTATTTTGTCCTTATTCCCTATATTGATGCTGTCCTTATGGTTTTAAAGAAAGCAATTGGTGAATTCCTCTGGCTTCATTTCCCTTCCCATCAAGCATTACCTGGTTCTCATAATGTGTTATGTGTTGAATGAATGTGAGAAGGTGTCTGGGATAGAAGGTTTGGCCACCATTAATTTCCTGAGTGATAAGCCACAGGTTTGGAGTTGCTCACTAGACCAGTCACTCGAGCTATTTCTGGACACAATAATCTAGTGCTCGTTGAAAAGACCTGTAAACCAAGTCCTCAAATAGTCCAAATGACAGGATATAGGCACTAATGAGAGACACATGATACAGCGAGAGAAAATGCCACCATTCTCCTTGCCAAGTCCTCTGCATCGCCTAGTGGTGAAGCATGGAGAAAGGGACATTAAAAGGGAGTCAAACCATATGTTCTCTTCTGTTCCTCTTAACCAGCTGAGGTAACTAAAACATATGATGGAGCTTGCACAATGCTCTTCAAAACCTGTATTTTTTGCATGTGACTTGTCAATCTATATCTGAACATATGTCTCTTCTGAAAAAGTGCTAACTCCATGCCTAATAAGAGTCTGGCTGACAGATAGGAATATAAGGGCAGGGAGTGTGTGGGAGAAAGTGAAACAGAGCAAGAGGGAGCAACAAAGCAAGCAAGACAAAGTGAATGAGTCAGAGACAGAAAATGAGTGAGCAAGACAAGAGTGAGAGAAAGGTCAAAAGAGAGCATGAGAAAATGAAAGGAGCTGCCCTAGATAGACCAGACCAGAAAATCAATTCTACAGGAAGACCAGAATTATGCTTTATCGAGATGGGCTTTAAAAACTGAATTTTGCAAGTGTGAATCAGGGAATCTGCTTCCAAGTATTATCTTGTATATCAGAGTTTAAATAATGATTTGGCCCCCATTGCCTATGTAACTATTTTACAGATTTTTGTCAATATCCCCCTCATTCTCTACAGGAGCAGAAAGCAAGAGAGTGAACGCAGGTAAGAAAAAGAGAGAAAGGACATGAGAAAATCACAAGACACAAATAAGATAGAGCCTGTGAAAAAGATAGAGCCTGAGAGCCTGCTTCATCTAGTATCCCTCCTCCAGACTTGCAACCTGTCCACTAATGTTCTTTCAATGAAGCATTAAATCCATATTCAGAAATACCCCAACTGACTGATAAGAGCTGTGAGGAACACTGGAAGTACCTTTTCTTGTTTCCCTCATTTATCACTTCACAAAATCTCATCATTCTTCAGATATGTCATTGGAAGGCCTACTTCTCTGAGAAAGACGATATGCTGAGGCAGGTGAAAGTAAAAGAGGGCAATCAGCTGAAAGGTGGATGCACTTAATTACAGCATAAATGGGTACAGCATTGGAAGGACCATGTTGGGGGACAGACCTGACTCTTAGCAATAAGTAGATAGATTTTCTGTATGATGACTTGTCCATAATATGGTCCTCCAGGTCTTCTAATGATGCACTCATTGCCACTGTAACTGAATCCATCCACCTTGCTTTGGCTGTCCTCTTCTCTTTCCTTCCCCTTTCTCCAGCATCAGGGCCTTCTCTAGAGAGCTAGGTCTTCCTATGAACCTGGTTATTTGTACCTCGAGGGAGAATTCTAAATTAATTTCTTCAGTTATCCATTTGTTTGATTTCTTGGCTATCCAAGGTATTCTCAAGAGTTTCCCCAGCACCAAAATTCAAAAATATCAATATCATTCTGACTGCTTCTTCCAAGTCTGACTTTTACTTCTATGGATTGTCACACTAAATACCTTTTCCTGTTCTCCTTTTGTATTAACTTAGTAGCACACAATTTTATTATAGTACATTATTTTAAATTCATATCTACTTGAAGTGCACACTTGAAGGCAGAAAGATAGGACATAGAGCAGATTTCTGGTAAATAATTTTTTTTAATAACATTTATATGCCGCCCTTCCCCGAAGACTCAGGGCGGGTTTTCAATTTTTGGGATACAACCCAATGTGCTTAGCAATAGCCTTCATTCCACTGTATATGTCTGCTTATTACTAAGCGGCATTTTTACAAAGTCAGCTTATTGCCCCCAACAATCTTGGGTCCTCAATTTATCTACCCCGAGAGGATGGAAGGCTGAGTCAACCTTGAGCCTGGTGGGATTTGAGCCTGCAATAATTGCAGGCAGCTGAAACTTAAGTGCTAGGCATTTAGCAGCCTGCACCACCAAGGCCCTTTTTAAATTAACATGATTTAAAATAATATTGACAATAACATCTTACCACACTGCTCATATAAAAGCATACCCAAAGTCATTTAATTTATATTTAATTCTGACCTGGTAAATAAAATACAACTAAAGGACATATGTGCTAAGTGTGTGCTACCTTCTCTAGCCCTCCAGAGATTTGGGACCAACTCCTAATAGCCTTAGCCACCATGGCTATGGTGATCAAACAACATTTGAAAGATCACATGTCCCCTATCCATTGTTTAAAGCAAGATGCCTCTCTTCATACACTAGATCTCTAGGAAGATTTATTTATTTATTTATTTATTTATTTATTTATTTATTTATTTATTTATTTTGTCTCTCGCTTACAAGATAACAGGTATAAGTATAAACATAGTTTTGAATACATGAGATGGATATGTATAAGAAAAATAAAAGAAACAATAGGACAGGGACGGTAGGCATGTTGGTGCACTTATGCACACCCCCTACAGACCTCTTAGGAAAGGGTGAGGTCAGTAGTAGACAGTCTAAGGTTAAAGTTTGTAACAGAGTCAGGTAGAGTATTCCAGACATTGACCACTCTGTTGCTGAAGTCGTATTTCCTGCAATCAAGTTTGCTGCGGTTAACCTTGAGTTTGTATCTATTGTGTGCTCTTGTATTGTTATGGTTGAAGCTGAAGTATTCATTGACTGGAAGGACATTGCAATGTATGATTTTATATACTATTCTTAGATCAGACCAAACACAGCGTAGTTCTCGCTTTTCTAGGTCTAGAATTTCAAGTCTGGTGGCATAAGATATTCTGCAACAAGTAGAGGAGTGTAGAACTCTTCTTGTGAAATATTTCTGGACTTTTTCAACTGTGTTAATATCAGATATGTGATGTGGGTTCCAGGCTGATGAGCTGTATTTGAGTATTGGTCTAGCAAATGTTTTGTATGCCCTAGTTAGTAGTGTGATATTACCAGAGAAAAAGCTACGTAGGATTAGGTTAACAACTCTTAATGCCTTTTTGGCTATGTAGTTACAGTGGGCTCTAGCACTTAGATCATTAGAGATGAGTATTCCAAGGTCCTTGACGGAGTTTGGATCATCAACAAGGTCTTGACTATTCAGCTTGTATTTTATTTTCTGATTTTTTTGCCAATATGTAAGACAGAGCATTTATTTGTTGAGATTTGAAGTTGCTATTTGTTTGACCATTCTGATACATAGTTGAGGTCTTTTTGAAGGGTAGCAGTATTGTCTGTGGTGTTGAATAGCTTTACATCATCAGCGAAGAGAACGCAGTTGCTCTTAATATGATCACAGAGGTCATTTATGTAGAGTATGAAGAGAGTTAGTCCTAGAACGCTGCCTTGGGGGACACCACTGTTGACAGGTACAGAATTTGATAAGATGCTCCCAATTTTGACCATCTGTTGTCTGTTTGACAGGAATGCTTCTATCCAGTTATGCAGTTGTCCAGAGATACCATAAGATTTTAGTTTTAGTAGTAGTTTGTCATGTACCACTGAATCGAAGGCTTTACAGAAGTCTATGTAGATTGCGTCTATTGCTTTGTCCTGATCGAGTTGTGTAGTCCATATGTTTCTGCAGTGTAAGAGTTGCAGATTACAGGATAGTTTTTTTCTGAAACCATATTGTTTGTATGAGAGTAGGTTGTTTGTCTCTAAGTGGAGGATAATGGATTGGTTAATAATTGATTCCATGACTTTACAGGTGACGTAGCATAAAGAGATTGGTCTGTAATTTTCAACTAGGCTGGGGTCTCCCTTTTTGAAGATGGGGATGACCTTGGCTTGTGACCATAGGTTTGGCAAGGAGCTGGTCCTGAAAGATTTTTCAAAGATTATGCTTAGAGGTTTGGCTATGGCAGCAGATAAGTTTTTAAGAAGCAGGCACATATTCCATCTGGTCCAGTAGATAGAGATGGTTTTAGATTGCAAAGTGCTTTTTCAACATTGTCTTCTGTAAAATTGATATGTATTAGATCATTGTAGTTGTCTGTGGTTCAACTAGGAAATACTGGGCATGAGCCATTGCTGTTTACAAATACTGAGCCAAAGAATGTGTTAAAGAGGTTGGCTTTGATGGTGTCATCATTGCAGTCTGTACCATTAGGTCCTTTCAGGGGTGGGATGGATCTTGAGTCTTTTAGTTTGTTGTTTACAAAATTGTAGAAAGCACGGGTGGAATTGGTGCATAGAAGGTTTTCCTCTTCTTTAATGTGATAATTGGTGCATTCAGTCTTTATCTGGTGGCATAAATTTTTGTATCAGCTTTTGAAGTTGGCAGCATGACCAGATTTGTTTTTCTGCCAAAGTGATCTTTTTTTGGATTGAAGTTTCCTTATTGTTACAGGTAATCTGTTTTTTCTGGTTTTGGGAGTTGTTATTGGTACATATAGTTTGATGACTCTTTGGATTTCAAGTAAAAATATGTTGTAATGGTCTTCAACAGTATTGCATCCAGTGAATAGAGATTGCCAATCAAGGGATGAGAGATCGTTGTCTATAAGATCATAGTTGCCTTTTTTGGGGGGATCACGTTGTTGTGATGATTTTTGTGCAGATGTATGTTGAGACAAAAGTCAATCATGTTGTGGTCGCTGTTGGAAAAGGGTTCTTTAATTTGTATTCCGTAAATTGAGTTCAAACTATTGCAGAAGATGAGATTGAGGCAGTTGTTAAAATCTAGTATTGTTGGTTACTAGTTGTTCCAGTCCTAGATTTGTTACAGCATTGTAGAAGGTTGCATGTATGGGTTCAGTATTACATTCATTTAGGGTCCAGTTAATATGAGGTAGATTGAAGTCACCAAGAAAGATAAAAGCATGTGGGCAGGATATGCCCATGTTAGTAGTGAATTTAACTTGTTTACATGTTCTATGTCATAATCAGGGGCTCTGTAACATAGTAAGAATCAAAATGTGATATTTAAGGACAGTTCACAGACGATGGCCTCAGGAAGAGCAAGCTTCTGGGTGACTTGGATGTTTTTTAGATGTAAAGACTTTTTGTAGAAGATAGCAACACCACCTCCTCTACGGATTTCACGATCTGATCGGTAAACATGATAGTCTCTTACTGTGGTAATGGAGTCAGGGAGAGATGCATTGAGCTATGTTTCACAGACAAAAATGATGTCAAATTTAGCCGTATTTAGTAAGAGGAGGAATTCAGGTATTTTGTTCACAAGGCTTCTTGCATTGAGTAGCTTGCATTTAAGGCCAGCTGTAGTTGGAATTGAGGTAATTAGGGGCATGCGTGCCTAGTCTTGGGTGATGGTGGATTGGTTGGTGTAGGGTTGGATGCTGAGTTGTGGGTTGTGTGACTTACTTTTAATACAGTCAGCATGGTAGTCTATGTACAGGTTCTTGTCTCCATTGTCTAGATGTTTTTTGAGTTCTGTGTGGAGTGCACAGGAGCGGGCACATTGCTGTATGGTTAAGTCATGGTGAGAACGAAGGTTCTTATGGTTGGTGTTGCTTCTGGCGAGTGAATTTATAGTGTAGATGAATTTACGTTTGCTTGATTCATTTTTGCAAATGACCCTGCAGAAGCATGAGGCCATCGAGCAGTCTCTGTTTTTGATCTCTGGGCCAATGTGGGAAACGTCAAGTATTTCATCAGGGGAGATGGTTGATGCTTGATAGACACTGATGATGTTACGGACAATTGTGATGTCATCATTGTCATTGGTGTCCTCTAGACCAAATAGGATGGCATTTGGATGCTTCCGTTCACGCTCAACAGCTTCTCTGATGAGGATTGGGATATCATTATTAGTTGGATTTATGGGTTTTTGTGGATTGGGTTGTGGTTGTTGGGTAGAGATGTGGTTTGTAGCTATTGGCTGTTCAGTTTTTTGTGTTGTGTCTTTTTTTTCAAGGTTATTTAATCTTTCTTTTAAATAGTCCAGGGATGCTACTATGGTGTCAAGGGATGTTATTCATGTTTCTATGGTATCAATTCTTTCAGATTGGGCTATATATTTGTCCAGTTTGGGTCTGCATTGTTGGCAGAGATATGGAAACGCATTGTTCGATGATTCTAGGAATTGAATTATTTGCTTGGTTAATCCCAAGCAGCTATGATGAGCGTGATTGTCACATAGTGAACATTTGATGGAATTTTCATTATCCTTTAGAGTTTCATGGCATATAGGGCATGTGTAGGAGTCTTGTGGTTCATTGGTGGGGATTTCTTTCTCTTTAGGTTGTGGTTTGGCATTGGATTTTTGTTTGGCATGGTAGGTTAGTTGTGATAGTACGTTGATTAGATTGTTAATGAAACAATTGTTTCATTAACAATTGTTAATGGGTAATCAATATAGCCAATATCACACCAATTAATCAGTTACAATAATTACAATAATCTCACTAGTCAAATAATTTTGCTAAGTAACAATTAGCCTAATCAATTAATTACACCAATCGCTAATCACACTGTTCAATTGAATTAACTAAATCACTAATTTTACTAGTCAATTAAATTACATGAATCCTGATCTTTTAAAAGCAATCAGTAATCACACTATTTGCCCTAAACACTCTAATCACACTAATCAATTAAAACAATAAATCAATTAAACCATTGATATATTAATTATTTTATAGAAATAGATTGTCTAATCATTGATATAGGTAATGAGGTAGAAAACTTATAAGTTTTAAGGTAGTGAATTAATTAGTGTTTGGTTAAAGTAATGAGGTAGTATTAAGAGTCAGCAAGTAAAGGGTTAATTGTTTTACTAGCAGATGCTATTTGATCAACAGGGTGGGAGGGATGTGTTGCTCCAATGGCTGCTAGCTAGTTTGTACATGGAAGTCCAAAGGCACACTGGATTATTGAAACAGAGCAAAACATGCTGAAATAAAACACTTTTACTACAGTCAAAATGTCTCTGAATAAGATTTATTCTTCTATTTCTATTAATAGACAGGAAGTTCAAAGCTCTAATATTACACTCATTTTCATATTGAGAACCCTGGATGGTGAAGCTAAGAGCAGTTCATATGCCATATAAACATGATTTAATATCTCATCCTCTGGGAAATTATTATTTCAAAAGGTAACGTTTCAACCATCTGATTTTTTTTAAAGTCTCTTATCTGCCTAAGCATAACACAATCTATGAGACTAGACAGCTTTAATGGTGTGTTATTAGTTTAAGAGAATGAAAGGGTGTGTGAGTGTGCTACTGCAAAGCCATAGAGCCTTATAAACTAAACCATGTATCTGGAACACATGAAGAAATCCCACCCAGTGTAACTTATATGTCCCCTAATTACCGACATGTGGCAACTTTCTATCCAGAGATTGTATTTGTATTTGCTCATTTTTCCATCTAGATTTTCCCTTCCTTTGCCATACATCAGTTTCTTGCTTCATGTATTTACAGCATGTGACTTTTCTGGCTTTGCTCAAACTATTGAAATAGAATTACACAAAGCCTCAGTTAAAATTCTTGGGAACAGAGGGTGCTTGTTACTTGGAAATGACCATACCACTTACAATTACTCTCAACACTTACTCTTTTTAGTTCATGCTGGCTGTCCCAACTCCCATTAGCACTTTGAATTTTCTCATTAAAACTTCTAAGTTTCACCTCTTCTTTAAAAAAAAGTTTTCTAATTCAAGATCCAGAATAGCTATTTGAAAGACATCCCTCCAAGTTGGACAATACTAGAAATTAGAATGAGCAGTCTTGAAATATACATGTTGATGTACACATATACAAGTGATGGGAATTCATCAGAATCATGCTGAATTGTGAGTTTCCATAAGTATCTGGTAAATTATTGAAAACTGATCAATAAACAACTCAGGCATAGTAAAATGCTGATCATTGGCAATTTGCTATCTATCCTGCAAGAAAGGTTGCACAACATTCTTGTCCAGAGACAATTTGGCCCACAATTCAATATAGATTAAATCTCAAACAGATGACTAGAGAAAGATCATACAGATATCCTGATGAAAAAGTGTGAAAAAAAAAAGAATTAAAGTACTTTATAAAAAGCAAGCTAGATTACACCAAAGAAATTTCAGGTCCCACAGTAGCCAATTTTATGCCTATGCAAAGCCCACAAAAAAGACAGGAAAGCAATTGCACCTTCCTGTCTAGGTTTCCTTGCAACTACCATGCAACTATAACATCTAGAGAGAAGGTTCTTTTACCTTTGTATTATGTTGGCATATTTTAGGCTGTTCTGAAGGAATGAGGAGGAAATAGAAAATCAAGTGATGTGTTTCTCAAAGACCCCTGACTCCTATTCACAATCTAAATACCATAAAGGTCCAAATAAGTTGAAAATTATTGGATTTCTCATCCTATCAGAAGACAACATATAGTCATCCAGCTAGTAGAGAAAGCTAGTAAGAGGTATATTGGTATATCGGAGGGATATATATATATATACATATATATTCGTAGATTTTCACGGGTAAAGGTATGTAGGTCTTGGTGTATTTGGGTCTTGTCCCATGTAAGATTGAGAATACCTTGGCGACGTTTCGACGAGATCCCACTCGCCATCTTCAGGCTGGTGTCTTCGGCTTTGTGCTTCTGCCAGCAAAGCGTGATCTGAGCTGCCTTCTCTCTATAAATACTAGAGGGGAGGTGTGGTGTGCTGGCTCTGCTGTAAGCGGGTTGGTTGGCTGTGGTTTTGGGTGTGTTGTCGCTTCTTGATTGGTTGATGGAATTGGTGTTTGCTGATTGGTTGGCTTTTTTGTAAGAGCCTGTGTGGCTGAGGTAGTGGCTGTGTGTCCTTCAGCCTTTTGTGTTTTAGCTACCTGGGTAGTGGGCTGTGTGATGACCTTCTGAGTTTTGTTGTTGTGACATCCTGGGTCTTGTGCTGTTATCTCCTGGGTCGTTGTCTGTGTTGCAACCTCCTGAGGTTTTGTGTTGTAATCTCCTGAGTTCCATGATGTAGTATCCTGGGTGGAAGGCTGTGATGTGACATTCTGGGCCTTGGTTTGGCTCGAGTTTGAGGTCTGGCTATGTGTTTATAGCGTGTGTCAGTTTGCTTAGTTTGGGGGTCAGAGGGGGGTGTAGCAGCTGGAGTTGCAGCTATGGTCTGGTTTCTGGATGGTGGTTGCCTTTTGTCTGTGGGGTGGGCTTGGGTTTGAGTCTGGTGAGGGAGATTGGTGGTGGCATCATGTGTTATTTTGGGTCCGATGTTGGTTTTCGTGGCTGGGACTTGTTTGTTGATTAGGGCTAGTTTCCAGATGTCTGGTAGGCGGGAAGTATCATCCCATTTATTCATGTTATGGGGGTGTTTCTCTATTTCGATGGCTTCTCTAATTATTCTCTTGTTGAAGTGTTCAGTGTTGGAGATAAGTTTGGATCCCTCAAAATCAATTTCATGTCCTGTGGCTTTAAGGTGCTGGAAAAGGGAGGAAGTATTTTCTTCTTTTCTGACTCTGTTCTTGTGTTCTGCGATGCGTACATTTATTCTCCTGTTGGTTTGTCCAATGTATGTGGCTGGGCAAATTTTGCATGGTATTTCATAAACTCCTTGATTTTCTATCTGGATCTTGTCTTTGGGGTTTCTTAAGATGTTGGCTATTTTTTGGTCAGTGCCAAAGGCTGTCCTGATATTGTGTTTGTGGAGAATTTTGCTGATTTTATCTGTGGTGCCTTTGATGTAAGGGAGGAGGGCAATGCCATTGTCCTGTTCTATGTCTTGGTTTTTGGGGGGAGTCTCCCTTAGGATTAGGTTGGTGATTGTGCTTCTTTGGAATCCATTGGACATTAATATGTTAGTGAGGGTGTGTAATTCTGTTCTCAAGTGGTCTTTGTCAGCTAGGCATTTGGTTCTGGAGATGAGGGTCTTGGATACAGAGTTGATCTGTGCAGAGTGGTGATGGGATTGTGCATTTAAGTAGCAGTTGGTGTGTGTCTTCTTCTGGTAGATGGTGTGTCCTAGGGAGCCATTGGGTTTTTTGTAAATTAGGACGTCCAGGAACGGAAGTTGGTTGTTGGTTTCTGTTTCCATGGTAAATTGTATTTTGGGGTGTAGGCTGTTGAGATGTGTGAGGACGTTGTCCAGTTTTTCTTTCCCGTGTGGCCGAAACGTCGCCAAGGTATTCTCAATCTTACACGGGACAAGACCTGAATACACCAAGACCTACATACCTTTACCCGTGAAAATCTATGAATATATATATATATGTATAGAGATATAGGTTATAGAGAGAGAGATATAGAGATATAGGTATAGAGATTTCTATACCACAATACAAACACCTGGACACAAACAACCCCCCCAATACCTCCAACCCAAACACTCCCCCAATACACAAAACACAATGTTGCCAGCCAATCAAGAACACAGCAACTCAAGCACCAATGAACACAGACCTAGACTCCCAGCCAATAGGGATGAAAAGAGGACCATTCAAATAAAACACAGGGCCAGAACCAAATTCAAACAGACAAAGGCTGCCAAGTCTGAAACACACAATTTAAAAAAAGAACCCAGTACACAAGCCTGAAGATGGCAGATGGGATTCTGCCGAAAACGTCGCTATAAAAGCACAACTATTATGTGGGAAAATACCCAAAGAAACCTAAATACCATACATATAAATACCCGCAAAAACATAAGAAAACATATCTATCTATCTATCTATCTATCTATCTATCTATCTATCTATCTATCTACACATACATACATACATACATATACATATACATACATACATAATAGTAAGAAAAACAGTTGGCTAAATATTTTACTAGAAAGACTAGTATGTTGAAATGTATAAATTAAAATATAAGTGTTGGAAGAAACATGTACCAGTTTTTTACGTGACTTGTTTTTTTAAAATTCACTGATGCAGAAATTGGATGAGATTTAGAAAATAAGAAACTGAGTGAAATCAGATTTGGCAGATATGCCTGTTCTTCCAATGAATGAATCATATGATGTTTTGTTAGAACAGCTTGTCACTTGTGGGATCAGGAAAGAAACCATGTGACACTTTTGTGGGATAGTATGACATTCAGGGATGGTTCTTTGGGTTGATAAATTATAGCACAATTTAAGTCCATGGGAAAATTTTATCATCATTAGTATCTGATGTCAAATGTTGTTCACATCCTTCAGAACAAAAATGAGAAGATGAGAAATTACAGAAGAAATGAATTACATATGGCAGAGTTGGGCAAGCCTAGAGGAAACAGTGAGTTATTTGGCAGCTTCTACTATTAAGGAAACTCCCCCTCAAAGAAACTTCTGCTTTATTAGATGCATGTATCAATGTGGATAGCTGCATACCATATCCCCTGTCCCCTTTGTAGGATTCAGGAAATGGGTTGGCTTTCCCTTAGTGGCAGAATCCAATTTCAAAGAGAGAATCTAATAACTATAGAAAAAACAACCTGATTCCACTTTGTGGATGAAATCATATACAAGTGATGACAATCCGGCAAATGTATATGAATATTGATGTTTTATCTCACATGGTTGAAGGATGACCCTAATCTGGGAAATCTGCAAATGCAATCAACATGCTGATGCTTCAGCATGTGCTTCAGAAAACAATGCAAACAATCTTCCTTCTTTTTCTGTAACCTGCTGGTGGAGGAAAAATTGACAAAGAAATGGGAGTCTGGGATTGGGTTACCCTCAATAGTACAGTGCTTTGAACTGTTAGAATTAGAACATGAATTGCTTTTTTTATCTCAGCAAGGTAAAATTGAGGATACAAAGATGAAGAAAGTGATGCCTTAATCCAACCCAATCCTTATGTTCATTTGGTACCCACAAGCTGCTTTATATTTGCGTTCTTTTCCTTGAGCTCTGCCTACTCTCTCTCTCTGTTGATAGCATTGTCTTATCTATTCTGAGGTTCCAAGAAGGGCTCTGGAATTGAAAATGGAATGATTGCTCTGATGTCAGAATGGAAACTGGGCAGTCATATCTTAGAAATCTGATTATGTACTTCTTGGAAATGTAGTACAAATTAATTAAGGAATGACACACGCTTCATCTTCAGATAAATCACAGGATGATTAATATAATCTACTGTTGACCTTCATTTTGAGTGGCTGTTCTAAATGTTAACAGGTGGACAATCATATCTGGCTGCATCATCACATCAGATCAATCACTCTCAGATGATGTTCAGGCCAAATGAAAGCAGTAATATAGCTGAATGTGCCCTTATTTTATGTTCCAAGTTCCTTTAAGCTTACCCCTTTCAAGATTCATTCTTGAAAGAACAGTAGTGCAGAGAGATATATTATCCTCTCTGTGCACATTTGGACCTGTGTGCATCAGACATACTATTTCTGAGCCAGCTAAAATAACTTATATTCACAATATTTGTGCTTACATTAAAACTTCTTAATTACATTAGGATATCTGTCCAACTTAATTGCATAACTCACAACCTGAGAAAGAGTTGAAGGAGCTCAAAAGAGGCATGGCAGTGCCTTCCCTATTTGATACCCAGATTATCAAGATTCCCATGGAAGAAAATAGCCGTTTAGATACCCTGTTCACAAACTCTCCAGGGCAGCCTTCCACAGCTTGATGCCCTCCAGATGTATTGGCTAATAACTCCCATGATCTTCAGCCAACATGTTGTCTAAGGATTATGGAAGCAGTAATCTAATACTGCTGTAGGAAAATCTTATTTGAAGCTTTAAAAGTTAGAGGATGAAAAGAGAATCAATAGATAGATTAAAAATAGCATTAATGTGTCATAAAGAATACATTTTTCCTTCTCTAAGAATGATTTTGAATTGACTTACATTTTATACAGAAGCCCATCTGCCAGCAAAAGTCCAACTGGAACCTAGACTGCAGGCAAAATTTCCTCCAAGTAAGCAGCAGAATCAACCAAAACAGACTGAAGAGTGCTTTTCCTTCTTTTTGAATGTCCATTTCCATCTGGAGAAAAACTTTTTTTCTTTCTCTTTCCAATTATTATTGAAAATAGTTTCACAATCTTAATGTTCCAACTCTATAGGGTTTTGTGCAATAAGTATTTCCTTTTTATATAAACTAAGAATGTAATGGTCAGATTTAGTATTTCTTTTAAATTAGCTTTCAGCATAGAAGAGATTTTTGTACATGAATTTCATGATATAAGAAAATGTCTTCTAGATCATATTTAAAATCTTTACAGTTTAGTATAATTTTTCCCCACAGTGTTTATCCAGGACACTTTAGAAAGCCCACAAGTCACATGAAGGGAGAAGTTCTTTATAGTTATTCTCCAATTGTATCCTCTGTTCTTCCATAGTTCAAAACTTGCATGAATGTGTCTGTGTGTGTGTGTGTCTGAAAGCTGGAAAAGATATCCTCTTGCCAAGGTGCTGCATACACATAATAAATACATATAGAGACACACTAATTTGAAGGATACTTGAGTTAAATTGTCTGTCAGAAATTTGTGCTGAGGAGATGACATAAATTCTTCATCAAAAAGAAAACATGAGACAATTCACCTCAATGAAGCAATCATTTGAAGCATTTTCAGAGATCAGCTCAAACAGTTTATAGGCTAGGTGGTTTCAACAAGGATGCTGAGACTCTTCTGCCTGGATATCCTTCAGCATGGACCAATGGACCATATGTCTTTGACATAACATTAGGAGTTTCCCCATCATTTGACAATGGAAATGCTTCTACCAGAACTTCCAGACTTTTCCAGCAGAAGGCTAAGAAGAGTGACAAAGCAGAGCAACATAAAGCAGTATAGTTGTCTTGTTTCATTTATTTTTTGGTCTTATTTACTGCTCCAGTCCAGTCCTTGTTTGAGCAGTGTATATATCTGACATCTGTAAATCAGCTTAAGAAAAGAAATAACAAAATTATAATATGAAAAAGCACATATCTCCTTGTACAGTACATAAACACCAAAGAACATCAATTGCATTAGACAAATTTTCCATAGTGGAGGGAGAAGCATTAAAATGTCCATGACATGTTAGAAGCAATAGGATTGAAAGCATGCAGATTTCTTACAAGCAAAGAAGCCAAAATTCCTTCACAAAGCAGCTTTGCTTTAAGGAAGCTTTGTCAAAACTGAACTTAGTGATTCTAAACCTCAAATCTACAATCACACTCACGATAAGCCAATGATAAGAATTCTCAAGTATTTAATCTAGGATTGATGTCAGAAAGTTTTACAAATATATTCTGCATACAGAAACAAAGACATTAAGGAAAAATGAATATTAAAAAAAATCCAATGCTTAATTTCTAGAATAAGTATCATTGCACTAATTTTATCCACATCTGAGAAAGAAATTAATTTAGTTCTATTTTAATGCAATGTTTTCCTAGTTATGTACTTTTCAATCCATGGAAACTCAGTTATTACTCCAAATTCCTGCATACTCAAATTCTGTTAAGCAATTGTCCAATAAAAATGCTATACAAAAATGGGTATTTCTGACAAAAATCCACACAACATGCAAGTTGATGAAAATAATATAAAACTGTAGTATATTAGGATAAAATTGCATAGAGAAATGTCTGTAATTATATGACCACATTCATTTTTAATAATGTCCACAGTAATAAAGATGAATGTGCAGGAGTTTCTCTGTAAAGGAATGGGAGATGAATGGCCTAATCATAAATGCACATGACTATGGCAAGACAGTGAAACAAGTCTTGAGACAATATTTTGTAGTAATGTAGTGCAGGAGTGTCAAACTCAAGACCCCAGGGCCAGATCTGGCCTGCAGGGTGCTTATATCTGGCTGCAGGGTCGCCCTGGAAATAGCAAAGGACCAGCTTGTGGTGCCTTCCCAAGCTCCGTTTTCATTGGCAGAGGGTTGCAGGAGGCCATCGCAGCCAAAAATGGAACCCAGGAGCCCATTTTCACTGGCAGAGCACTTGGGCTGCCACAGGCGCCCCGACACAAGTGACCACCCTGGCCATGCCCATCCTGGTCTTCTGAGATCAAACACAGCCCTGATGCGGCCCTCAATGAAATTGAGTTTGACACCCCTGTTGTAGTCGGAATCTTTTTGCTAGTCCACACAAACAAAAAATAACTACAGACAACCTTAGCTCACCTCAAATTACTGGTAAATCAACAAAGCACAATCTTTGCTTACAAAGAGAACAGTATCTGACTGCTTTCAAATGGAATACAGCTTTGGCAAATTTATACACATAAAATTATATAGGTTATGTGTATAAAGCATTCTACCAGTAAGTTCCCAGTCATGAATAATACAGCTTACTGGTTCATTTGCATGCTTCTAGTATGACCACGATAAGCTTTGAATTCAATTTTGCCCAAACCCATTATTTAGTGAATCTAAAGAGAGATGAAAACCAGTACTGGCTTGACTTTGTTGAAACCATCATTCAGATACAATTATTTGGGAACCTTGATGTGTATCAAACCAGATTTTTCATGTGCAGGGCCAAAAAGCAAAAGCAAAAACAAACCTATCCCCTTGCTCTGATTTGGCCCCCATAAACTGCTGTTCTTCATGTTGGTTCAGAAGAAGAGCATAACTGATTAAACCAAATGCTGTTAAGCAGTTGAGGCAAATCAACCAAGTTGTATTCCCCCATTTCTGCCTTAATTTATTAACTTTTTTTAAAAAAATAAGGGATTGTCCCAGAGCCAAATTATTTTGAAACAATATATACACCCACCAGCCTGCCACTTCAATGTGCAATATATAATTTCAAAACATAATTTTTAACTTTGCATTGGCTAACAATCTGTGAATACTCTAGACAACAAGTAAACTTGAAATAGTTTTATAGATGACTTTCTTGATTTTCTTTTTCCTTTTCAAGGGTAAAAATATTACTGGATTGCACAAAAGCTCCTCGGAGATTTGAGCTACTGCATACTGCAATGCCAATGGGCCTTTGAATTTCTAGGAAACACACAATTCTTCATTTTAAACATTCTTTTTTATATATGAATGTCTGCAAATTATATTTGGTTTGGAAACATTCAAGAATTTTTTTTTAGAACTTCATCAATCATTTGAAGTGAACACTGGAGAATTTGAGGGAAACGTAAGGGGTGACATCATTAAAGAGACCCTAGAAATGATAATATAAAATGACAGGTGAACACTGGTGGGAAATAAAGGGTAAATTGATAACATACTTTGTTTCAATAATTATAACTCTTTAAATTTACAAATCAGTGAAGCATATTTCCTCAATTTCTTTTCTAGCTGTAGAATATATTGGTAAGACAAAAATAATACTAATAATAAATGAAATGTTGACTATGGTAGATTATCTGCATCTTGCTACCAGGGGTGGGATTCAAATTTTTTAACAACCGGTTCTGTGGGTCTGGCTTAGGTGGTAGGTGTGGCTTGGTGGTCATGTGACTGGGTGGACATGGCTTGGTGGTCATGTTATTGACTGGGTGTGGCCAACTCAATATCACTCACATCGAGGCACGCATCTCCTCGCTTGGCCTCTTGTGACTGTGGGGATGCTGCAACAGTCGTAAGTGTGAAAAATGGTCATAAGTCACTTTTTTCAGTGCCATTGTAACTTTGAATGGTCACTCCACACAAGCAAAGTACCAGCAAAGGAGAGGGAAACAACTCCAGAGACGTTCCTGAGACAGGAAGTCTAGTCCTGCCAAGAATGTAATAAGGGTTAACTGAGAAGCAGTTTCTGTAAGCAACACCAGAATGTTTCCTTCCTGCCTTCCTTACAAGGTTAGGCCAGTAATTTCTTCTAACAACCGGTTCTCCAAACTGCTTAGAATGTTAACAGCTGGTTCTAGCGAATAGGTGCGAACTGGTAGAATCCCACCCCTGCTTGCTACCTAACTTGTACACAATCTGAGTTTTAAAACCAAGAGTCAAAATTCTATTTCAGAAAAATCTTAATTCCACAACTCACCCCAAACTGCTCTATAATCCAATAAAAGATGCATGTTACTTTAGTTTGCATGTTTTATTCTGGTAATAATGAACATAGGATGTGATGGTAACTCTGCATCAGTAAGACAGAAGAAACCAACATCCCATAGTTACATTTATAGGCAATACATGTGGATATGGTAAGACTTCACATAAGAGTGAAGAGGAGATATATACACAAACAGCATTAAGTTATCTTGCGACAACAGGAGGTATTTTAAATTAACGCATATTCAGAAACCAGTGTTCTATTGACACACTTTCCCCAGGATATGCTAACATAAGGCACATGTTATATACTTTGCTAGTGGATAAGGAGCCTATGAGAATTGGAAGAGATCTGAACCTCTGAATCCACATAGTTTCATATCATTGGATTGTATGAGTGCAAATATTTTTATCAGATATTTGTCCAGAGTTCAGTATTATAACCTGGGAATGAGAGCATGGCAAACTAGTAAGCATGTTTTTTATGGAAGCATAGGTCAATGGAACAGAATATTTTAATAATGGCCATTTATCATAAATATATTTATGATTGTCTCATTGGGGGCACTCAAAACAGATGAAGATATTTCATGTGGGAATGACCTTGGGGACATGGAAAAGAGCTAAAGCCAGAGATATGTTTGAATAAGAGGCAGCTTAACCTGCAGCAGGAATGTGGATATGGCAAACAACTCAGAAGGGACCGTTCCTATTTTCTTAGGCTGTAAAGATGACGAGGGATATGAGAGGGAGAGGGCAGCTGCTTAGCAAATGGCTAATACCTTTTTCTGTGCTGTGCATCTCAGCATGCTTCTTGTCTGGATTACCTTGCAAGGGTAACATCAAATTTGCAAGTAAGATATGGGCAATGGAAAGGGAAAATAGATGTATAGTTTTAAGTCTTCCTTCCTTTCTATAAATGAAATGAAATTTTTTTTGCAACATTGATAAATGAATCAATTTACTTTGATCTGTCAAATAAATGAGGAGCTAACAATTCAAGATGTGAGAAAAATATACAAGTAGAACAGGGGTAGGATTTTCCTGGTGAAACAACCAGTTCACTAATTGCATGCTTTGCGTGCACAGCTATAGCAATTACTTACCTTCAATGTTATTTCAGGGAAGTAACACAGCTGAGGCATGGCAATCCGCTCCGCCACGTGAATCAGCTGAGCAGATATAGATGAGTACAGCACAGGGGCGGGCGAGCAGGCCCACATAATCTTTGGATCGAACTGGTTTGGAGCCAGCTGATCATTGCAGCTAGGGGTTCACCTGAACCAGTCCGAATCAGAGAATCCCACCCCTGAAATAGAGGTGGGATGTTTTCTTTTTTGAGATTAAATTCCTATATACTGTGTGCCCTCTACAGCACCTAGCAATCTTGGCTGATCTTTATAAAGCTAAACAAAGTTGCCCTTTATGAACTTAGGGGTTGGATTAGAAATTTGAAGATATAGTGCAGAAGATGACAGTGGCAAATCACTCTTTGTTGGCTGTCATTTTTAATGTAATCACTAAGAGTGGTTGCAGGAGGAGGTCTTTGTCTTTTATATGTCACAGTTGCAGTCAATATGGCAACATTTGATTGGGTTCCTCCCCAATTCAAAGTTATGTCTAACCAGTACCAAATATTTTCTAAGTTCAGCCTATGCAGCCAAAAGCAAGCAATCATCACTGACTTCCATGTAGTCATACTTTTGATTTCCAGACCTCTGTTTCTTGAAATTTTGAAGCACTCAAGCAAGAGTTTGATGAATGAAAGCAATGGTTATCTGCTCTGTTGGTCCATAATTAATGATTTTAAAAGAGTGGCCTTTGTTTCTGTTTATCCATTCCCTTGAATTTGCAGTTTGGGGAGTTTAAAACTCAGTAAAGATGTTGGCAATGATGAACATTCAAAGGCTGTAATCTTTGTCATGTTTAGTCTTTGACTTCTAAGCCTGATTACTTAATTCCTTACAGCTGTGTGCTTTCCCAAGTGGAAGATGGAATCTCTTTGACTAGCTCAGGATTTCTGAACTTCAGCAACTGTAAGATGTGTGAACTTCATTTCCCAGAATTCTCCAGCCAGTAAGCTGACTGGAGAATTCTTGGAGTGGAAGTCCACACATCTTATAATTGTTAAGGGTGAGAAACATTAGACTAGCTGAGCACCTCTCAACCAATTTTTTTCCTTCAGAATTTAGTCAAAGTGGAGGTGAGTGTTTTTATCTTTATGAGCAAATACAAACTAGGCTTGTCATCCCATTCCATCAGGTGCGTTTGCATAATATTTTTGCATCTTTGGCCCTTTGAATATAGTAACTATAGAATACAGAGAAAACTCTAAGTCATAGTGCAGAATAGAGAGCTGTATTAATATTATTATTCATATTTATATGCTGCCCTTCTCTGGAGACCCAGGGTGGCTTACAATGTTTGGAGCGCAACCCAATGTGCTCAGCAATAGCCTTCATTCCATTGTATATGCCTGCTTATGACTAAGCGGCATTTTTTACAAAGTCAGCTTATTGCCCCCAACAATCTTGGGTCCTCAATTTACCTACCCGAGAGGATGGAAGGCTGAGTCAACCTTGAGCCTGGTGGGATTCGAGCCTGCAGTAACTGCAGGCAGCTGGAACTAAGTGCTAGCATTTAATAGCCTGCACCACCAAGGCTCTTTTACTATGATAGTAAAAGTGGCTTCTTTATATCCCATCCAAAGTGTTAGGCTTAAAACAAGAAGCATTGGGTTTTCTGTCTGCAGAAAAAGATTTCTTTTTTTCTTCTGTTTTAACATTTTTGTATGTAGTTTTTTTTAAAACCATTGCTTCTTCATTTTTAATGCTTTCCCTACATCCTCAGAAAGTACAACTGGTATTACTAATTGCTATGAGGATTGGCATTGGCAAAACAGAAAATAAAGACTCTGGGACCAAACAAGATTGCTATACAGTAGAAACACAGAGTAAAGTATTGCCAATGTTGCAGCATGAGAAATGCTACTGTGACTAAAAGCAAGATAAACCAACTTGGGTTGGATTGCACAAACCCAGGGAGCCAGATTCTTTGATTCAGTAGAAGGTGAGTTTTGTTACTGTGACTATTTAGTATCTTCAATAAAAGCTTCTTTACTCAAGCCAAGCCCTTGATTCTCCCACAGGAATTCTGTTGTATAATTTGAACATCTAGATCAGGGGTGTCAAACTTGCGGCCCATGGGCTGGATGCGTCAGGTGCTGGCCTCGCCCCTGCCCAGTTTAGTGAAGGGGGAAAAAGTCCTGATACATCATGTGATGATGCCATGACACCGCTAGTTTGACACCCCTGATCTAGATAAATCATTGTAATGGCTTGCATAGACCACTGACAGTGCTGAGGTTTGTTGATGCTACCATGATTGGAATCACCCAGAAAGCCCCCTTTTCTTCTGCTGAACTTGCCAAATGTATTGATATAGATTTGCTTTATTCAGATGTCTAATTTTATATTAAAGCTATAACTATTCTGTCTTTAAATATTCTATAAGTTACTTGCTTAGTTGCATCTTCTTTGTAAAATCTATGCTCATTGAATATTTATGTTGCATGAACTTTCTCCTTATCGTTCAAGACTGAAACTGTAAAATACAATTTGATATTTGTATTACTGTTACTTTTTAATGAAAATCAAAATCACAAAAGTTGTTCATTTCACCTGGTTTTCCTTGTGAATAGAATTCAGCAATGGAGGTTAGTTTTATGTATTCTGTTGTGAAATTTTCCAGGTACAGCTCCATAGATAATTACAAAATCATCATCTTTACTGTCTTTTCAATTTCATTAGACACTCAGTGAAGAAAGATGGAGAGAATATGATTGATAATACACATGGCTCAGAACAGTGGAATGTTTGTACTACTAAAGCTCATTCTACTGTAGAATTAAATGTCATAATAACTTAAATCAACTTTTTCAGATGTACTGCAAGATTCATTCCCAGGATTCCTAGGTTGTATACAGGTATTAAATTATAGATAAGAGGAAGCAAAAGAACTCTGGATAAGCAACAATTGGGTATGGTGTTTTTAATCCCAAACTCCATTTCTGCATGCAGCACTGAAAAGACCAAACCATTTTCTTTGATTATGAACATTTGTATTTTTTTTTATATGTACTCTTCCAAAATGAGTCACTATAGAAATCTTGGGCCATGGGGTTTTGTTTCGCGTGCAAGTTTTACTCTTGACAGAGATTACCCGATACGTGATGCTCTGTCATATAAAGAGCTCATTTCATAAGGCAAATGGTAATATGTGGTATTACTCATATACCAACCCCCTGAAAAGCATGTAAAATTGGAGCAGGGGAAGAGTTCAGCCTGGCAGCTGTGAAAACTTTCACTGATACTCCAGCCAAAGCAGATGCTTCAAGTTAGCTTTTACAGCTCCTTCAGAGCTGGGTACAACCTCCAAATTCTGAGTCATTATGGATGGCGGAACCATTGCTGCCCTTGGATCAGGGCCAATTGCTGATCTCAGTAGACATTCTGATGAGACTCATTTTGGGGTTTGCTCTCTGAAGCAAATTCATGGAGAATAGTAGACTCCTTCTAATTGTTCCTAAGCAATCTTCCACTTTTATTTCAAAGCTCTGCTCATCATAGGTTTCAGACATTTGGTGATTTTTGTACCCTAACAAAGTAGCTTTTCTTTGTTTGGTAGGAACTTTTGATGATGGAGAATCAAAGAGTTAGAAAACCTGAAAGGCAAAAGATTGGTAAAAGTTGTAATTTTGCTCCTCCACAATGTTACTCCTTTTCTTAATTCCCATACTGGGCAAGTAGACTAAAGTTGTATCTCAGATTAGCAAATGGACATGGTGTTAGATTAGAAACTAATATGGAATAATTAAGGTGGAGGCTAAAAGTGACGAGTTTTTAACAATTTTCACCTCGTCCTTCTTTTGAAAGTTTGCACTATTAAGGTACTTTTTCCCATAGGAACAAACATTTCTGTGGAGATCTCTTCTTACAAAGTTAATTTTCTCCAATTATGAGCTCTGAACATCAGTGTGTGTGTGAAATTCTAACATTTTCTGATGAATCCATTGCTTTTTCAAATGGTATTTTCATTTTTGTTCCCTTTCCCATTATCTTTTCTTTGCAGCCTATGGCTTGCTGCATGGAAGTGAATGACACAGTAAAAAATAATATATGATGAAACAAAAAACACTAGAGAACCTCTTGAAACAATATTTTAGTTTTAATGCCTTGAGTGAAAAATATTAAGCTTTCTGGTCATTCAGATACTTAATCTGTCAACTCTGAAACTGGCCTGACTGAAACCATCTTGGAGACTTCAGTATTGCCACAATGGTGATGAGAGATAGTGAGGGGGGAAATAGATATAGTTGGGGTTTTGTAGCCAAAACAAAATAGTTTCCCCTGAGAATTAAGGACATTCCCACAGGTGGATGAAGAGAGGAGAAGTGAATTTTCCAAACAACCAGACAGCAGTGTGATGTGACTGATTCAGGGGTGGGTTTCTACCGGTTCGGCCTGGTTCTATAGAACTGGTTGTTACAGTTCCTGGTAGTTCAGAGAACTGGTAAAACAGCCCCTGGCTGGCCCTGCCCCTCTCCGCCCGCTTCTCCACTCCCTGCCCTGTCAGTTCCTATTGCACATGCGCAACATTGTGCACATGCGCGACATGCCTGCAGCCTGTTTTTGCCCGCCAGGCCAGCCATTGCTGCCTGCCTTTTGCTGTGGCAGACCAAAAAGCTTATAAGTTCCCCTCCCTTCGAAAATGGCTCCTGGGCAGCAGAGAAGCAGCCTGGTTGAATCCTGTTTCTCTCTGCTGCCTAGGAGCCATTTCAGAAGGTAGGGGGACTTGCAAGTTTTTCACTTTGCTGGGAAAGGTTCTCCCAGCAAGAGCAGGTGAGAGAAGCATCCTGGAGCTGACACGAGCCTCTCCACTGATCTGTCTGCTCACAGGTAAGCCTGCCAGTCATGCTAACCCTTCCCCCACTGTCCCCGGGGCTCCCCGGGCCTCGCACAGCCTACCTAGCTGCCCCCCCAACATCCCCAGGCTCAGCTGGCTGGCTTCCCCACCAGCGCAGCCCCATTCCACTGGTGACACTGGTTGAGGCCTACCTAGCTGCCCCCCAACATCCCTGGGCTCGGCTGGCTGGCTAAGCCACCACGTGGTGCTCTCCCAGCTCTCCCTACCATGTGGCAGTGCTCCAACTGGTTGGGCAGTGGACCTGGCTGCCACACGTAAGCAGCTCTGTTGCCACAGCATCTCCGCTGCCTCTGCCCTCTTCTACCGAGTCTGCTGCCTCTGTTGCCCGTGGAGGTGCTTTGGGAGGGCTGGGGCAGGGTTGGGGGGTGCTCATGGCCCTGCTGCAGCTACATGCCACCCTCTGCTCTCCCCCCCCCTTTTTTTCCTTTTCCCAGCACCCACTGTTGACTGGAGCTCGCCGGATCACAGTTCGTCCCAGACCAGGTGTGTGTATGTGTTTGTGTGTGAGTGAGAGAGAGAGAGAGAGAGAGAGGGAAAAAGAGAGAAAGAGAGAGAGAGAAAGAGAGGGAAAGAGAGGGAAAGAGAGGGGGAGAGAGAGCCATTCCCCCCAGCTGCCTCTGTTGCCTCCCTCCCAGCTGCCCCTGCCACCACCCCAGCCACCCTGCCACCACTCCCCCAGCTGCCTCTTCCACTTCTACTGGGAGCAAAACAAAAGGAAGCAGGTGGTGGCAGCCAGTTCCACTCCCTCTACCCGCTTCCTTTCATTTTGCTGCCGCTGCCACCACCACCGCCATTGCTCCATGCGAAGTGCTTTCAGGGGGCTGGGCTGGGGGGTGCTCATGGCCCCACTGCAGCCACATGCCACCCCTCTCCCCCTTTCTTCCTTTTCCTGGCACCCGCTGCTGACTGGAGGTCTCTAGATCACAGTTCATCCCAGACCAGGTGTGTGTGTGTGTTTGTGTGTGTGAGAGAGAGGGGGGGAGGGAAAAAGAGAGAAAGAGGGGGGAGAGGGGGAAAGAGAGGGAGAGAGAGAGAGAGAGAAGGAAGAGACAAGAAAGAAAAGAAAGAAAAAAGGGAAAGAAAGAAAAAGGCAGAAAGGAAGTGAAAGGAAGAAAGGGAGGATGGAAGGAAGGAACAAAAATAAAGAGAAAGAAAGAAACAAAGAAAAAGGGAGAGAGGGGAAAGTGAATGAGATATATGGTGGATAGATAAATACAGGGAGGGAGGGAGGGAGGGAGAGAAAAAAGGAGAGGAGGAAGGACACCAAACCCTGGCTTCAGAAGACTCTTTGAAGCAGCACAGCAAACTAGGGCTGGCCTGCAAGGGATTTCGGAGGTCATCTAGTCCAATCCCCTGCTCCAGCTGGAGATCCTTACAGAATCAAAGAATAGCAGGGTTAGAAGGGTGTGTGTGTGTGTGTATTTCAGGTGGGTCTCCTAGTTTTAGAAGGAGAGAGGAAAGGAGGAAGGGTAGGGACAGAAAGAGGGAGAGAGGAGGGAGAGAGAAAGAGAGAGAGAAAGAGGGAGAGGGGAAAGAGAGGGAGAAAGAAAGAGAGAAAGAGAGAGAAGGAGAGACGGGAAGGGGGAGAGAGAGAGAAGGGGAGACAGAGAGAGAAGGAGAGGAAAAGAGAGAGGAGAGAGAGAGAAAGTGAGAGAGAAAGAGAGACGGAAGAGACAAGAAAGAAAAGAAAGACAAAAGGGAAAGAAAGAAAAAGGGATAGAAAAAGGAAGTGAAAGGAAGAAAGGGGAATGGAAGGAAGGGACAGAAAGAAAAGGAAAGAAAGAAAGAGAGGGAGAGAGGAGAAAGTGAATGAGATATATGAATGGATAGATAAATACATGGAAAGAGAGAGGGAGGGAGAGAAGACAAAGGAGACGAAGGAAGGACACAAACCCTGACTTCAGAAGACTCTTTGAAGCAGCACAGCAATCTAGGGCTGGCCTACAAGGGATCTCGGCGGTCATCTAGTCCAAGCCCCTGCTCCAGCAGGAGATCCTTACAGAATCAAAGAATAGCAGGGTTAGAAGCATGTGTGTGTGTGTGTGTGTGTGTGTGTGTGTGTGTGTGTGCATGGCTGTCAAAACTCCAAAAACAGGTCAAGTAGCTTTGGGGAGATCAGTCATAAATTAGAACCCTTGCTAAGCAGCCAGCCATTAAGTGAGGACCACTTGTATTTGGTTTGCCAGTCACCTGGCCATGCCCACCCAGTCACATGGCCACCAAGCCACACCCATCCGGTCATATGACCAAGCCATGCCCACCCGGTCACATGACCATCAAGCCACACCCACAAATTAAGCTACGCCCACAGAACCACTTATTATAAAATTTGAATCCCACCCCTGAACTGATTGTTTGGGAAAGGGGGAATTTTTAAAAACTTGTAATTAGGTGAAAACCACAGGAACCTTTAAAGTCAGCTTTCACCAGTCTATGCCAATATGATATATCCAATAAAACTGTTCTTTAAGGAATCTACCTGCCTCAGAGTTCTGTTTGCTATGAGTATATTACTTGGAACCCTGACCTAATCATTAGTGAGACAGGACTCCATGTGAGGTCTCATCTTACCAACAAAAGACAGGACTTTAGTTGTCAACTGATTACAGTCCTAGCCTCCTCTTGTATCCTCATCAGCTGCTGGATGTTCCTGGTTTTGCAGATTTCATCTCAGTGGGGAGGAAAATGTTTACTATCAGGTATCTACCTTCCAATGAATTTCATTTTTAACCTTCCCTTCTTCTTTATCCTGGGTCACTTGAGCAGGGTGTTTCACTATGTTAGTTCAAGTCCCATCTTAGCCATGAAAGCCAGCTTGGTAACCTTGGGCCTTTCTTAGTCCAACTAAGCTCATTGAGTTGTTGTTATGGAGAAAATAGGAGGAGGAAGGTATGTTGGATATTATTTGATATCTTGGGTTATTTGTAAAAATAATAAAGGTGGGACACAAATAAATAAAATATTCCAAGTGGTACCATTGTTTGTACCCTGTCCTCTTGGGGGAGATGGTGAACAGGGATACCAGGGAAAAAAACCCTTTATTTCAATCTACAGAATACACAGAAAGCAAGTAGGGGAGATATCCATCTGTTAAGAACTTTAACAGTGAAAAACAGCAGTTTGCACTGAATCTGAGAGGCTAGTTGTTCTTTACTTATAGCTGTGTACTAAGGCTAGTGGTGATATTGAGCTCTTAAGCATCCTATTGATGCTCTGAAGCATCCTATTGTCTGTAACATAATGGGGCTTGTGTGGCTGAGGCAACAAGGGGAAACTTATTTAATTGACATATGAAGGGTTATTTAACCAGTTTGTATTTCCTGGATCAATATGTCATTACTACTTGCATATTGAAACCTACATTTCCAGATGTTTAAAAATGCAGTTCATTTGCTATTATTACATCTAAAAATAAAATAATTTTTGAAAAAAACTAAAGAGAAACCCCAGGTATGATGTAATGTGCGTGTATGTATATGTATACATTGTGTCATACACGATGTATGTGTGTGTGTATAAAATATGCAATTAAGGGAAGCACATAGATAGCAAATGTATGCATATCAAATGCTATGGAGCATTTTAATTAAACAATGCTAATGCATGTGGAAATGGGACAGAATAATAAAGTTGCATGTGTGAGAAATTGAGGAAACAGTGAGTGCAACGACTGCAGTCTGTGCAGTGTCTCTGTGTGAAAGTCACATGACAAAAATCAATACTGGCATTCTGCTATCTCTATTGATTGTTCTCCTTCCAGCCAGGCAGTGCTATCAACATGTCTGGTTAGTGATTAGGTAGTGATAATAGAGTCGCCTTGGATATTGAAATAGCTGTCGGTGTTTCTATGCTTGCCTTAGTTTTAACAGTTACCTTGCACTTTTTACTTGGTTACTGCTAGGAAGGCCTGGAACTGTGTTATAGCAATATATAGTAGTTATGGAGCAACAGGAAGTGACATTGAAGGATGGAATATAAATGAATCAGTCCTGAATGATAAAGGACACCTCTGATGCAACCCAAGTAAATAGTTTAGTAATCTCTGATTTATTTTATATGTGTGTGTTTGTGGGTGGATGTTAATCTCCACAAGTTAATAGTTTATTTGGGGTGCTGTCCACTCAGTTCTTGAATCATAGCTTATAAAATACTTGGGAGTATTTGGAAAAAAATTGTGCAAATATGTTGGTTCCAAGTCCTTTTTAATGATAGCAATTCAATGACCAGCTAATGTTTATTTATCATGAAATTGACTTAATAGATTTTGCTCTGGCCACAGATCATTCAATATTTTTAGAGCTGTTGTATATTGTATAAAACGTATCTAGGATCAGCCCTGGTAATAATTTGGAGACTTGGGGAAAAAGTTGCAAAACTTAAAGAGAACTATCCTGTCCAGTTCTATTGGTAGATTGATATTTAATAAGAGAAAATAATGAATTTATAACCCCAAGAAAGATTAGCTATCATCTTAGAAGTTCTAGTTACAAAGGTTTACCGGCAACAGGTGTTAAGTATATTTTTGTACTTTTACGTTGTATTTGTAAATTGATCCAGCAGCCTCTGAAATGGACTAATAATTGTCAGAAAGGGAAAAATAAATTTGCATTCCTCCTAGCATAAACAGCAGGTTCTGAGGGTTTCTCTTCCAGCAGGATTACGGCTTGAAAGCAGAATCTCTCATTTCCTACTAAATGTTGTCCTACAGAGGGAAGATTGAAGCAAGATGTATAGGTCAGGCAGCTTTTATTAATCAACTGTTAAGAATGCTGACATAATTCTGTCTAACAAATACAGCTTTTTTAAACCACATCAGTGCAAAATCAGTAAAGGTATCAGTGACTCAACACAATCTCTAGTACATGCAACAATGGCTGTGACTCCAATAATTAGTCACCCACTCTGTCATGAACTGCTCCCAATTGTATTTGGTTCTTGTCTGAAGGAGGACATTATGTCAACCAAACATATGTAGTTCCTTGAAATGAGGAATGGAGTATCCACAGATAGCTGGGATTCATGGCTTGGGACCAGGGACCATCTCTTGCCAGTCACATCTACCTAACTCACCAGAGTAGGAAGGCAAGGAATGTTGCAGGACCCATCCCCAAAGGGGATACACCTGGCAGAACTCAGAAGAAGGGCCTTCTCCGTGGTGCCTCTCTCTGGAATATCATCCTCCAGAGATTAGACTGGCCCCCATTCTAACACCTTTTCAGAAGGCCCTGAAAACATGGTTCTGCCAGTGGGCCTGGGACCTCAGAGTGGGATGGAGTCCATTAAAATGGCTAATATGAATGTGTGTTGTCACCAGGGTGAGGGGAGTAGGAGGTTATTTTATTATTTCATTTTTCGTTTTATTATTCTTATTTCTTTTATATATGTCTTTATGTCCTCGTATGCTGCCTTGAGTCACCATGTGTAAGTAGGCGGCAATATAAATTTTCTAAATAAACAAATTATCACCAGAAATATCTTGTGTCAATTTTTTTTTGTATTCACCATTCTCTTCACTACTCACACAAATGGTAATTGTTCCACCACTTGGTTTGCCTTGTAAATAAGAATGGTTATATTAACTTCAATGAGTTGACTGCATAAAGCAGCTGCTATGGTAACCAGTTTGGTTAGTGCACTAACTGGGAAACTACAAGTTCTAGTGTCACATTAACCATGAAAATCAGATGGATGGCAAGTGACTCGGATATCAGGCTCACGTGACAAGCCAGTCAATCAATTCTGATCGCAATGAAAAAAACAGACTATAAGGCTTCTCTTATAAGTCTTCTTTTGCTTGCATGATGTTACTGCTAACATCCCATCAAGGTCCAGACCTAAAGATTTGAATTCCAATGTATTTTAATTCAGAAACCATTTCAACTGATTTAATTAGGCCAGGATTATAAGCAACCATTTTTGAGCTAGAACCAGATTTGGAATTTTGTATATATGCATGTGCAAAATTACTACAGGCTCGAATCCCACCAGGCTCAAGGTTGACTCAGCCTTCCATCCTCTCGGGGTAGGTAAATTGAGGACCCAAGATTGTTGGGGGCAATAAGCTGACTTTGTAAAAATGCCCGCTTAGTAATAAGCAGGCATATACAATGGAATAGAGGCTATTGCTGAGCACATTGGGTTGTGCTCCAAACATTGTAAGCCTCCCTGAGTCTCTGGAGAAGGGTGGCATATAAATATGAATTTTAAAAAAGTGCACTCACAAAAATACTGGGTGGGCTTAATAATCATAATATTCTCACTTAATAAATGGGCCTTGGTGGTGCAGGCTGCTAAATGCCTAGCTCTTAAGTTCCAGCTGCCTGCAATTATTGCAGGCTCGAATCCCACCAGGCTCAAGGTTGACTCAGCCTTCCATCTTCTCGGGGTAGGTAAATTGAGGACCCAAGATTGTTGGGGGCAATAAGCTGACCTTGTAAAATTGCCGCTTAGTAATAAGCAGGCACATACAATGGAATGAAGGCTATTGCTGAGCACATTGGGTTGTATCCCAAAAATTGTAAGCCACCCTGAGTCTTCGGAGAAGGGCGGCATATAAATGTAATTTTTAAAAAAAATGTTCTCTACCATCCCACTATTAAGCTCAAAAGCAGTATAGCAAGAGAAGAAATGTAATGGTAATGGCTGATTACAGTGTGGTCATGTCAAAACAAAGCCTCATTTGAGTTTAGCCTAGCTTCTAGAAATGTTATAGATACAACCATACAACTTTCTTGGCAACAATGCAAAACTGGCAGCCACTGTCTTTTTCCAGGATGGTTTCACCACCCCTTCACACACCCACAGTTTCTGTGTCAATCCTCAGCTCTGGTATTTCCTGGTAACTCCCGTTCAAGTGTTAATTAAGCCACTGTCAACATGCCAACTTTCTTTTTGGGGAATGAGGCTTAAATCAGATCCTTCTTTGCATGAAAAATTGACACTTTGGGATAATCCTGAGTTGAAAATTGGAGGCAAATTTCTTTTCTGAAGCATTTGGGGTGAAAAAATATTATTAATCAATCCTCATCTCATTTGATATATTCCAAGAAGAATTTGGGTTGCTTAAAATTGTTGAATGGTAATTTATTCAATTAAAGCATTTTTTAAAATTTCACAATTGGAAATAGATGCATTAGCTCCAAAACTATTACTGTTACTATAAGATGTTTTAAATAATTCTGAACCAAAATTAATTTTACAGACAACTAAAGAGTTCTATATTATTAAGATATTGATAAGTTGCCACAACTTTGGAATAATGGTTTGTAGTATCCTATTTTAACAACTCAATTATCTCATATTTGAAGAATATTAAATATATGACCTTCAAATGAGACTAATTCATCAAAAAATATTTGCCATGGTTGATGAAAACGATCAGAGGATAGTTTGGAAAGGCTTAGTATCAATGTCACAAGCTTTTAATGTAATATATTTCAGGAAATGTGCACTCATATGTTACAGGTTTGGTCAATAATTATCCTATTGTGGTTTTGTCAGCCCTTCAAGGTAGACCAGAGCAGAAAATGAAAATCATGCTGGCTAATACTACTTTTATTATAAAATTAGAGTAATAAAATCTTGCATGTCTACAATCAATGTATTTCTCCCTCCCTCCCTTTAACTTCCTGTGAGAAACAGCAGGAGTCTTGTCTGAAATGTTTCCTCAGGTTACAGGGAAGCCTCTCTAGACTTATTTTAACTCACTATTGTCTTGGCAGCAGCTCTTCCTTCTGTCCCTCCAGATCATTCTTCCAGTTACATACATACATACATACATACATACATACATACATACATACACACACACACACACACACATACATATGTATGTATATAGAAAAAAGGGGGGGAATGTGCTTTCCTGGTTCCAGGTTTTTTTATCTCTTGTAGGGTGAGCACCCATAGCATCTTCTCCACCCTAGAGCATTAAAACAGATATCTCAAGACCTCTTTGAAGAATATCATCCTGAAAGACTAGAATTTTATAAATATCAACAGAACCTTAAATGAGGCTGGAAACTCATTGGCAACTTGTATAGATCCCATTTAGTTCATTGTTTGATGAATAATGATAATTAAAAGGAGGCAGTCAGGAAAAGTTAAGAGGTAATATGTGATGATCAAATAAATTACAAAGGCAGAAGGAAGCTGGCTCATCTTATGGCTGAGGAGATACTTCGAATTCTTTTTACACTGTATCTGTCTTCACACTGCAAACCACAGCATATAAATAATTTGATGTGCCATTATTTGGAATGTTACTCATTAGAACAAACTGCTGTCCTTCATACTTTGATTCCCACATCTGAAAGTGTTTTGCCTTTCAAAAGTGGGTGGGGAAAGGCAGGAAGATGTTGAGGCCTATGAACATATCTGAGAAGGCAAGAGAACTAAATAAAGTGCATGAAATGTGGCACATTACTCACTTCAGTAGTGGAAGAAAGGACTGGTTATGTGCCACCTAAGTGAGACTAAACATTTCTCAGTGACAAGCAATATTGTGGCTGAGAACTTTCTGAAGCTAAGTTGTTGAGTTTCATGTTTCATCAGTTCAATGGAGTCTGTGTGCTGGTCAATTGTGGTTCAGTAGTTGTCAGCAGTCAAATAAGCATTGCACTTTCCTGGCTTAATCAGTCTATTACATTCAGTGTCAAAACAATAATGTCAGAGGAATGATTTTGCTGACACTGTTGATTAGCACTTTATATTTAGCAAGTGATGTTTCTAGAAAATCACATAGTACCCCAGAAAATCAAAAGTACCCACATCTTTCCAGGCCAACTCACAGAGATGAGATGACATGGTCTGCAATTTGTCAGCTCCCAGGAGATGATGGGTCAGAAGTGCTTAGACCTTTATGAGAAAGTTAGAAATGCTTCCAGTTAGCTGTGCTTTTACATTCTTTGAAATGGATTTTGTAGAAAGGAATCACTCAGCTTAAAATGATGCAGAGAGGCGTTAACATTTAGAGTCCCCCTCTGAGCTTAGAAAAATGGTGAGAAGTTCATGAAAAAATAATTAATTCAATATTTTGTGGCTTTACCTCTCAACAGAAGAGACTTCTTGGGAAAATGTTCAAAAAGCATATTTGAAGAAAAGTAAGGAATAAAAGTAATTGATCATTAGGTTTCCTTCTAGTCTGTTTGATCTTCACAGAGACCTCTTTCATTTCTCCCATCAATATCTGCCTTTGATTTTTAAAAGCACCAGTATTCACAGTATGTTCTTCATTTTTTCAAAATATGAATATTATCCTGAAATGTGTTTTCTTAACATACATACTACTCTACTCTTTAGAACATGACTTAACTTAAAATATACTTTACAAATATACTTTTTAAGGGGAGAAATATTTTCCCAAATTGGACAGGTGAGAGTCAACAAATAATTATATTGAGATCAGTAGTGGGATTCAATTTTTTTTACTACTGGTTCTTTTTTTTTATAACAAATTTTATTCAATTTTTAACAATTTTTTAAAACAGCTCTTTTCAGTAGACAGCATGTTCCCGGGTCATCACTTTTACATGCAAATATGACAGTAGATCTATATTCATTTTAAACATTTAACTTCCTATTTTATCCCATTTTTACTTCTATTCCATTTTGGCAAACAAAGGGTCAGAGAAATTAATCCTAATCTCAAATCTTAATCTCAATCTGTATAACCCCCAGTTCATTTCGAGTTTATTGCAAATATATATATATATATTTTAAAAACACATTTATAAATCTTACAAATAACAATATGTTTGCCCATCATATTAAAGATAAAGTTCATCCATATCTATCCTTTAATTATCTTCACATTGTTAATACTCTTTTATCATTTACAGAATTCTTTTATCCGTCAGATTTGCCCTTTCATCACATATTCTCTCCATGATTCTAAATCCGTACAGGTTTTAACACAAAAAGAATGAGAAAAAAAAAAACCTAGACTTGCCCCCTTTTACTACTTTGAAAGTGACACCTCAGTGGTTAATATAGTAGCATAATCATGATCATTCCTTTAAAGCGAAAGATAGAAAAAAGAAAAAGGAAAAGGAAAAAAGAAAAGCTACCTTACAATATATCTCTAATCAATCGGGTTCTGCAACACATATCCCCCCTAAGGTTTATTTATGGTTCCATAATAATAATAAAAATAACTAATCTTGGTTATTGACAAATCTCATTTTTAAACATTTTCTAAGATCATTTCAATTAATTCAATTTATCTAATCAACATTTACCTTTCTTTTGTAAACAAGAAATAAAAGTGTGATCTTTTACCAGTAGAAATTGTCAGTAACCCCTATTGTTTTACACTTTTATAATTGCAATATATTCTAATTGCCACTTCTTCATGCAGAACCCCCCTTCTTAATGCATTAGCCATTATCTCTATGGAAACAAGTTTCTTTCATTATGTAATTCCCATGTTTCTCTATCTTCTGTTCTTGTTTCTTGTTCCTTCTCCTCCTTTTATCCACTATCCCCTTCTCTATCCAGTTTGAATCCCTCTCTCTCTCTTTACCTTTCTGCTCCCTATCCTTTTGGACCTTTCTAACATGCCTAATTTCATGAATGTTCCCCTTTTTAATTACCTTCTTAAGTTTCGTTTTTTTGACCATCCTCCCTTTCCCTTTTATTTGTATTAATCTTTGTGTTAGTTGTCTTCTTAAAATGGCTTTCACTTGTGCTGGCTCCTTCCCTCCCTTTTATCCTGCTCTCCCCTTCTCTGTCCAGTTTGAATCCTCTCTCTCTCTTTACCTTTCTGTTCCCTTTCCTTCTGAGCCTTTCTAATATGCTTAATTTCATAAATATTCCCCTTTTTAGATACTTTCTTAGGTTCCATTTTTTTAGCCACCCTTCCTTTCCCTTTTATTTGTATTAATCTTTGTATTAATTGTCTTTTTAAAATGGCTTTCTCTTGTGCTGGCTCCTCCCTTTCCAAGGTTCCTTCTTCTTGTTCTTTATTCACCATTTCAATGCCCATGTTTTCTGCAACGAGCCAAGTTAGTTCAGTCACTTCCTGTAGCAGTTCTTTCATACTTTTAAACTCCATTTTTGATTCTTTGGATGGCCACCAGAATTTTTGTTTTCCTTATTTCTTCTTCTTTAAATTTTCTAAGACCCTAACCCAAGTCCAGAATCTATATCAATGTCACCAACTAATCCGGTAGTCCGTCTTTGTGTATTCAACCTTTCACTTTCTATGAGTCTTGCTTTTTTGTTTCAGCGTCTCTTTAAAATGTAACAACTCCAATCCACAAAGGAACAAGATTGTTTCTTTCTTCTTTAGCTTCCAATTTTTCTCCACAAAGTGGCACTTTCTGCACAGAGTCTTAACCCTTTCCTTTTATTTTGATATTCAAAGTTTTCCGAGCCCCAAACTTAAATTCTTACGCTGGCTTCTTCCTTTCCCGGTTCGAAGCCCCTTATAGCTGTCAAAAATATTTTACTTATTCTTTCCTTCACTTGAGACTGGGCCGCTTCTGTTTCTTTTTTTAAAAAAACTCATCTTTATCTTAATCCCGGGGTGCCTTGATTTTACCATCCGATACTCCCAGTTCCTCTGCTGTCGACTTCTCTCTTTCCTCCTGCACCAATCTTAATCCCGTTGAGACCTTCTCTTCGAGGTGGCCATTTTTGACCACCACTTCTTGACGTCTTCGGAAGGAAAAGACCAGACCCAAAAGGGGGGAGATGCGGCTCCCCTCACTCTGGCTGGCAGATTTCCCTTTCTCCGCCGCCCCTACGAGGCAGCTTCAGCCCCGAACCTTGCAGGATCGGGGCTCTCCGACACAAGAACCAGGCTGTGGTCACGGACGATCGCAAACCGCCACCCGTTCTCGAGAAGGCTCAACCCGGAAGTCCAATTTTTTTTTACTACTGGTTCTGTGGGCGTGGCTTGGTGGGCATGGTGTAGCTTGGTGGGCATGGCTTGGTGGGCATGGCAGGGGAAGGATACTGTAAAATCTCCATTCCCACTCCATTCCAGGAGAAGGTTACTGCAAAATCCCATTCGTTCCCCACCCTACTAACCTGATTTCCAGCTCCATTCTCCCATGTAGGGCAACAAAAGAAGACCTAGCTGATCAGCTGGGACTTGGGAGGCAGAGAGTAGATGAGGACGGGGCCAGTCAGAGATGGTATTTGCCAGTTCTCCAAACTACTCAAAATTTCTGCTACCAGTTCTCCAGAACTGGTCAGAATCTTCTGAATACTACCTCTGACTGAGATCCCACATTTAATTTGGGAAGTTAAATCAAATCTATTCATATAGAAATTGAGATCTAATAAATCTTCACTAAAACCAGGATAGTTTCTATTAATGATACAATGAAGAAATGTAGCTGCCTGGAAGAACACAGATATTTTATGTAAAATTGTCCGTGTTCAGTTCCTTGGTATCTTTTTATCCCCCTGAATGATGGAACATTTAGTATTTCATGCTGATGATGAACTAGACCAGGGGTGGGCATCTCTGGCCCCTTTACAACCTTCGGGCTTCAACTCCCAGAATTCCTAAGCCATGCTGTAAAGGGGCCATGCTGGCTCAGGAATTCTGAGAGTTGAAGTCCCCAGGTCGCAAAGGGGCCATACCTGCCCACCCCTGAACTAGACCAATGGTCTGAGTCAGTATAGACCAATGGTTTGAGTCAATATAAGCCATCTGTTCAAGTTCAGTCAAGCAAAGTACTTTATATACATGTGGTGAAAGAGAATTTATTCTGAGGTGATGGCCAAACTTTGAACTTTCTCTTAAGGATTACTCATTTGCTCTCTTAGCTTATTTGACCTAATATTATCTTTTGGATGGTATGTTGATGGTAAATTCCATCTGTTCTACTGGATAGCACGTGATGTCTCATTTATTGAATTAAATTTATATGTTGCAAAACTTAGCCAGACTTTTGGTGACTTAATAATAATTCAATGGTTTTAACTTATTCTCTTGAGCTATTCTATATTTTGTAGGGTTTTAAAATTAATTTTTAATAGTGATTTTATTTGAGAAATGATTTATTATGTCCTTTCAAAAATTGAATAGGTTAGTTTTCTTCTTGGAAATACTCCAAAATACGCTTGTTGAATTCAAATTAATATACTCTTCCAACCCAGAAATCATTTCCAAAGAACAAAACTTCAAAATATGGGGCAAAATTAATTTGATTATTACCTTTACAATTCATGTTTTCAGCTAAATTGTACATTGTTACTGAGTGTGTTATAAGTATAGTATAACAAAAGAATGGCATGAGGATTGAAGATCTTTCCTGGACTTTTTCTAGAATTTGCTATGTATTAACTATCTGAGAATATGGAAAAAATATCCAGTTTTACAGATCATTCAAAATTTTATCATGGTTACATTTTCCAAAAGCAGTATGTGTTTGGTTCCTTTTGCTTCCAACCAAGTAGAATATTTTACAGAACAGAATTTGACAATAGACCCAAAGCAATTTCCTCCATGGCATGATCTTTGACTCCAACCCAGGGGTGGGTGTCTACCGGTTCTGTCCGGTTCCATAGAACTGGTAGCTCTGAAGAGCAGCAGACAGAACCGGTTCTATGTCTGCTGCTGTTTTGGCCCACCAGCCTGCCTGGGCTCTTACCTGATTTTTATTTCCTGCTTTTTCAATTTCAGCTGCTGTGCGAGGCACAGCTGCGGTGGAAAAGCAGGAACAAAATGTTGTTTTAAACGCTGCTGAGAAAGATTTACAGACACACGCACAGCATGCAGAGAAGCACATCGTAAATCACCAAACATGGTAAAACATCGTAAATCACCACGAACCGGTAGTGAACCCTGTCGGATCCCACCCCTGGTTACCTACAACCCTAATGCTCATATGTGCAGCTCCCAGAGACCCTTCCTATTATTGCCAAAGATTAGTGATTGTTCTTAGTCAGGAAATATTCAAGAACTGTAATATAAGCCCCAGATATAGTGCTTATTATATTTGAAAGAAGAGAATCAAATCAAGGCCCCACCAATATGTGCAATATGTCTCTACCTTCTTTGATTTTTATCCCATCTATCACCACTTCTTTTTCTACCCAGAATGTTAAATATACTCTGAAGCATGAAAAGATTCCCAACCCTGGTGTAAATAAATAGAAGCTGAGAAACAAACTGTAAAAGCTTGAGTGAGAAACAAATGCTGGAATACAGAAGCTGAAAAATCATGGTAATTGAAGCCATTCACAGATTTTGTCATGTTTATGTTTTTTAATTACCTATGCAAAAGCTCTGGGCAGTGGAAAAAGATAGTTTATTCTATATACAAGAAAATGGACACTGTGTGCCCTCCAGATGTTGTTGCAGTTGAATTCAGCCTTAAGCAGCAGACTGGTGGTGAGGGATTATGGGAGTTACAGATCATTAACAACTGGAGAAGCACATGTTAGCTTGAAACCTACTTGCAGCAACTACATCTGATCAAGCGTTGTGACACTTATTTCAGAGCAAAGAATTGTGTGATACAGTCTGTAGCAAACGATTACTTGATAAGATTAGTCAGCCAAAGCAATCCTGAAAAAAATCTGATTTTTAGCAACTTCATGACTTACGGCAAGTCCATCACCACATCTTGTGTCGGCTGGATGCTTTGTAGCAAAAACAGATACTTCCTGAGATACAATAGACACTGTGTAGGCTGCATTTAGTTTGACCAAACTTCCCACTTCTAATCTGGATAAATCTAACTTGATGTCATTGTTAGAACATTGCTGCAAAGGTGAGTAGATATAAGGAGATCTGAGAAGGTTCTACTTAACCTTCTCTGGGATTAGAGTTGCCCTTTCCTTTAGAAGAAGGATATGATTCAGTTCCGATAAGCAAATAAAATATTTCAACTAAATCAAGATGGTCATCATCTATATTCTAAGCCTGCAGCTGTCTCTCTTATCCTCCCTCTCCCTAAATTATACAAGATGGATTAGGGTATCTCTGAGACCAAACAAAGGACCTGAGTTTTGAGAATCTCAGTGGAGTCTCCATCACTGACTTACGGCCTGACCTTGAATAAATCTCTTGACCTCTTAGTGTTGTAATCTTCCTTGGCTGCTGAATTTGTTTCAAGAACAGGATCTCTCTGGGAAACAGATGCTGCACCAGAGCTGTGCTATCCACAATAAATACATTATGTACACCAAGATACTATAATATAATTCTAGTTGGAAGGAAGTAAATCAGTTTTCAACACACCACTTCAAAGCCAGAGTTTGCTCAAAAGTGGTTAAAGAAATATGGGAGGAAATTATGTCGGCTCTTCCTGAAACAGGTTCCCACAATGAAGAAGCATCTGATTCTTGGAAAGAAAGAAGAGCAGCTGAATGCTTGTGGGGGGAATAACAAGAAGACAAGAGACTGTGAGGATATTTTCTTTTTCTTTTTGCCTTTTTATTTGGATGTGGGATAGTAGCCACTAAATACCTTTAGCAGCCATATATGTGTCTCTTCAATGTATTTCAAACTGTTCTTAGAAGAATATTCTTACAATTTTGCTCTAATAACAGTTTTTAGTCTGAAAAGGGAGAGAGATGAATGGACAGCTGCTGCAAGCTCCTCTTAAGTTTGTTTCCATTGCATCATCCATCATTTCTAAAACAACTTTATAATAATTGCTTAAATTATTTTTAGTATGGAGTTTTGGCATGTCTTAATATATGTAGAAAGAATATGAAGAACCTGTGTAAAATAAATGTACAAGAGCTCACTAAGTTCTAATGATAATATCCTTTTTAAAAGAACAACTAACTACAGAAGAACAAAAACTTTTTATGCCCTCTAGCATTCCTTTCCAAACCTGAGGACATGCACCCTGCAAAATAATATTGGCTGGGGATGATGGAATGCATTCTTACACATATGGAGAGCATTCTGTTGGGAATATTTAAGTTCCCACATTTATACAGCAAGTACTTTAAATTTAAAATTATATTAAAACTGTTCATAATTCATAGAGCCTAGCCTTTGGTATGACTTGCTGGCCAGTGAGATCCTTCTTTCATGCTTGCTCTTCAATAGCTAGAATTCAAGGCATTCCACCCATGAGCCCAAAGATAAGAAGTAACACTTGTAGTCATTGACTCTGTCTGTAATTTGAAAACCAAACCATAAAGACCAGTAGTCATTAAACCCTCAACAACCATAAATTTGTCCAGAACCCTATAAATCCAACTAAATTAATAGCCATTATTACATTTGATGCTACTAAATTCCATGGTTTAATTCAGGATTCCCCACAGTGGTCAGTATTGCCCCCTAAAGATCAGTGAGATTATCCAAGGGATCGATGTTGTTATTCTTATTATTATACTACTATTAGTTAAAGTAGTTAACTAATAACTAATTAAGTTATTTTAATATCATACACGTTTGGGAGTCAATGTACAATCTGAAAATTCATAAAGGTGTTGATGAGCTAAACAATTTGGAGACTTTTGATTTAATTGTGTGCATCCTGCAGAGAAATGTATAAAATGGAGCTTCCCTTTCATTTTGAATCTTTCAAATTGCTAGCCAGTAGATGATTGCTAACAAAGAGTAGCAATGAGTTGGTAGAAAATGTGGGGCAGGTTATTTACAGAGCCTCTCTAAGGACACAGGTGGGAAAATCTTTCCCAAGAGAAGCAAGTTCTTGCCTTAAGAGGAATGCCATTCATCAAGATTATGGCAATGAATTGGCCTTGACTCTCAGACTACTGGGATCTTGTCTTGTGCAAAAGGGCATCTATTCTCACACCTGGGAATGAAATATGAGGCTATGGCTGATTATCAAGGCTAGGAGGAAGTTATTTTTCTTTTCTGTCAATTGGCGAGTGACAAGACAAAGGAAGCATAAGAAACAAACCAGACAAGAATCCAAGCCTCTTCAGGAAAAGCTGATACTTTGGCTGTTCATTCCGAAAATGAAGGATTGAAAGAAGTCTTCAGCTGAAGCAAAATTCAGCAGCAGTTATGAATAAATAATGCAGTTTTACTCTTATCTCTACAATGATCATAGAGGCATTAAGATAATGTTCTCTTTCCAATTATTTGTATTAGTCTCAGGGATGATAAGAGTACATGGTAATGCTAACATCACAATTCCACCACTTTCAGTTCACTTGAAAAAAAAGTGTACAACTGGGAATGCAAGCTGAAAATACTTGGAATTTTTAGACCTAACACATGAAAAACATCAGTCGGGAAATGCTATTCTAGAGCATATACCACGATGTATTTGGCTTTTAGAGAGCATGTCAGAGTTTCTTATAAAACAGCTGCTGGAGGAGGGTTCTTGCCTAGTCATAAAAAAGCTACCAAAGTGAGTGTGGTCCATCAGAAACTCAGGAAATTTGAGTATGCTTCCAACACACTGAAATGTTTTTTTGCAACACTAACATACTGAAAAGCCTTATTTTAAATGGACAGGCGGGCAAGTGAGCAACTCACTTTGAGGGGTCCAAATTCTGGCTAATAAAAAAGCTGATAGCTGGTGTTGTTTTGCAATATATAGATTTGTCTTTAGGGAAGGTGTGTGTGTGTGTGTGTGTGTGTGTGTATGTGAGAAAAGAGTCAAACTGGCAACCACAAGTATGCAATAAATGTCCTGCTTTTTAATGTGCATCATTAAGGATATAAAAAAGAAATGGGTCTTAGATCACAAGATTGTGGTGGCCATCCTGACTTTACCCCTTTCCCCCTCAAACACCCCTAGAATCATGCCAAATTTCCCCTTTTTAAAAAATTAAAAGAATCTAAACATTAAACTCAGGTGGGGGCAGAAAGGGGGCACTACCATGAAATTTAACCATTCCATAAATCAACCTATTTTGTAAGTCGAACTGGGATGAGGATTTCTAAATAGCAATAGCTATAGCACTTAGGCTTACAGACCACTTCACAGTGCTTTATATCCCTCTCTAAGCAGTTTACAGAGTCTGCATATTTCCCCCAACAATCTGGGTCCTCATTTTACCCACCTCAGAAGGATGGAAGGCTGAGTCAACGTTGAGCTGCTCAGAATTGAACTCTTGGATTGAGCAGCAAGTTAGCCCTACAGTACTACATTCTAATTAATTGCGCATGTCCAAGATGGCAGTTCGGCGGTGAGAGGGCTCTCTCGGCATTCGGAGGTTTTGTTTGATTATCGAGTGAGAGGCTTGTCTGTTGTTCCTGCTTTCCTTGGAGTCGTCCCTGGAGAGTCGTGGGGTGCCGCTAGAGCCGTTCCGGCAGAAAATTGGCCGGCGGTTCAGTGTTGCTGGGCTCGTCCCCCCTGCGGCCTTTGCATCAGCTGCAGGTCTGCCGGCCGGATTAGGGGTGCGGCAGCAACACCTTTTGCCCTACACCGCTTGCCTCGCGAAGCCCTGGTGCCAGGAATTTTCGGCGCCTGCGGCGACACCTCCCAAGGACCCGATGTTGTCACTGGCGGTAGTTGTCGGCTGTTTGCTGCTGGCGATGGGCGTGGCGATGTTGGGGTCTAACGGCGGCGGTGGTTACAGCAGCCTTGGCAATTTACAATTCTGCTGCGGTACCGGGGCTTTGGCTCCGCAGAAGGCAGCAGCAACAGTGGCGGTCTGTGGTTCTTGGTACCATGGTGACCATGAAGGTAACCGCATGGAGTCCGTTGACGGTGGGACTGTTGGTCCAATGGCCCCCCTTTCTCCGGTTTATGGACTGGGGTAGCATTTCTGCAGGGGTTTGGACCTTGTGACCCATCCCCGAAGAGCTCCCCCTTCCTTTTCCTCAGAAGTGAGAGTTCTGGGAGGAATAGAACTACGAGGAGGGGCGGAGGCCTGCAGGTCTGGAGGGCCCAGAAGGAAGGCGTTCGCGGTCATGGCCCGGGCTGGGTGAGCCGACTCTATCCTGGACGGGGTTGTGGGTTGAGTCTTTGGCGGAGACCCCTCCCCAAGAAGAGATGGCGCCATGGCTCTAGACCCGTGGTCGTGGCCAGTATGCGAGTGCTGCACTTTTCCTGGACCCCTATGGACCTGGTTGCCCCATGTTGCTTGGCCGCTCCATCTTTGGCCACTGTCTCTTTGCCTGTTTATGTCACCTTGGACTTGTTTGGCACTATTGAGGGTGCCCGGTTCATCTATACCACCTACCCGGACTCGTATCCTGCCTCTTTTCTCTGGGACCTGGCTGCTCCCCATTGCAGTGAGAGGGCAATGGGAGGACTTAATCCCCCTGCAGTGAGAGGGCAGGGGGCTGCTCAGGACTTTTGCCACAAGTCACTGTGGTGGCAGAGCAGTGACTGGTCTATTTTGACTCTGACCGTCAGCAGCTGTGAGAGAGCTGCTGATTGTGGACTGTTTCCTGACTATTATTATTGCCTGTCCCTTTGTATTGTATTTCCACCTCTGCAATATTTCCACCTAATCAACTACCTCCTGTATCGACCTGCCTTGAGATTTATTTGTCATGCCTGCCTACTCCCTATTAGAGTTACGGGCCCTCCAGATGACTCCCCTGTCTGTGAAGTGGCCCCTTATGCTATCAAGAGCTTACCTTAATGACGGATCCTGGGATCCCGAGAGGTGGCATGCTGCGACTAAGGGGCTAAATTTTAAATTTGTTAGGAAGGGGAAACTTTTAAAAATTTTAATTGGTCGTCTTAAGGGGTTAGGGAGTGGGGTAAATGGGTCCTTTTGCAGCCCAGTTCATGGTGGGGGGTTGGGGGTTGGGGGCCGGTGGGGCTCCGGGGTTTGAGGTGGGGACCGCGATTCCCAGGGTGGTTGGGGTCGGCAGGAGACGTCAAGGCATAGGGTCATATCATGTGTTGGGAGAGCGCACCCGCCATCTTTGTGTGGTTACTCGCTCCGACCCTTATGGCCTCCTCCCTAGGGGGCACAGGAACTGGGACCCCTGGGCTTAGGCTGGTGTATTTTAATGCCAGGTCCGTGGCTAATAAGTCCACCCTCCTCCGTGAGATCATTGAGGAGGAGGCTGCAGACCTGGCTTGTATTACTGAGACCTGGTGGGCCCAGAGGGTGGTGTCCCTCTGATTGAGTTATGCCCTCCAGGTTTCCAGGTTGTGCACCGGCCACAGGCCCAGGGAAGGGGTGGTGGGGTGGCTGTGGTTATCCGGGAGACCCTGTTTCCAAGGGAGGTCACTGTTCCAGAGATAGGCGGGAGTGAGACCCTCCTCCTGAGGTGGGGGCCTTATGGTCAGGTGGGCTTGCTGCTCGCATACCTCTCTCCCAGCTGTGTGACAGCAGCCCTGCCTGGGCTCCTTGACGTCCTCTCGGGGGTGGCGGTGGAGTTCCCGGGCCTTATAGTCCTGGGGGACTTCAATTTGCCCTCCCTGGGGGGAACGTCGGGACTGGCCCAGGAATTCATGGCTTCTATGGAAGCCATGGGCCTGACCCAATTAATTCAGGGCCTGACTCATGAGGGGGGAAACACTCTTGACCTAGTTTTTGTCTCTGAGCAGTGGCGTAGTGACAGAGGGCAAGCCACTTTTACGGCACTGCCCGTTCCATGGTCTTTTTTTTTTTTTTAAATTACATTTATATGCCGCCCTTCTCCGAAGACTCAGGGCGGCTTACAATTTTTGGGATACAACCCAGTGTGCTCAGCAATAGCCTTCATTCCATTGTATATGCCTGCTTATTACTAAGCGGCATTTTTACAAGGTCAGCTAATTGCCCCCAACAATCTTGGGTCCTCAATTTACCTACCCCGAGAGGATGGAAGGCTGAGTCAACCTTGGTGTGATCACTATCTCCTACGGCTGGTCTTCCAACAGGCCGCCCCCCACTGCTGGGATGAGGAGCCACTTAGATGGTTCCGCCCCAGGCGCCTTATGGACCCGGAGAGGTTCCAGGCGGAACTGGGGTTTCTTCCCTCTCCCCTTGCCCACAGCTCTGTTGAGGATCTGGCATCTGCTTGGCAACAGGCTGCGTCGGATGCCCTCGACAGGGTTGTCCCCATGCGACCCCTCACACGCCATGGATCCCGGATGGCTCCTTGGTATTCAGAGGAGCTCGGGGAGATGTAATGCCGTCGGAGGGGCTTAGAGAGCAGGTGGAGGTCCACCCGCTCCCAGTCCAATCGAGCCCAGCTAAGAGCCCATATTAGGACTTACCTGGTAGCTATGAGAGCAACGAGAAGGTCTTATCTCTCCGCCCTCATAGTGTCCGCAGATAACCGCCCAGCCGCCCTGTTTCGGGCTACCCGCTCTCTCCTTCATCCGGAGGGGGGGCGGACCCATTGCGGGGAAGGGCTGAGGAGTTTGGTCAATATCTGTCGGATAAGATGGCTCGAATTCGGAGTGGGTTGTCCTCTGATTTGCAGTAGTCTGAGCCACGGGATACAGGCAGTCTGGCCAGTGTGATCTGGGATGAGTTCGATCCTGTTTCCGAGGATGAAGTGGACAGGACTATGTGGCAGCTGAGTTCCACCACATGTTTGTTGGACCCGTGCCCTTCCTGGCTGGCTTATGCCGCCAGGGAGGTCACCTGCGGTTGGCTCCGGGCAGTTGTCAACGCTTCATTAAAGGAGGGTGTTTTTCCCTCCGCCTTGAAGGAGGCGGTGGTGAGACCCCTCCTGAAGAAGCCTGCCCTGGACCCGACCGTGTTAGACAACTTTCATCCAGTCTCCAACCTTCGCTTTTTGGTGAAGGTTGTTGAGAGTGTGGTGGCTCGGCAGTTTCCACTTTTCCTGGATGAAGCGGATCCATATCAATCGGGCTTCCGACCTGGTTTCAGCATGGAGATGGCATTGGTCACGCTGATGGATGATCTCTGGAGGGCCCGGGACAGGGGTTTTTCCTCTGTCCTGGTCTTATTAGACCTCTCAGCGGCTTTTGATACCATCAACCATGGTATCCTTTTGCGACACCTCGAGGGGTTGGGAGTGGGGGGCACTGTGCTTTGGTGGTTCACCTCCTACCTCTCGGGGCAGTCGCAATCGGTACTGGTGGGGGGGCAGAGGTCAACCCCAAGGGTGCTCTCTTGTGGGGTCCCTCAGGGGTCGGTTCTCTCCCCCCTGCTATTTAACATCTATATGAAGCCGCTGGATGAGAACATCTGCGGTTTTGGGGTGAGATTCCATCAGTACGCAGATGACACCCAGCTGTACATCTCCACCCTGAACCAAATCAGTGATGCCCTCTCCCTGATGACCCAGTGTTTGGATGCGGTACGGATTTGGATGAGCAGGAACATGCTTCGACTCAACCCGGCCAAGACTGAGTGGCTGTGCATACCGGCATCTCAGCCCAGTCAGGAATATCCATCTTTGGCCATAGGGGGAGCGGTGTTGCCCCCTGTGGATAGGGCACGGAATCTGGGGGTCCTCCTCCGGTTCCGGTTGGAGGAGCAGGTGGGGGCCGTCGCCAGGGGGGCCTTTGCCCAGCTCCACCTTGTTCGTCAACTACGCCCATTTCTGGACTGAGATGCCCCGCGCACAGTCACTCATGCCCTTGTTACCTCTAGACTCAACTACTGCAACGCTCTCTATTTGGGACTGCCCTTGCATACCATCCGGAGATTGCAGCTGGTGCAGAATGCAGCGGCGCTGGTGGTGATGGGAGTTTCCCAATTCTCCCATGTTACCCCCCTCCTGCACTGCCTGCATTGGTTGCCAGTTGCGCTCCGGGTGAGATTCAAGGTTTTAGTTTTAACATACAAAGTCCCTCATGACATGGGTCCTCAATATTTAAGGGAGCGACTCCTGCCTACATCGAATACCAACCGCCCTGTGTGAGCACATAGGCAAGGACTCCTTGGGGTCCCGTCGGCTGGCCAGTGCCGGCTGGCGGTCCCCCGATGACGAGCCTACTCTGTCGCGGCCCCTGACCTCTGGAACCAACTTCCCTTGGGGCTCCGCCTGGCCCCTGACCTCCGCACCTTCCACCATGATTTGAAGACCTGATTGTTTGACCAATCCGGGCTGTGACCCTTCCTGGGTGGGGTGGTTTTATCTTTTTTTTAGTATTTAAATTGTCTTTTTGGGCTTGTTTTAGTTTAATCTTTTCTTAATTATTTATTGCTGTTGTTTTTAGCTGTGAGCCGCCCCAAGTCTTTGGAGATGGGGCGGCATACAAGTCCCAAAAATAAATAAATAAATAAATAAATTCTAACCACTGCACCACCATGGCTCAATACTATATCAACTGATCTATGGGGCTTTTGCTATAAATAAACTGATATTATAGCAACAGCGATTATCTATTTGACAGGAATAAATGTCTTGTAGAATAGCTACTGGCCATATAAATCTTCACATAACAGCAAGTGATTACTAAGCACTTGGTGTCAAGCTTCTGTGAATATTCTGGTTACACCCATCTTGAGAGAAGTTTGAGGTTCTTAAAAACATTTGGCTTGCTTAATAATTGGATTATATTTTCCATAGAAGCAGTGGTGGGATTCAATTTTTTTTATTACCGGTTCTGTGGGCGTGACTTGGTGGGCATGGCATGGCTTGGTGGGCATGGCAGGGGAAGGATACTGCAAAATCTCCATTCCCACCCCACTCCAGGGGAAGGATACTGCAAAATCCCTTTCCCTCCCCATCCGACTGACCTGCTTTCCAGCTCTGTTCTCCTGTGCAGGGCAACAAAAGAAGACCCAGCCACTCAGCTGGGACTCAGGAGGCAGAGAATAGATGGGGCAAGGCCAGTCAGAGGTGGTATTTGCCGTTTCTCCGAACTACTCAAAATGTCCGTTACCATATCTCCAGAATTGGTCAGAACCTGCTGAATATCACCTCTGCATAGAAGCCTAGGTACTGAGTTCATCACTCAGCAGAATGGCATGGACCATTTTAGCAGGTTCCAAATACTAATAATTCCCACTTTCTATGCAGAATTGGCCGTGTCTTTAATTTCACATTCCAACACTCACAGATAATACACTTCTTGAATATTACAACATTTATAAAAAATTCTCTACTTTGCATGTTCACTTCCAAAATAGGAAGAAAAGAGTTTATTAATTTCTATTTAAATATATCAGCTTGTGCTATTTGAGTTTATATGAAAACTGAAACAATACTCTCACTGTGAATTCTTCCTTTTACAGTATTTTACAATGCTGTTTATAAAGTTAAAAAAAACTTTCCTAAATTGTGCATGTAAAAAAAAAATCACATACAAAAAGGCATAAATCAGGAGAAAATATGCACAACACCAAATACGATGTGTACAAGATTAAGGCCAAAAGAGCAGACACATAAAACATTCAAAAGAATACTGCTTTCACATGTGTGCAAAAACAATGAGCCTCCAGCATTCTTTGTGGGGTGTAGGGTTCCAGCATCCTAGCAAACAGACTTTGGAACCCTCATGTTGTGCATCTGATTTTCTGAATCACCCATCATTCTGACATCTCATAGACATGCCTCCAAGCTGTATTAAAGCACTATGGGCAAAACTCATTTTAAGAAGAGTTCTCCACTCCTCTACTCGTTGCAGAATACCTTATGCCACCAGACTTGAAATTCTAGACCTAGAAAACCTAGAACTACATCGCCTTCGGTCCGATCTAAGTATAGTAATAAAATTATACATTGCAATGTCCTACCTGTCAATGAATACTTCAGCTTCAATCATAACAATACAAGAGCACACAATAGATACAAACTCAAGGTAAACCGCACCAAACTTGATTGCAGGAAATATGACTTCAGCAACAGAGTGGTCAATGTCTGGAATATTCTACCTGACTCTGTGGTTTCTTCCCCAAACCCCAAAAACTTTAACCTTAGACTGTCTACTATTGACCTCACCCCTTTCCTAAGAGGTCTGTAGGGGTGCACCAACATGCCTACCATCCCTGTCCTATTGTTTCTTTTTTTTCCTTATTCGTATCCATTTCGTGTATTCATAACTATGTTTATACTTATACATGTTATCTTATAATCACTTGACAAAATAAATAAATAAAATAAATAAAAATAAAGTTCAGAATACACTAATTTAGGCTATTTTTGTTTGCTTGTTTGTTCCATTCATATAATTTCTGAAGCATTTTACAGATTAATACAAACAATATAAATCCTCAGAAACTGTGGCTTCTCCATCTCTGGAGCTTTTTAAAAAAACCAATATCTTGCAAGAATTATATAATTGGTTTTCTTCCATATTGCAAAAAATTGGGTGGATAAATTTGTGATGCTCTTCAGATCCACATCTATATGATTCTATGAAATACTTAACAATATTTGGGTTGTAGACCCAAATAAAAACTTCACTGAGAAGTTCTACTCCTATCAAAATCCTTCTCTTTCCCCCAGCATTTTTTCATCCCAACACTTTATTATATTTATTCTTTCTTATTATTTGCTTGCAGAATTTGTATCCTGTCATTCTAAAAAAGTAGAATGATCCACCATAAAACTGACCCATCTTTATGATAAATGCAGTAAGATATATAAATATCAAACAATAAAATTTATTATTACAGCAGCTAGTACATGGAAATCAACAAAGCAAATAAATGTCAGGCACAAAGAACTGAGAGCTAAGCTCAAAACACTGAAAACTTTATTATTGCTACCTATACACAATAATCTGGTCAACTAATAACCAGTATCAAATCAGTGCTAGATAAGGGTCAATGGAATTCACGGGGCTCAACTTTGGCCTCTGGTGGGAGTTCAAAGATTCAAAATAATGTTACATTTAACTCTGCTGTCCAGCTTAGCCTTCTCATCTCCTAAACACTTCAAATAGAAACCCATCTCATCTATATGGAAAGCTTCTTCTGTATGAAACACGGAAAATACTACTACAAAATGAGTGTCAGCAAATTGTAATGTGCTTGTGTCTAGCTTTCAAGCACTATGTCTACATGGAAAGTGTTGAATGTCAACTGATAGTAATAGAAAGATTTCTCTTTTCTGAGCTGCTCTTCCCCAACAAAATCAGGCCTTGGCTCCCAAAAATGCTTCTCTGGGATCCTTTGTGTGTAGAGTTGCTGCTGAGATGGAAAACTTCTGAAAATATTATTCCTTGGAATGAAAATTAATAAACAGAAAGGAAGCAATGTTGTATGATATGGACTTTGTGACTTTTTAAAAGAACGTGCAATTACCAATTAATGGGGGAGAATTTGGCTTTCTGAATCTGGAATTATAACATCATAAATAAATAAATAAATAAATAAATAAATAAATAAATAAATAAATAATTCTTGTTAATTTTCTGATTTGGGCAACTCTGGAATACATACATATATAGCATCTTTGGCAGGACAGACCAATCTATAGCAAAAGGTACAATAGAACTCTAGTAACTCTGGAAACAATTATATCAGTTAGAAAACAATAGAATGTAATAATTTAAAAAACATTCCTTTTCTCATACCAAATTGACTTTACAAGAAAATCCAATATTAAAAATTGAAGAAAAGATTGTGATATGGAAGAACTGGATGAAAGTGGGATATTGACTTCGATCCAATTGATAAATGATGAGGATGAATTTTAACATATGTTGTGCTTTCAGATGTAATTATGAGATGTAACTCAGTGGCAATATTTACAACTACAACATCTGTTAACGTTTGTTACTTGATATTTGTTATCAATAAATGTTAGGAGATGAGAGGAATAAAGAATTAGATGTTTTTATATTGTCTAGACAATGGGAGAATGTTTTGAGAAAAGTCTTAATGGATTTTAACCTACAATTTATACAACAAAAAATAATATTTAGAATTTATCAGACTCCATTACGTTTATATAGCAAAGAATTGTCTAGCAGAGCATTTTGTTGGAGATGTAATAAGGACAATGTTTTTTTAAAACCCATGTTTTTACAGTGATGCTTACTAAATTTGGGAGAAAAGATAAATTTATAAATGTGAGAAAAGATAAATTTTCACAGGATAATATTCCCTTGAATTCGATATCTAGTACATGGAACTTGACAAGTGGACAACATAAATGTATTCTCCATGCCTTTGTTATATCTAAAAGACTGATAGTGCAACATTAGAACCATAAATGTATGGCCCCATTTACTCAGTGGATTGAAGACCTAATTACACTTGCTACCCATGAGTGGATAACGTAACCTGTAGATGTAAAGTTTGTATAGATAAAGAAATATAGGGATCGTTCCTATAATATACAATACATTAAATGGTAATCATATTAATGTAGAAATAAATATACATATACATATATATACTTTCTGCTCTTTAAGCTCTACAAAATGGTAGAGCCAACTACACTATGCATGTGAGACATCTGTAAAAAATCTGCACTCATTCAGTTTGAAGAGCCATGCATGGAATACTTAACTAGGCCCATTATTGTGCTAATGAAATATTTATATATTGTACCACAACGCTGCCGTTCTATTTTTTCTTCCCCATGTGCTGAAAGCCTGCTCCAAATCTGCTGTCAGCCCCATTAATTACAGTTTCAAATCACAAGTCAAATAAAAGTCATTAAAAAAAATCCCAGCTCAAATGGGGAAAAAATATATTTCCCCTCTCTCTCCATTGCACTTGAGAATTTTCTTCAAAGTAGCAGCACAACAGATAATACATTTCTTGGTTAATTTATCCTGAAGGTTCTGGCTTTTGGGATTCTTCATAGTGCTTTGGAACTATTTCTGCCTCTTAAGAAAAATGGGAAATAGTGCCAAGATGAAGCACTGAGAATTAGTAAAGGTTTGCCAGTTCACAAATTAGAAACAGTATCTGGGCTTGGGATTTGGAAGGTGTTTCAGAACAGAAAAGGAAATGCTGAGTTTTCTCTGTTCCAGCTGTGAGTTTGGAGTTAGCTGGTAAAATATTGCCATCTAGTGATGTCCTTTGAGTATGACATTAAGGGAACTGGTGAGAAATGTCAGGATTTTTTAAATGGTCAAATTTGTCCATTTTAGGCTTCTTGGACTTTTAACTAAGATTAAGGTAAACTAAGTTGAAGTATACCAATTTTCTGATCAGTAACCTTTTAAAACATTAGGAAGATTTCAGAATTTTGGTTTGAAATTAAAATAGCAATTGAAGATGATGTGCTATCATGTCAATATCAATTCTTACAGATCGTACAGATATATTTTCTCCATGCTATCTGTCTACAACCTTATCTTTCAAGTCTTCCATGGTGGACCCATTTCTATTGCAATTGACTCTGTACATTTTTTTGCTGGTCATCCTGCTCTCTTTCATCTTTTCCAGCATTATAGGTTTCTTCTGAAGGGTAGGTCTTTGCATAATAGATCTGAAATTTGATCATCTGTGCAAGTGAGAATTCTGGATAGATTTGTTTGCTTTCTTGGCTGTGGTAGTCTCTAAAGACTTTTCTAAAACTGATGTTCAAAAATGTTGATACTATCACTATGCTGCTTCTTCAAAGTCTCTAGTAAAACTGTTCACATCAAAATATTTGCACATTTTAGGAAATACATGGTGAGAAAGAGGGTCAGTTTCTGGGAAAGCCCAGGAATGGCTGATGAAGATGACTTTGAAAAGGGCTGAGATATTTTGGCATCCTATTTATGAGCTTAGCATATTAGCAACCTGCAAAAAATCTTGTGAATATGGAAAATATGAAAAATAACAATACCCCCAGCTGCTTCAGAGCATCTTCCTTTTGAGGGAGAAATCTCTATCAAGAGACAATTAATCCTAATTGGTTTTTAGACTTAAATCCTCCTGCATAATTTTGTAATTTTTATGTAAGTCAAAATGTGTTTGTTTTTATAAGCTATATTCTTTAATCAATATGTTTAATCAAGAATTACATATGTGGTACAGACTAGAAAAGGACATTTATCCTATCCCAGATATGTCATGGCAGTTGTGTGATATACAACAAGAGAAAGGGATAAAAATCATCCATTGGTGCCATTTCTGCCATCCATTTTTCTTTTCTACAGCTATAATGTTTTCTTGTTTTCAACACAGGACCAATTCTGGGAAACTTCCAAAATTACTTCAACAGTAGGTAATGTTTTTTGCTATCTGGAGCAGACCTAAAATTATTTTTCTTTTTTTCCAATGAAACATTTCCCATTTAATCCAGCCAGTTTGCTTAATGTGGTGCATTTTGAGTGGAGCTATGAATAAAATTATCTAATTATCTATTAAGAAGCCAAGATTTCTAAAATGCACTGACTGCCAAGGTGTTTCAAGATCAGCTTAAAAAGCTGATACAGTTAAATCACAAATATGGTCCATGCAGTGGTGGGCAGCAAATTTTTTAACAACCGGTTCTCTGGCTGGATAGATGTGGCCAGTTGCTCATTTGACTGGGTGGGTGATGTCACTCATCACACCCAGCCCTGTCTCCTAGCCACTCGGCTCAAAAGAGGTAAGATTCAGCCAGTTGCAACTAATCCCACTAATGGCTGGCCCCACCCTGCCCATTTTTGACTTGTTTTTCAGCCTGTTTTGGGGCCATTTTCAGCCTGTTTTGGGGCCATTTTCAGTCTGTTTTTTGTGTTGTTTTTCAGGCTATTTTCCAGACCAAAAACAGTCTGAAAAATGGCCTGAAAATGGCCAAAAACCCAGCCTGAAAACGGCCCCAAAACAAGGGCATTTTTAGGTTGTTTTGGGGCATTTTCAGCCCAGAAATGGCCCCCAAATGGCCCCAAAACAGACTGAAATGGCCCAAAAAATGGCCTGAAAACAGTCCAAACCCAGGCTGTTTTTGGGCTGTTTTTCATGCCCCTTTCAGGTCATTTTGTCCTAGAAAACAGCCAAAAATGGCACAAAAACAGCCCTGAAAATGGCTCAAAAACTGGCCAAAATGGGTGGGGGCAGGGCCAGCCAGTGGTGGGATTTGCCAGTTCACTGAACTGCACCTAATCCTAACTACCTGTTTGCCAGAACTGGTGAGAACTGGAAGCAGCCCACCTCTGGGTCCATGTTAAAAAGGTGTTAGGCTCTGTTATGTGGTCACAATCACCATCTTGTTACATTTTTTTTTAATTCATATTTATATCCCACCCTTCTCCGGAGACTCAGGGCGGCTTACAATTTTTGGGATACAACCCAATGTGCTCAGCAATAGCCTTCCTTCCATTGTATATGCCTGCTTATTACTAAGCGGCATTTTTACAAAGTCAGCTTATTGCCCCCAACAATCTTGGGTCCTCAGTTTACCTACCCCGAGAGGATGGAAGGCTGAGTCAACCTTGAGCCTGGTGGAATTCGAGCCTGCAATAATTACAGGCAGCTGGAACTAAATGCTAGGCTATTAACAGCCTGTACACACACACACACACACACACACACACACTATTCTTCAAGGATGTATACATACACACACACATACATATATACATAAATAGTGGTTTAGTTTTTGATCCTAATTAGATCTACTATATCTAGTTAATTTAAAAAGTGTATATCTAACTGAAGATTACATTTTTCCAAACAGTATTTCTTTTTGCAAGTGTATTCCATCATAATTTGTAATAATTTGAGGAAAAAATGATTCAAAGCCAAATCAAACCAAGAAAAGTCATAAATGCAAAGATTCTTATTAAAAATGTGCAATTACTACTACTACCACCATAACTACTACTACTACTAGAAGCAGCAGAGTAAGAGATGAGCAGCTATATAAATCAATTAAGTGAATAAATATTCTGGTAAATATTTCCTAGTATAGTTTCCAATTTAACCCCATTTGTCCCTTTATAACAATAGACTTGTAGAGTAGACAGATCTGAGATCTGGCTGTTAATAAAGATCACTCTTTCGCATAAACCCTGTGCATATATTATATGGAAAGATTGGTCAATATTTCAATATCTGTGAGTTTGCTCAATAGAGAAGAGACATCATAAGATATCAGCTGTAAGTAATTTTTAAGGTACCTCTTAAATACTTGTGTACTCACGTGTTAACAATGGTAAGAATCAATAGCATGATAGACGAAACTGTGGTCTTCCAGATGTTTTTTGAACTATGGATCCCAGCTCCTTTATTGGTTGAGACCAATGGGAATTGGAATCCAAGAACATCTGAAAAGCCACATGTTCCCCACCCTATTCCATAATTAGTCACAAGAAATCAGGAAATCCCCTTCCTGAGAATCAGTGGCACATCCAAATTTGAAATATTGTTTAAATGGAGAAGTTAATCCATCAAATATAGATGGCTAGCAGATGCTCAGAAGGAATGCAGCTCTTGAATTATGGCTCCCTGGTCCTAGCAGGCAGAACATTCTAGACTTCCGCAGCAGAGACTCTTCTTTTATATTAGGTGATACTTAAATCTGTGGTTGGAAATTCAAAGAAGTGGGAGAGAGAATCACTATCTTTTCTTCACCTAATTCTGATGGGAGCTATTTGTTCTGTTTTAACATCATGCATACTGTAAATCCTCTTATTTAAATGTATGTTGGAGCTCTAATGCAAATAAAATAAAAACAAAAAATAAGAAGAACTGATTCATCATTAAGAATATTTAATAGAAAGAGATAATTTGCATCCCAGGTATTTAATCCCAGGTTCATGGGATTTGCAATAGCTACTGAGAAAAAAGCTCACTCGTTCAAGATATTTCTATCTCTGCTGTTGGCAGTGATCCATGTTTTCAATTTGCATGCTGCTGAACTGCATCCAAACAAACTTTCGTGCAAGATGTTACAAATATAGTGCAGATGCCAAAATAATTGTTTCTCATAATAAGTATCAGATTGGCCAACAGAACAAATAATCTCCTTCTAAAAATATTCTATGCCCTGTTAGGTTCCTTAGATTACAAAAAGAAAAAAGATTAAGCTCTGCCAATTTTTTTTCCAGGTTTCCTGCTGCGGGATATATAGATGTTACTGTGGCATGCAGTAATTAAATCTAAGCAAAGTTTAAGATTCTATGAAATTATCCATATTAGTAAAAGTGGCAGTTTCAAAGCACTACGGTATTTGATTTTTGGTGTAACAGTTACCCTTCCAAACAAAAGGATGAATAGGAAGTGCTATCTTTCTCTATTTCTTGCATTTTCTCTCGTATTTGTTTGCAGCTTGTTCCCTTATATAATCAGCCATGCCTTATACAATCCAGTTCCAGTTCAAAGAATTTCTCTGTTGCACAATCCTAGCTAATTGAAAATGACTTGATATACATGCTGGCATTATAGTACATGCAGTCTATCTAATAAAACAGTATTTAATTGTTACTAAAAGCAAATTACTCTGAATGGAGAGGAGGAAAGTATAGGCTGATAATGAGATCCTGCTCTTTGCATTTGTTGTTTACCGTATTTCTACTGGGTATGAATCCAACAGCACCCCCTACCCCCAATGTAGTTAGTTAATAAGGAAATGCCTATCTTCTTCCATACCTCTTCCTCCAGATGCACTCACTGGTTTCAATGACTGCATATTTCCTTCTCCCATAGAAATTTAAAAAATAGGATTTCAGCAAAAATCCTAGTGTGAGCAGGGATATTAGTGATTTAGAACCCATTTCAAGCGTAAACTCAGTCAGAGGCCTAAATAATCCTGCATTTTCACAGCTTTGTCTCTCTTCAACTGAGGTTGGTGAACTGTGAGCCCTTTTAGAACTTGTGGGCTTCAACTCCCAGAATTCTTGAGCCAATCATAAAAGGGCCATAGTTCCCCACCCCTGCTCTACAACATGAGAGACAGGCACTGGCATACCATAAAATGCCGTAAAGATAAATCTTGTGTTGGAGTTGAAGGAAGCTGAGAAAATATGCAAAATGTACAAAAATACTTTTATATCAGATTTTGTTTTCTTTCATATTTTGTTTATATGATTTAATTTGGATAAAGTTTTATTTACAGTGTAAACAAAAGTCAGTGTTATATTTTATTGCCCCCTTCTCATATTCTTTTAAAAACATCTGTCACATAGTGGCACTAGAACAAATATTGGCAGCCATTCCTGGAGGGCCACCATTTCCCCAGAATACTCTGACATGATGTTGTTTTGAAAGACTTTTTCTCCAAACCTGATGTTTCCCAGATACATTGAGACTGCAGCCAGTGGCAGAGCTATCCTTGACTCATTCTGCCAGTGGGTGTCCAGCAGGTGAGTTAATTACCCATCAATCCTTGTGGGGTGGGGAGGAGTTTCATGTTCTCCTCAGAGATGAAGTTATCTAGTCATAAAGGTCTGCAAGTAAACAACCAAGCTCAGAGAGCGCCAAGGAATCCACAATCCAACTCTGAATTACACATACTCTCTTCCATTAGAACTATCATCAGTGCATTGATAAGGTAATGACATACCATGTTTCCCCGAAAATAAGACACTGTCTTATATTTTTTTTGGCTCCCAAAAACACACTAGGTCTTATTTTCGGGGTAGGTCTTATATATATATATATTTAATGAAAAAAAAACACCATATTCATGTAGAACAATGTACATTTATTCATGTACGAAACCACGAACAAATCGCATACCGTGTTTCCCCAAAAATAAGGCACTGTCTTATATTTTTTTGGCTCCCAAAAACACACCAGGTCTTATTTTCAGGGTAGGTCTTATTTTCGGGGAAACACGGTACTTACCCCAAAAAGGCCAAGCTCAGAGAACTTCAGGACTACAACAGCCCAACCCTGAGCTACATATATTGTCCATTACTGCAGCTGCTATAAATCCCTGAAAACTTGGATGCAGCTCTAAAAAAAACACCTCAAAATTGTTGTTTCACTGTATTTTAATATAGCTTTATTTAAGTATCATTATACCACATCCCAGCCCTTAAGGGTGCTGTATAAGTATAAAATCAGAATTACAAAGCAAAACTATGGATTTCCAAGTACTTCCCTATACAAGATATCACCTCATACTCTCATGCCGAAATAGAGAAATCTGAAGCTGTTTCAGGACAAGCTAACAGGAAAGACCATATTCACTTTTGGGAGAAGAATGTTCTGAAGGAGCAAGCCTATGGAGAAGGCCTGCTCCCAAATCTACTTCCATCCCCCTCACTGATGTACTTGTTCCATGGCTGATATTCTTAGTAGGATTATTCTAGATGACTAGACTGGCAGGGAGATTCAACTCTGGGAAGGGGTTACTCGAGATATCTCTGCTGTTTGTCATAATAGTCTGTAAAGGAAATAACCATCACTTAGAAATGAGCTTGCAAACTTACAGGCAGACAAAGTATTGATTCTGAAATTAAGATTATTTGAGACTGACAGGGCTGGCCCACCTGTAGCCTACATGCCACAAAATAATGGAAGGAGAAAATTATTCAGTATGTGATTGCACTTGATCATAAGAATTGTATTAAATATCATATTAATTACACTATATCTAATGTTAGTTTAAATGTAAATATAAACAGTAAAAACAGTTGGCTCAGCTTTTATCTGATGCTCCAGCCACAGTATTTAGGAGAAGAGATCTTGGTATGATATTCAAAGCCAGTTCTGAGTGCCTAATCATCAAAAACAAAGAGAGAAAAGAAATAGAAGTTAATAAATATAAAAATCTTCATACCATAACTCAAGTCTTCACTATAAGCAAGTCCAGTAAACAGCATCTTTTCCAATGCAGGTGCCAGCAAAAAGTCTACTATAAACAGAGCCCTAAAATAACCACATAAAACTTATCATTCCATAGCTTAACTCTTAACTATAAGCAATCCAATACACAATATGTTTTCCAGTCCAGAAGTTACCAAGTCCAGAAAGAACTTCTCAGAATAATAACATTTCCCATTTTAACCCTAATCAAATAAGCTAACTTTATGTTCCTTCTTGCTCTTTAATCCAAGGGAATGTTATATTCTCTGAAGGCTCTGACAGCAATTGGAGCAACAATGGCAAATTTTTTCATCTCTCAGCTTTTCCATCTTTTAGAGTCTGCTGCCTCGCAGTCTCCTTGTGGGGAACAATCATATGGAATACAATGTGGGCAATCTCATATCTCTCTTTCTCCAGAGGTGATCAAAAGAGCCAATCTATTCATCAGCTTCTTGTTCTTAACTGCAATATCAGTTCAGTGAAATGTGGAGCCATCTTCACTTTGCTATTTCTTGTCCAGAAGTCACTATCAACCAGTTTTGAAAAGGAACCACCTGACAAAAATCTTTTAAAATTACTTAGCAGAATTAAATTACTTTTAAAATTACTTAGCAGAAAGATAGATTGAGCACTAAGTTTTCCTTGCAGGACCTTAACAGAGAGGTGAGTTGAGGAAGAAATAGAATCTACCCAGACCTCAGCCTGGTATTAAAAATAAGTAAGAAATAATAAAACAATAAATGCATATTTGGTTGTCTTACTAATAAAGCATTGGAAAAATATATTTGCTAACTTATTTTTAAAGACAGTTATTAATAGGTACTCAGTTTGTCTAGACAGTTATTAATACGTACTCAGTTTGTCAGTCTCTGCTTTGAAATCCTGAAAGGAACTTCTAGAAGCAACAAGATAGGGAAGAGGGAAGAAGGGACTGATTAAATATTTTTTCAAGAATTAAGTTTCAGCTTAATTTCAGATTTTTGTGTTATGTCCTTTTTAAAAAAAAACTAATAGGAATTAACAAGTTTCATAAATGGGAAGAAGAAATTTACTTGTAAGAGAATGATGGGGGGAAAATCTCTCCAGCTTTGGGGATCTTGAGCTGAGGAGACACTTTATTGTCAGCCAGGAAATGAAAGGAAGTTGTAAATGTATACATTTTGCCTCCTAAGGATAACATCATATCTAGAGGAAGACCAGCTCAGACCCATCCATCAACCAGAGAAGGAGCAGCTGCAGAAAAATGGATACTCCTACTCCATGAAGAATGCTTATCTCCATGCCCTCAAGAGCTGCACTGTTATAAAATGTTATAGATTGTATAGATTGCTTATTAGCAGATATTAAGCTATCGTGAGTATCATGATATTGTATACTAAATTTTACTACTATTGGAGTAAAATTCACCAATTTGGGAACAGAACATTCCAGAGAATACTAGAAATTCCATTCCTCTTCTAGACCACATTAAATTGGTGTTCCAAATAAAACACTCTTGTTAAGCTATACTGCCACAGAATACTCCAAACTCCAATGTTTAGACTATAAGATTATTATGAGGACATGCTATTTACATCTAGGACCTCTCCTCCCTTTGTTGATGGGACATTTAACAACATATGCGGACTTTTTCAGCAGCTGAACTGTGGGCTCTGATGGACTCTTCCCTCTCCTGGACTTGGCCCACCGGTTTACCATCAGCCTATCTCGAGGATGGATTGTGGAATCTGGAGAGATGGTATGACGCAGGAAAGGGCAGGGTTCAGGGAGGGATAAGGGAAAATGACCCAGGGCTTCTTTGTTAAAAATTTTAATTCGGTCTCTTAAGGGGTTAGGGAAGGGTGGGAGGGATGGGGGTTTTATTGCAGGAGTTCAGTGCAGCCTGATACAGGGCCATAGTTGGGGGGGTGCATGGGGAGGCTGCGGGGCTCCGGGTGGACCAGTGACGGCCATGATCCCTAGGGTGGTTGGTATGGGTAGGAGCCGATGAGGTGGGGGGCCATATCATGTCAGGGGAGCACGCCCCCTCTATGTCCAAGCTGTGGCTCGCTCTGACCCCTTAGCCTCTTCTCATCTCCTGGGAGTTTTGGGATCAGGACCCCTGGACTCGGACTGGTGTATTTTAATGCCAGGTCCGTGGTTAATAAGGCACCACTCTTCCGTGATGTGATTGAGGAGGAGGCCGCGGACCTGGCTTGCATCACCGAGACCTGGTTGGGGCCGGAGGGCGGAGTCCCTTTGGTTGACATCTGCCCCCCAGGTTTTCGGGTGTTGCACCGGTCACGACCCCAGGGAAGGGGGGTGGGATGGCTATTGTTATTCGGGAGACCCTGTGTCCAAGGGAGGTCCCTGCCCCAGAGATAGGCGGGTGTGAGTCCCTCCTCCTGAGGTGCGGGCCTGCAGGTTGGTTGGGCGTGCTGCTTACATACCTGTCCCCCAGCTGCCCTGCCTGGGCTTCTTGATGCCATCTCGGGGGTGGCAGTGGAGTTTCCAGAGCTCATAGTTCTGGATGACTTTAACCTGCCTTCCCTGGGATTGGCGTCGGATCTGGCCCAGGAGTTCATGGCTTCCATGGAGGCCATGGGCCTGACCCAGATAATAAGTGGCCCGACTCATGAGCGGGGTAACATGCTCAACCTGGTTTTTGTCTCGGAGCAGTGACGGAGTGGTCTAGGGGGTGGTGACATAACTATCCACCCCGTTTCATGGTCAGACCACTATCTCCTGCGGCTGGTCTTCCATCAAGCCACCCCACACCGCTGGGATGAGGAGCCACCTAGATGGTTCCATCCCAGACGCCTGATGGACCCTGAGAGGTTCCAGGCAGAGCTGGGGTTTTTTCCTGCATCCCTTACCCACAGCCCTGCTGAGGTCCTTGCGGCTACCTGGCAACAGTCAGCTGCAGGGGCTCTCGACAGGGTTGTCCCCATGTGTCCCCTTACTCGGTGCGGATCCCGGTCAGCTCCCTGGTATACCGAGGAGCTCCTGGAGATGAAGCACTGCAGAAGGGGACTAGAGAGCAGGTGGAGGGCGACTTGCTCTGGATCTGACCGAGCCCAGCTAAGAGCCCATATTAGGACTTACCTGGTAGTGGTGGGGGCAGCGAGATCTTATTTCTCCTCCCTCATAGCATCCGCAGATAACCGCCCAGCCACCCTGTTTGGGGTTGCTCGCTCCCTCCTCCAGTTGGGGGGGGAGGTGGCAGACCCGTTGCGGGGCAGAGCTGAGGAATTTGGTTAGTATCTGCAGGATAAAATCGCTCAGATCCGGGAAAGGTTGCGCTCGGACTTGCAGTGGCCTGAGGATGGGGATGCGAGTGGTTTGGCCAATGTGACCTGGACTGAGTTCGATCCTGTTTCTGAGGATGAAGTGGACAGGATTATGCGGCGGCTGAGCTCCACCACATGTTTATTGGACCCGTGCCCTTCCTGGCTGGTTTATGCCTCCAGGGAGGTTACGTGTGGCTGGCTCCGGGCAGTGGTCAATGCTTCATTAAGGGAGGGGCTGTTCCCTGCCACTTTGAAAGAGGCGGTGGTGAGGCCCCTCCTGAAGAAGCCTGCCCTTGACCCAGCCGCGTTGAACAACTTTCGTCCGGTCTCCAACCTTCGCTTTTTAGCGAAGGTTGTTGAGCGTGTGGTGGCTCAGCAATTGCCACTTTTCCTGGAGGAAGCGGACTACCTGGATCCGTACCAATCGGGCTTCCGGCCCGGGTACAGCACGAGGGACTGGGAATAGCTGAAAGAGTAAACCAGATAATATGAAGAGCAAAAACAATGTCAATAGATAGGAACAAGGAAAAAACTGCATAAAATATCAACAAAAGGTGATGTAAAGTCAATGCCAAATAAAAAGTTTCGAGGCAGCTCATCAACAAGACAAGATAACTGATCAGAACTTGGCTGCATCGTGGAATCAATGAGAAGCCGGAGACACTGCATGGAAACAGCATGATGTACTTGTCAGAAGATGTATCAGCAGTCAATCAAACCAGTCCAGATACTACGACTTGAAGAGTGAAGATAACCAAACTATTATCTCCCAATACTGTCAGAGTAGGTGAAGAAAATCACAACAAAGTGAAACAATCATAATACAACTTTATCCAACTAGTACAAATATACACTGTAGATTTACCCAATTATTTAGAACCAATTTGACCTTGTTGAACCTGAGGACGTAGACAGGTCCTCAGGGCTGTTACTGCAATTATTTGTTCATTAGAGTCTGGCCCCTCCCGATTAGTTAAAGCCTCCAAGATGGTGATTTGCTGGTGGCTGCAGGCAGAGCATAATACTTTGCGGCAGGAGGAGGTGTTTCTGGTACCATTTAAGGAAGCCTTGGTCCATCCCCTTGGAATCTGGGAGTTTCCTCTTTAGTTCTGGATGGGGTTGTACAACCCAAGACAGATCCAGTACACAATCTGGAGGTTGTCCTAGACTCTCAAGTCCTGTTCAAAGAACAGGTGGCAATCACAGTTAGGAGAAAATTTGTGTTGTGTGCCAGTTGCCAGTTGCATCCTTTTTTGGACTGTGAGGTCCTGTGTGTAGTCACTCATGCCCCGGTCATCTCTCAGTTGGATTAATACCATGCACTCTACATGGGACTATCCTTGAAGAGTGTTTGAAAGCTACAACTAATACAGAATGCAGTGGCACAGACAGCTCTTGAGGCCTCTCAGGTGGCACATGTGATCATTGTTACATGAGCTGCACTGATTGCTAGTTTACCAACCCATTCAAGGTGTTGGTCTTTTCCTTTAATGCCTGTTATGGCATACATACAGGGGTACCTGAGGAGCCATGTCATCCCAATGGGACTAGCCTGCTCTTTTGTTCCAGTGGAAAAGTCTACTTTGAATTCTACCTCCTAAAGAATTTCAGCTGGTGAAGTCTAGGAGAAGAGCTCTTTCTGCTGTGGCCCCCACCCACTGGAATATTCTCCCATTGGAGGTGAGGTTCACTCCCACACGCTGGCCTTCCAGAAGAGCCTAAAAACTTGGCTGTGCCATTGGACCCCAATGGGGGCCTGCTACATTAGGGATTGATGATGGATTAAATCCCCAGGCTGCCCGTTATCTTAGTTTTCAGCTTTTCTATTGTATTTAATTCTCCTAATTTTAATTGCTTTGTATTAATTTTTTCCTTTTATTATATTGTAAGTCTCCCAGAGTAACTGTATCAGTGAGAGGGAAGGCCTACATACATAACGAATAAGCAAATAAAATAACAGCTTAGCCATTGAACTAATAACAACAAAATAGGATTTATTCCTAATATGGAAGTATACACAAATATAAGTGATAAAAATATAAATATTTGGGTTCCTCTCCTGGGGAACAGCCTGCCTCCTGGGATAAAGATGGACCTCACTCTCATGAATTCTATTCTGTAATATACTAAGCCTTCAACAAGTGCTTTTCATATGCTTTCAGAGAATTTGGAAATGTGATAATTTTAAGCAATGTATTAGAATTTACTGGTATGAATCATTTCTGATATTTACTATTGTTTCTAATCCCTCACTATCCCATGTTCAATATCATGCAAATGCTCCATCTTTTTCCCATCCTTAACCTAGAGGTTGCTAACACTTTCGGGTTCTAGGTATTATTATTTGCTCTCACATGATGTCTAGGAATGAGTGTGTGTGTGTGTGTCTGTCTGTGTGTCTGTGTAAGAGATGAATAGATCATGCAATATTCTTCACAAAAATTCATAGAACATTCCTCTAGAAGAATATCTTTATTTTTCACAAATATTTCCTTATTTTAGCACATTATCCACTAATTTATCCATTCTACTTTCTTCTGAGATGCTAGGTGCTAGATAATTACATATGGAAAGCAAGTTATATTCAATCAAAGATTGACAACCGTGACTCAAGGAGTCACTGCATTCAGTGTCCGTGCCCTTCTTTCTCTATTAATTTTTTTTTATAAAAATCAAATGACCCAAATATTGTGAACTTTTGTGAATGAAGAAAATCTTTCATGATTTCCATTTTGTCTTATGGGATCTCATATGATTTCAGCTTTTCTTTTCTTTTCTCTTTTTCTTTTCTTTTCTGGATGTCATAAAATTTCTGGGCATGATGACACTCACTGGTGATATTGTGAGACTGCAGGTAGCTTAAACACAATACTAGCAGAGGCCAGAAAAGGATCTGAGAAATTAGGATTAGAACAGAGAGGAGAGTTGGAGACCAAACAAGAATCGGGAGTGAATGTATTTTTTTTGCTATGAATTAAAATCCAAGCTGTGAAAACACAAATATTTAAGATAAACATTATGAACATCAAGCCTACGTTTGAAAGCATCTCTAGCAGAGCCTTAAATCAGCCTGTCTCCAGGACAACGTATACGATTTCAGAATGAGTTTTAGAAAACATATATGTTAGGTTCTCTGCCCCAATCAGTTTTTAAGCTTAAATTTAATACGAACCATTCCATTTCCTGGAAAATACCATGAAAACAGATGTCAAATAAATAAATAAATAAATAAATATTTTTCTCAAAATCGGATATCAAAACTTGCAAAGCACAACATTAACCATTGGAGGGCACCATTGCTTTGCATCCATCCAGTTTATTTTCAAAAAAATTTAAACTCTATTATCTACTTAAACAACAAGAAAAATAGTATGGAAGTGTCAATCTAGTAAAAAAAAAAAATTGCACCAGACTTCCAGATATAAAATGTGGCTTGCCAAACAACATTTTAAGATTTAGACATCAAGACATTTGTTATATAATAAAAGCTTTGATTGGTCTTAGGCTAAATATCAACATGCACATATTACCATGTGGCGGACGACATCCAGACTCTTAGAGAAGAGTTTGCATGTGCTTCTGAGCAAAATGGCAGTTGCATTTACCGTGTTTCCCCGAAAATAAGACCTACCCCGAAAGTAAGACCTAGCACTATTTTCTAAACCTGCCCTAATATAAGACCTACCCCGAAAATAAGACCTAGTGTAAATCTCCAGTTCCAGGAAGACTTTTCAGGGAGAAACCATGCACCCGCAAAACACCCCCTACACACTCACACCCATTATTTGGCACCATAAATATATAAGACCTACCCCAAAAATAAGACCTAGTGTGTTGTTGGGAGCCAAAAAAAATATAAGACAGTGTCTTATTTTCGGGGAAACACGGTATCATCTTGATTTTCTCTATACTTAAAAGAGATTCTGAGAGTTCCAAAGATACTTTGAGGGGATTGCATCCCTAAGAAGTCACAAACAACTTAATGAGAAAAAATCAGAGTTTTCTTTAAAAAAAAAAGGTTGCCTAGGCAAATCAGGAGCACTGTAAAATCTTACTTCTGCTTTGCCTGAGCACGTAGGCAACAAAGCCTGCAGCAAGATAGGTCAAACCATTTGTCGAAACCAGCTGCTGATCACAGCAGAACTACTATTAATTTTTTTAGTTATTGTTTTGTTTTATTTGTGAGAGGAGCCACAAAACTTCACCATTGTAGGCTGCTCTGGTATTGCACAATTTGAGAATCTCTTCTTAAAAGAATCCAGCTTTTAGGCATCGTTGCAATGTTATTCTCACCATATTTAAACTCTTATTTAAGGAGAGAGCAGACAGAGGGATAACCTTTTTTTTACTGTTGTTTGGTGAATGTTGAGAGCAAGGATGGCAATGAGCAGGGTGAAGGGCAAGCAATCACTGTTATTCTTGGTGAGATGTGGGGGAGGGAGAACAAAGCCTGGCAAAATACTTATAAATTATTACAAGTAAATAAATTATAAAGTACTTTCTCCCTTGGGAGAAAAAGAAGGAGAACATTGTCAGGTGAAGTAAAATTTGGGGTTCCTGGAATGCATCTTAGCCAGTTTTCAAACTGGCCAGTATGGTTGATTGCATGTTGTAAGAGAAGCTTATTCATCCATATACCTCTAGACTAACTTTTAAAAAGTTTGCACACAAATGCATATATTCCTTTCCATACTTGCTGCATGAAGATTATCAAAGCAACTGCAATTGGAAGGACAGTGATCATAGTTTTGAAGGGGCTGAATTGAAGCCGATTGCTGGAATTAGGAAATAAATAAAAGGCTCTCTAGTCTATTGGCTGATGAGAAAAAAGCAGACAATTTTCAAGGTCACACCACCCAAACTCCAAGGTTTGGAGTTCTGGGATAAAAATGGTGGACTGAAGAGATCTCTCTAAAAAGTAGATCCAATGACCATGGCAATAAGTCAGTGAGCAGATTGGCTCTTCAATAATTCTTCTTCAAACAAAAAGAGGACTTGAGACCACACAGAAGGTTCCAGACAGTTGCTCCGTGCAAGAAGACTATAGGACAGTGGTCTCTGACAGCTTTAAAGCTCTGGGAGACAAACTTTCTTATATATATTTATATTTATATGTGTGTGTGTGTGTGTGTGTTTATTTATTATATATTTATATATATATATTTATAATAGCCACACAGGGTCTCAGGAAAAAGCCATCCAATCTGCATACATCAACTCCACAAACCAATCAAAAGTAACAACACATCCAACTCTAGAGTTTAAAAGGGAAAAAGCCACGATCACACACTTCTCCCAGGAGAACGGCTGAAGACACCAGCCTGAAGATGACGGATGAGATTTCGTCGAAACGTTGCCAAGGTATTCTCAATCATACACAAGACCGAATACACCAAGACCTACATACCTTTACCCGTGAAAATCTACGAATATATATATATATATATATATATATATATATATATATATATATATATATATATATTTGTTTGTCATAGATTTTCGGTAGCAAGGTATGTAAATCTTCTCCGGAGATTAATGAATAAATGCGACGAGTTCACTTGCCATCTTCAGGCTGGTGTCTTCAACTTTTGTGCCAGCAAGCGTGATCTGAGCTGCCTTCTCTCTATAAATACTGGAGGGAGGTGTGGTGTGCTGGCTCTGCTGTAGCGGGTTGGTTGGCTGTGTTTTTGGCTGTGTTGTTGCTTCTTGATTGGTTGATGGAATTGGTGTTTGCTGATTGGTTGGCTTTTTTGTAAGAGCCTGTGTGGCTGAGGTAGTGGCTGTGTGTCCTTCAGCCTTTTGTGTTTTAGCTACCTGGGTAGTGGGCTGTGTGATGACCTTCTGAGTTTTATTGTTGTGACATCCTGGGTCTTGACATCCAGGAGATAACAGCACAAGACCCAGGATGTCACAACAATAAAACTCAGAAGGTCATCACACAGCCCACTACCCAGGTAGCTAAAACACAAAAGGCTGAAGGACACACAGCCACTACCTCAGCCACACAGGCTCTTACAAAAAAGCCAACCAATCAGCAAACACCAATTCCATCAACCAATCAAGAAGTGACAACACAGCCAACAACACAGCCAACCAATCAGCAAACATCAACTCCATCAACCAATCAAGCAACAACACAGCCAAAAACACAGCCAACCAACCCGCTTACAGCAGAGCCAGCACACCACACCTCACCTCCAGTATTTATAGAGAGGCAGCTCAGATCACGCTTTGCTGGCAGAAGCACAAAGCCGAAGACACCAGCCTGAAGATGGCGAGTGGGATCTCGTCGAAACGTCGCCAAGGTATTCTCAATCTTACACGGGACAAGACCAATACACCAAGACCTACATACCTTTACCCGTGAAAATCTTATATATATATATATATATATATATATATATATATATATATATATATGACCCAGCATTTGAGAGAAAATAATTCAAGGAGTGTAGGAGCACTGCACACCTTGGGAGGGGGCTTTTTAAAAGTTCAAAAAGAAGAAGAATGAAGAAAAACAATAGCAGTAAAAAGCAACACATACACACACACACAAAAACCAAGAAGAAACAAATTTTGCTATACCCCAAAGTTTGTTCATGCATCATGCCTAACCAAATGCCTTTGATAACAGCTAGGTCATATTACTTTACATTTTCCCATAATAGGGAAGATTGTGATCATGGGAGCTTCCTGATCAACAGCTTCCTGATGGACACCCTGTCTCATTGAATTGTAGAATAATTTGATCATATCTGACATTTTTTTATTCTTAAGTCAGAAGTGTTCGAAATATGCCTTCAAACAGGAATTCTGCACCCCTTCCTTCATACATCTGCTGTGAATAGAGTCATATCCACAATGGCCTTGAAATGAGGTATTGTCAAGTTCTGTTGCTGCTTAATTCATTGCAAAATATTACTTTTAGCACTGAAGAAAAATGAAGAGGAAAGAAGTAAGAATAAGATAAAAGCATGTTTTGCATCTAAGCAACACCAAGTTCATTACACACTGTATGTACCAACAGTCTTGCAGAGAATTATTTTGTCATTTATGGACAAACATGCATTTTGTTAAATAAATGTGTAATTCACTTCTTCCTTAAACAAAGCAAACAAAAAGTTCTTCTGAAGAAGAAAGAAAAAAAAGCAGAACATAATTTCTAGCAGAGCACAAGGACACTTAAAAAAAGAAATTAACTTCTCTAGCTTCAGCACTGCACTACAATATCCTTCCTTAACTATACCCTTTCCCGGGGTGGCTGCAGCTATGGTTTAAAAAAAAAACAAGATGATGCTACACATAAAAAACAATCTATCTTCAATCATGGCCATCATCTTGATATTTTTGACCAAACCCTGCAGATACCTCTGCCTTTCCACTAACATGTAATCCATGATCAGAGGAGGTGAGCAATCTTAAACCCATTTCATCTAGCCCTTTGCCAGTTTGCAATCTTCCCCAGCACAATTGTCCAAGACTGTTTCCAATAGGGTGCTGCCAATTGGAAGTGGGATGGCTGAAGGAAAAGAGAATATGTGAATTTTTTTTTTTATAACACTGGCAAACACATCACTTGTTTCAACTCTCCCTACTATGTGTCCCCCACAAAACATTGGAAAATGTGTTTTATGAGGGCTATTAGGAGAATTCTATGGGTTTCCAGGACTTATAGGTTCCATGGGTCACATGTTTTTATCTCCCACTCTCCCATAATCCTTAATCGAAGTTGATCTAAGGTATTCTTCCAACATTGCTGAAGGACAAGAGAGTATGTACAAACCTATCCCATTTCACATACACAAATTGAACAAAATGGCCACTCAATTTTCCAATTCACCTTTACACTGCTGATGGGAACATCTGCATCTTGAACAAACAGCTCTGTTCTTCAGTAGAAACAATAGCTCAGAAGGATGAATGCTGCTATTCAGTAGATACAACACAACTGTCACCACTCAAGGCAACCATCTTACCCTGCTTTTCACAGCACCTGCCCATAAGAGCAACATTGTCTTTCCTTCAGGAAGGGCTCCAAATGAGCTTCATCAGAAATTACTCAGAAATATCCGAACAAACAACATTCAGACTAACTTGCATCTCATAAAATGCTATTTAAAGACATGTGTTCTGACACAGGAGCACAATTCAAAATGCATTGTCGATGTCTCCTTGAATGGTGACAAAATGTTTGCAGCCAAATTGCCAAGCTTCGAGCTGAAACCAACAGCCAACCTCCATCTTATCATATCAAAGGTAGCAACTGTTACTTTGTGCTGCATATGATAGCAAACACTACACACTGGTATGTATTTCATAATTAAGTTAAACTTCAATGTTATTTATGGAAGTTTGAATCATATATCAACTTCAGAAGACAAAGGCACCAGTGACTAGTACTGGGGTGTGATCTCTGGATTCCAGTGCCACTGGTTTGGTTATAGGATCCAGCAAATAATAGTAAGAAACAAAAAAACTGTTAGTTTCTATTATCTCCTTGTTGTATCTAACTTTATGTTGTTACATTCCAAAATATCTACAGATGTGATTAAGACCTTACTTTAGGGCATACATTTTGGACAAGAACAAACTCTCCATGTAGTCCACAGGCTGCCAGGTGAGACCCTCCTACCTTACAGTTGCATGCTTCCACTCCATGGGGACTTATCTTGGGACTTACCTTGTGTGAATAATGGCACTGTGCCTTCATCTCAAGACTCCATTATATTTCATTTGGTTGAAATCTCAAAGAATCTCTGCTTTTCAAGCACATATTCCTGCAAATCTATTTTTTAGACTTTTTTATAGACTTTATTCTGCCATATGGCTCAACAGTTCTAATGGGAAGACATGACATACGATGCATGAGTCTGTGACAGTTGATGTAGAGCTTTCTCACATCTTGACTGCTCATACATTCAATACACTGTGTGAATCCACCCATATGCTATTTCCACCCAAACCGGTGTCCTTATCTCTCAAATATTTTCTCACAGTTTTTCCATCATGGTTTTCAGTCATTAAGCTTGACAAAGAACAGCTGGCTCCTATTTGTCCAATATTGTAGACATTTCCTTACTGTGGTGTCATAGGTTCTGGCAGACATGAAACAATTTCAGGGGAAATAGTAAGAGGCAAAATGGAAGAGAGAGAACATGCCAGAGTTCCTGAACTTCTCCATGGTTTCAGATTTCACAGATGTTAGCCAGGTGATTTAACAGCCCACCATTAGGTAGATTAAAATGAACCTTGATTCGTAACTGCTTTATGTTCCTTTTTGCCTGTGACTTCTGAATATATGTAAATTGTCTGAGCTATCTTTCTATGGCCCTTGGGGAGATGCCATAGGGTGTTTTAGTTCTCCACCACTAGAAGCAGACATCTTCAGCTTGGTGGAGGAGGTCTGGGCTGAAAATTACCCATCTACCCACTTAGTGCTCTGACAGTGGAATTTGACTGCTGGCAGGGAAGATTTGGAACCTCAGAATCTCTTCTGAATTTTGAATTATATGTCACTCTTGGAACTTTTACTCATATTTTTTTCTCCAGCAGAAAGAAAACATGCAAAACAGAGATAAAAATCCTGAAGAAGGAAACCTCTTCAGACTTCAAGTCAGCCTTTTCTTTGGATAAAATAGGCTGGCTGCTTTTGGATATTTCTTCCTCCCTAAGTTCTTTAATGCAAACTTCTTCATTACCTTTAGGCCCTGAGGTGGAGACAAGAAGAAATAATCATTTTTCTTTTGCAAGTGTTAGAAGTAAATATTAGCTTATTTATTAAATTTATATGCCACTCATCTCACTGTGAAAGAGATTCTGGCCTGAGATGAACAGCTGTGACTCCACAGCAATGTTTGTTTGTTTTTTGCATTTTGCATTCAAATCTCCAGAGCCAGTTTGATGATGACTATTGATTTACTTTGATATTACTTTTTATCTCAAAGAAGTTAAAAATAGTTCATTAAAGAGCAACAAAGTTTTAAAAATAATTCATTTTTAAACAAAGCAATAAATCAAGCAACCTGAAAGATGGTCTGGCCCCAGAATTGTTTTTATTGTACAAATGCCTAGGTGGTCAGGATGAAACGTTATATCAAATTAAGTACCTATTTGAAGACTATAGTGAAGTCTTAATGTCTCTAAGAAGAACCAAAATGCCTTAAAACTCTAATTTACAAGTTCGAGTCAATTGACTAGGAACCTCGTAATCTACTCAGGTGAACTTGCAAAAGATGAATTTGAAAGGAACAAGGTTGGTTCTCTCTCTCTCTCTCTCTCTCACACACACACACACACACACACACACAAATGGAAATTCAACACACCCTTGACAACGACAAAGTCTGGAAAATTTCAGAACCATGGCGAGAATATTTCAGGATGACTAAGTCATGGTTACAGTTGCTATGCAGCTTTGTGGCTGTCATAGAACTTTAATCATGAAAGATACCAGAACACATTATAAACTGAGGACCCAGGTTTCACAGCTAAATCAAGCAGGAGAGAGAAGAAAGTTTAAGGTATCTCTGAGAATACTGTCATATGTGAAATATGTTGGGCCTTCATTAAATTATTGTAGTGTAGAGGTTACACACCATTTCCACTTCACATCATTTCTCTTCCATTTTCTCATCTCTCTTTTGCCTCAAGATTTGGACAGAATATTTTGGCTGCATTGTTCCCACTAAGAGATTGCTCCTTTGGAATGTTTTCTTCTAAAGGCAGCCATCTATCCATCCATCCATCCATCATCCATCCACAGCCATCTCTCCCAAGCCTATTGATACTTCTGGTCTGTTGCTGCTATGCTCTGGTATGTAGTTATTGGTACTTCAACTATACAAATGGGATTCCCAGCCTGATAACTTGGAAAAAATGCAGGGGAGGGAATAGAAAGGTACATTAAAAAACTGAGAAGATAAAAAGCCTATACATACAGGGCGAAATACATTTCTTGTAGTTTTCCATTGTAAGTTGATTTTTGTTTTAATTCTGAAATTGACTGGTTACTCTTATCACCCACCTCAACTTGGCTGAGCTAGAGACCCCCAAAATCTCTGTTTTCCGTTTTGTTTCCCTTTTTACATTTTGCCAGAGCCAGGGTGAGGTGAGGATTTCCTCTTCAAACTTCTCTTGATTCCCCAGAAGGTGGTATGGAAAGGAAAAAAACAGCTTATAGTGAAGGTGTTGGGGTGGCGGAGAGGAGACCCAATGGCGATGTCCCCCACAGAACTAGAGGACCTGGTTCAAGCCTAAAGGTGCCTTTCCCCCTTATTATATAGTTTTAAAGCAATGTTAGTTAAAGAGACCTGGCTAAACCATGGTGTGAGACTGCCTCTTGATTCAAGTTATTATCAGCTTTTCAGAAACTCCTGAAAAATAGCTGATGTTCTACATCTACAGCATTTTCCCAAAATTTCAGTTTGGCTGTTGCTTTCTGCCTGCTTGCCTCTTTTTTCTTGTAGCTTGAAGTCTCCATATAAGCCAGCCTCTAAATGCTTTAATGTCGCTTGATGCTATCATGCTGTATTATTATTACTTCACAAAGCGCCTAAGTGTGTTTAAACTTGGCTGACATACTAAAATACTCTGTCATCCAGGAATTCCCCTTATTATTTAAAACAATTGCTTTTATTTATTACTAAATGGTCCCAAACAGGTTTCTCTAGAAAATACTTATCCCTCCATTACTTTTGCAATGTTCCCATACTTTATGTCAACACCTCTTCATTCTGTAATGTATTTGCAGACAGACAGAAAGTAATCACCTTTTCTTCACTTCCGTGAATAATGAGCTATTCCATGGACATAACTTTTATCCAGGCTTGGTTTGTGAAGGAAGATACTACTTGAAGCTTATTGCTCTTTTGTTAGTATTTGAGTTTTTGTTTCTTTGTATTTTTACAAATATATAGACTGCACATAGTGGAAAAGTATTGGGGAGGGCTATGGGATCACTCCCATTTTATTTGCTTCTGTACTTAAACTAAAATTTCAATGGTTTCTATTTATGTGCATATACTTTCAGACCACAACCCATTGCTAGGAGTCAGGGGGAATACATTGATTTTTTTCAGAATGACAATTTCTGAATTTTGGGCTATTAATGTCCACAGACTATGATAAGCTACAATGATAACCTTTGGAGAATATAGGCAGAAATCCTATCGGACATATATCATAAGACCCAGAAATACCTTCTAAGTTACATTTGGACAATAAAGGAAGAAACTGTGCCTATTTTCTTATTGGTTCAAAGTGTATGTTTTTCATATACTTCATTGTTATTGTTTCCATGGAGTTCCTAAGGCCACATGCATTTTCTTATATAGTTTCTTAAATAGTTCCCAATAGCAATATCTGCCTCCAATTTAACCAAAATCTTATTTTGCAAAAAGAGGCATTTAAATCATTCTCAGAATGCTTTAGACACTGTTTGTAAATTTCTTTGGGTAATGTTTTTGATTTTACTGTTGTGAAAGAATAGCAAGTGCCAGCATTTTTTTTTGATGCACAACTCTCCATTGCTAGCATCCAGTAGAAGACATGATGTCACATATAACATGGAGACATTGCACAAACTAAGAAATTTTCCATTTACATAAAACTCATGAAAATTAATTTATGTCATTTTCTTGAGGACATCATGGTATGTCACTTACTACTTGACCTGCCCCTTTAAAAATTTGGTTAAAAATTTAACTAAAGGGGCCCTAGTGACCCTCTTTTTCATAGTAGAGACCCACCCAAACCCCACCCCCCTGCCATGCCATCTCTCTGGGTTCCAGAACCCATCCTCGAGGTAGGCCGAAGATAATACAACCGGCCAGGCCCTAGAGGGAGGGAGTCCCCTCAGGGCATACAGTTCCGCTATCGAATAGAATCGCATGATAAGAGAGCATTAAGGAATAGGCATAGGGATTGTCAAGGGTGATAATGACAGAGTGGCCATAAAGTCTGGTTTAAAGAACTTGGTAGGACCTAGTTGGTAAGAAACAGTTGGAAAGTCTAGATTCAAAGAAGCCAGGCTGCCCTCTCACGACAGACTGGTGACAGGTGTTCAAAGTCTCAATCTAGACTAAGCCACGCTCTCTCACATGGCGTCCCAACACGTTCCGGCTAGGCTGATGGTCTAGGGTGTTAAGAGGGTCCTAGAAAAAAAATGTGTCTCCCCCGCTGGTCTCTCACCCCAGCAGGGAGTACAACAAAAGTCCCATAGCTGTTGGCCAAGTTCGAGGGTGAATACCAGCACTGGGAGCTCAGACCCAGACCATCGGGTGTCCAGACCACCCTTATATGGTCTAAGGTAACTGCAGATGGTTCATTCCCAGTGGGAAAAAGGTACCTTACAATTTGGGATAATGATGATAACAAAAAGGAGGAACAGGTTGGGAGAAGATGGATAATGGTAGCAGACCATGATAGGCGGGTCCAGGGTCCAGGCAACAATGGTCACAGAGGAGGGGCGGTCGAGTGGTTGGCAGGCAGATTTCCAGCAGAAGACCATCCAGGATAGGACCAGGATCGGCGGCAGCTCCGAGACCAACACCTCCGATCTTCCTCAGGTCCCCAGGGTCGCCTGCCAGGCCCCCATCCTCCCCTTTGTTTATTTTAAAAATGATCCTCCAGTTTATTAGGAGTTTGTTGTGCTACATTGATTGGCCAAAATGTTTGTAAAATTCATCTATCCATTTAACAACTGAAAATATAGTATAGCTACAGGCTGCTTTTGTTTCAGTGATACAGAATGATAGTTTATTTTTCCACAAGATCTATCAATCTCTCTCTTTTCATTTCCTTTATAATGTGCAGTAGTGATTTCTCTCCTTCCCTTTCCCCCTGTGGCTCACTCTTTTATTTTGGCTTTGTGTAGCTCACACCTGTGACAGGTAGCAGGAAACTAGACCAATACAGGTTTCGCTGTTCTCACTGCCAATGATCCATTCCAGCTTTCAGGCAGCCTTCTCATTTCCTTGGGTTGCCCTCCCGACCCCTTCATAATGTCGCCAGCTGTCAGGAAAACCATCTCTCAATCACAGTAGTATTGTTGATCTGGATAGTTTTGACAGACAGATGGACATCCAGATTTAGCTAGTCTCTCTCCAAACTGCCCAAAGGATTTGGCAGGCAAAGGGAGATTCCATGAATTAGCTCTCTTTCTGTCACTTCATGGCACAACCCTACAGTGCCTATTAATTGCTATGAACATGAATTTAGTGCTCAGAAGCTAAATGACTTTAAGCTGCTTCAGATATGCAAGATGTTGTGGCGTCATCTATCAACTGCCTTTCTGCTTCACATCTCTCTCTTTTTCTTAGCTTTCTGACTCTGCTTCCATGTAAGAAGTTCTCAGCTAACTATTTTCTTGCATTTCATCATAAGAACTTTTTAGAAGTTGCATGCAGGAGATATCAGTGTCATATAGTTTTTAAAACCCCATCCAATTGGATTGACCCAAACTCAAGAGAGACATAAAAGTATTGGACTCTAGAACGGAGGTTTCCTTATAACTTCCTATAAGGATTGGGGAGATTACTATGACTGTGAGAATGATTATACTATTCTCTACACTGCACTATTCAATATATTACATTACTCCATTTCCAATTATCCTTTTACAATTATCTATATACTATGCTCTACTGGTACGCACCTTCCAACTCCTATTTTCCCCAGAACAACAACCCTGTGAGGTGGGTTGGATTGAGAGAGAATTATTGACCCAAAGTCACCCAGTTGGCTTTCGTGGCTAAGGCAGGATTTGAAGTCATGATCTTTTGAGTTTTTGCCTGGGTCTTAACCACTAGATCAAATTGGCCAAGTTATTACAATCTCATTGTTTTTACAGTACAATGATATGAAGCGTTAGCTATGAAGTGTTGCTGTATAGCTTGATGTTCAATATTAAATTGGTATATTTAATATGGTTGTAGTGTCAAATACTATTGGTCAGACATGAATTGGTATCCTTCATTTGTTTCAGTCAAGTGAGTGGTTGATGAGAGGATGAGAGAATTCCCAACCCAATAGATATCCCTGCAGAACATCTATTCCCATTTTAGTGCACATGTCTCTTTATCAGTTTTACTGTATCTTTCCTCCCTTGGGAGGAAGAAGGAATGGTCCATCCCTTTATGATTTTGGATGAGCACTGCACCTAAAACTACATTAGAGGCATATATTTTGCAGGACAAAGAATGAGATATTTTAATATAGGTTTAATACAGGCTTTGTGACTATGTCCAGACTAAAACTTGCAATCTCTTGGTTTATGGTCTGATGACTTTATCACTACACCAAACTGGCTCACAGCAAAGGAGGAGTGTTAAAAATGATCCACTCCAGGTTCCAATATGCTAGTTATGCTACTATCTTGAGCCCATCAACCTAAATGGAAACATTTCTATGCTATGGAGAGAAGCAAAATCTGCTAATTATCAGCTCGATTTATGTGTTCCATATAAGATGTTGACTGTGTGCCAATTTATTGGTTTAAAACCCCAAGCAAGTTGTCATTAACTGGAGCAAAAACAAGCAAGATCTTGTCATAAAGCATCTTTCAGCACCAATATTTTTGTTGTTGCTGATGCTTTGCTAAATTGTTAACTAATAATCCCCATTATAGAAAGTTAAATGGCAAAGTGCCAGAAAAATGTCCACAGATTCTTAAAGGAGCTGAAACAGGAACAACAGCTTATGTGTCAGCACACTTTTTTTTTAATCTTTGGATTTAGCTTTTTCTCATAATTATCTCCTGTTCCCAACATGAGTAAACTCTTGGTTTATTTCCCATAAGACTTAGACAGATGGGAGATAATGGCTCCAGGAAACTCCTGAGTATCTTCACATCTCTAAACACTGCATGCAACCCTAATATTTCCTTTTGTGTTTCAGTCTCAACAAGCCACTTTGTCAAACAAATGAAGCACAAGCACATCATGATTGAACTGCTAGTGAGTCTGGGACAAGTGAGTTTACCTCCATCTGTATTTTCTAATCCAAAAGCTTGGTGATGAACTTGTGGATGCAGACAATGTTCTTCTAAAAACATTTATAAGTTTAAATCATGCTGGAGATGATCATGAATACAACTTAGTTTTAAACAGACTTATATGGGAGTCAATTCCACTGATTGTGAAGCTTAATCTGATGCAGAGTCTGTCCCAACACTGAAAATGCTCAGAAGAACATACAGCTCTTCTTTCACAAATCCATAGTTCCCCACAGTTTAGTGAAAACTAGTGGTAAAATAAATATTAAAATAGCCTTTTTTATTATTATTTATTATTTATTAATTTGACTTGTATGCCGCCCCTCTCCCGAATGGACTCAGGGCGGCTCATAATAAAACCAACACAATAAATAGTTATCTAAAATAGAATTAAACCCAACAAGCCAAATTACTAAAAACAGAGTATAAAACAACCCATATTGAACTCAGTGTAATAGATATTTGGGGGGAGGTTTAATGAAGCCTATCTTGATATGTGGTGGGATAGACTAACATTAACCTTCTTCAAAGTTTATAAGCATGTATTTGCTAGTTTATTTTTTAGTAGATCTATGTCCTCATTTCCTCCAAGTTTCCCAGTAGCATATGCAATACTTCGTTCTTCAATTTGCCCAACAACATCAGACTGAGAATAAATGATTCTCAGAGTAGGAGGAAAATATTGGTAGCTCAGGGTTGAAATGAAGTGTCCTTGGTATTCTCTGAGCATGGTTGTTTTCTTGTAGACAAGGGCATCAAACTCGTGGTCCATGAGCCAGATGTATCATGTGCTGGCCATGCCCAGTTTAGCAAGGAGGAAAAAGTTGTAATACATCACTTGACAATGCCGTGATGGCCGAGTTTGACACCCCTGTTGTAGACAGTTCATTACCCAAACTAGATAACATCAGTGATGTCATAAATGAATTACCCAAGGTGATCCAATCACATTTGAAGGCTAATGGGGACTTTAGCCTGAGTACCATCTTAACCACTATATCACAATGTCTCTGGAAACTGCCTGCTTGTGGAATTCATCTGATTTACCAATCTTGTGCTAGCCTCCTATTTCCTATACTGCTCTTATGTTCAAGACTGATAAAATAACACCTTTGCATGTAGAGATCATGGAGAAATAGTTAAATCTCCCTTCTGAATTTTCACTCATTCCCATCTTGCTTAGCTAAACTATGAGCAAACAATTGAGTGAGGAAGCAAACAATTGAGTGAGGGAAAAATTGTCCCATAATAGCTCTCCCTTTTTTGCTAGAGCATCAGCTGAGTAATGAGGGATGGAGGAGACTGCAGGGATGACTAAGTTTTAAATTTTACATTCCCCATAATTGTTTCTTTTCTGTTTCACTCACTCAGTCACTCACTCATTCTCATTCATTCATTCATTCATTCACTCATTCATTCAAAATATTATATTCTACTCACTGTTCAGAGAATCCGTAATACAAGACAAAACCAAGTAAAGCACAAGTGGTATTAACACAGTGAGATTGAAGGGACAATAGGTTCTGGATGCTAGTAAATTCCAAATCTAAGAATGAAAAGAATAAATCATAGAACAAATAAATCTATAGTTCTTACCTGGGGCACAAATGACCAAGCTTAGTCTTCACCAACTGAGAAAAGGTAAATAAGTTTGACATCCAAGGGATGGGCATTTCAAAGCTAGTGGGTTACAACTGAGAAGTCCCTTGCATCCACAAAACAGGTAGTTCTCCTTGGTTGTGTGATGCTGACAGGTACATATTAGCCAGCATCCCTTAAGTATCAGAGAAGAAGTAAATTGATGGTGTAGTTCTTTATTTTTTTAAACAAAACAAGAAACAAACTTCTTCAGTTAGATGAGTTAAACCTGAAGTTGACTTGATGCATCTATTAACTAAAAATCCCTGTCCCCAACATGCTTATCACACTTCTTCTGCAATGAGAAAGTTAGTCATTAGAACATACCACACTATACACATAGCCCCATCATTTCTTAGGAAGACAGAAATAAAATGTAATCAGTTGCAAAGGCATTATCTTTTAGCACTGATGGGAAAGGAAGAACTCCTTGGATTTAATCATAAATTCCTGACAACATGTTCTTGTTGGTGATGCCTTACCAGCTGTGCACCATACAGAAACATGCCAGTGAAGTTTGCAGGATTCTTTGTACTAACCCTCTGTTGCTTGGTCTTTGATATTTACTTCAGCTGTGGATATTATTAGCAGAGAAGAATTATTTGCTGTGAACAGTTTCACCTGCTGGTTTCTGCAGCTCATGCTGTTCCAACCAGGAAAAGTCAGAAAGATGAATCACAATTAACATTACTCATCTTGGAGTACTAACTGAGCATTCTAGAAGTATTGTGTAAATACATGTCAATCATCCTCAATTTTTTACAGACAGTAACCAATAGCCATGAAAAAGATAATAACTCTGGGAAATTGGGTTTTCATGTTTGCCCTACAGACATTTTAAAATAAAAGATTTAAAAAATCTCTATAAAATCCAATCTCCATAAAGAGCATCTCTGTTTAAATAAGAGAAATATCAAATAAAAGCAGTACTACCGTGTTTCCCGAAAATAAGACCTACCCGAAAGTAAGGCCTAGCACTATTTTCTAAACCTGCCCTAATATAAGACCTACCCCCAAAATAAGACCTAGTGTAAATCTCCAGTTCCAGGAAGATTTTTCAGGGAGCAACCGTGCCCCTGAAACACCCCCCCTACACACTCACACCCACTATTTGGCACCATAAATATATAAGACCTACCCCAAAAATAAGACCTAGTGTGTTTTGGGAGCCAAAAAATATAAGACAGTGTCTTATTTTCGGGGAAACACGGTATTTTAGGGTCTACTCACAGTTAACTGCTATCCAAGACTACTCCCAGAATTATCAAATCATAGCTACAAAAATCCAGAGGACCACTAGATGGCAGCAAAGAATCCAAACTTTCTGTATCTCTTTGCTGCCATTGCTAATGATTATCTAGGTTTTGGAACAAGTAATTGCAGCAAACAATTGAAAAAAGTAAGGCTTTTTGGAACCCAGAGCGGGCAGCCCTATTGGAATGTTGCACAACATCTATGTGTTCCTGCATGGACATAGACAGTATTTGGAAGAAAGAAGATCTCTTTTTCACAATATTAGTCAGAAGATTCCTTCACACTAGATATTTGCTGCCAAATTAACTGCATTTTATTCCTAGATTTCTTGAATACTTTATATGGAGATTTGAATTTCCACAACTGAAGACAGCATAGAAAGAATCTAAAATCTGGAAACAATTAGAAGCACTTCTATTGTTCAGAGTGGCAAATGCACTCTTTTAACAAGGTATTTTGGATAAAAGCAGGAATGTGGAAACATTCATCCGCCCAGCTATCCTGACCAATATCCTGCAGACATGAATTATCAAACGTTTTGGGTGGAGGGAAGAAATAGATGCATTTTGCAGTCATATGGAATTGGCAATACACCTAGAAAATAATAGGAATACAGTAGAAACAAAGGCAGTTTAAGATGAACATCAGCATAGGCATTAATAGAGTTTGGACATGTGTTCAGGATTCATCACTTCTGTGCTAAGATATAAATTAGTTAATTTACCTGTTTATTTACAAACTGGGGCTGCTCCAATAAGATTCTGAGCGGTTTTATTGCATAATTCATGTCATGTTAAAAAGGAGTAAGAAACCATGTGCATTTAAAAATCACATTAAACAAATTTAGGTGCTGCAACAGACAAGTCAGTGTTGCTCTTTCTCCAAATACTTAGATATTTATTTTGAATCAGCATAAACACCCAAGCTGTCAAAATTTCACATCCACATCCACCCCCATTCCTCTGCCTCCCTTACTATTGGCCAAGACTGCTAAAATGCTGGGAGATACCATTTAGCAGTATTGAGGGATTTCAGGTTCCCCATCTTAGATAAATAGACTTTGTTGCACTTAGAAATGTTCAGATAAGCATCTGACTTGTGAATGTGAAGAAAATATTTTTTTAGTGTGATTACAACTGTATATTTGATTGTATCATGAGAATTTGGGGTGGAAGAGTGTTTCAAAAAGTCAAGATGGCTGCTGTCACTGTGTCATCAAAGCGCTGTCCCTTTTCACATGCAATGTGCATGTGATGAAAATAAAGAGGGTGTTAAATACAAGGGTGTTTAAAATGTCTAGATGGCAACCATGAGAAATAAGATCAAAGCCCTTCTCCTCTTTATTTCCATCACATGCACAGTGCATGTGAAAAGGACAGAGCTTTGATGGCATAGTGGCAGCAGCCATCTTGACGTTTTGAAACACTCTTCCACCCCAAATTCCACAGACTGTCCTATTGGATCTGATACTGAGTATGTATTAGGGCTAGCAAAGATTGAATTTCCACAAGACAGTCTGCATTTTTCAAGTGGTCCAGCAGGTGTCAGTCTGCTATTAAGACAATGCAACTGTTTTGTTTTGTCCTCAGATATATTTGGCCTATAGCCAAGGCATGTCAGCTGTTTTAAAATGGAAGATAAAGTTTTGAAAATAAAGCTGGATATGGAGTAGATAAAAATTTAGCACTGTTTTATAGTCCCACTTCAAGTTTCTAACAGCAGTTTCAAGACAAATCACTTAACAAAAAGACTTTAAAGTTTTGTAAGAATTTATCTTCCGTCAGCACATATTTTGACATCTGCTAAAAGTTGAGCAAGCATCTCACTGAAACAGAATGTCAGATACAGCTCAGGTATTTTACACTGCCCCTTAAGAAGATTTTAAAAAATTACAAAGACACCTACAGAACTGGATAATGATTGTGTTCAATGTAAGGAAGTTGAAGATAAAACCATAATAATAAAATATTCACAAGTCTGAATGGAAGCATAATGAAAGGATTTCAAAAGCCACAGAGTAATACCTTGGGGTGATGTAGTCAGCATCACCCCAATCTGCCAGGTTGAATCCCCTTCAACCTGGCAGATCTGGTGCAGGACCAGGGATGGGATCCAACCAGTATAACTTATCGGTTCTGTTGCTCTGCGTCACATGCGCATGCATGAGTTGCACGAATCACGCAAGTCGCGTAAGTGCAATTTATGACCTGCTGAGCTGCCCACACAGCTGAGCAGTGCTGCGTGCAGGTGCGCAGCAGTTGGAAAAGCCCCTTTTTCCTGCTTTTTCAACCGCAGCTGTGCCACGCAAAGCAGCTGCGGTTGAAAAAGCATGAAATAAAGGACAGGTAAGAGCTTGGGCGGGCAGGTGGGCCAAAACAGTAGCAGACACAGAACTGGTTCCATGACTGCTGCTCTTCAGAGCTACCGGTTCTGTAGAGCTGGACAGAACTGGTAGAATCCCACCCCTGTGCGGGACTACCATCTAATTATGGTCACTGAGCCTTCGTGGTTACTTTACACAAGGGGTCCCCAAACTTGGCAGCTTTAAGACTTGTGGACTTCAGCTCCCAGAATTCTCCTGCCAGCTCTGGGAGTTGAAGTCCACAAGTCTTAAAGGTGGCAAGTTTGGAGACCTCTGCTTTACACAACTTGTTGCTTTCTTTTTAAGAGTTTGGATATGGAAATATCAACCTCACAGATTAAATGTTATATTTGATTGGCCCACAAACATAACCATAATAAGCATTCCCTCTTAAAAAGCTCAAGAGAATTTAAATAATAGCTCTGTGCTATGGAAGTGTAAAGTAGAGAAAGTGTATGAGACACACCACTCATCCAAATTGTGGAAAGGGATGGTGGTGGAAGAGGGTCTTTTCTTGAATTCAAAGGAGAAATTGACTTCAGGGGGACAAAGGAAAGAAAGAGGTGGGGAGAGGGGAAATACTACAGAGAACAGCAGAGGAGATGATGGAAGATGAATTTGCCTGCTTTATTTGATGGTGCTCGATGAGAGGGAATAAAAAGAATCGTCGAATCATAGGATTGGAAAGAACCTTGGAGATCTTCTAGTCCAAACCCCTCCCCAAGGCAGGAGTCTTTTGCCATTCCATTTAAATGGTTGTCCAGTTGGGATCCAAGTCAAAGTTTTTATCTGAATATTAAATCTTGCAAAGGATCTAGCTGTAATTTACAAAAATAGCTGCCACGGAGTATATCTCCTAATATTGCTTATCAAGTTAGGTAGGAGGAAGGAGGGCAACAGTATACTATCATTCTGTGGTTTGTCTTCCTGTCCTTTACTTCCTCTTTCACCGCTTTGGATGTTGAGGGAGATACAAAGTTCTCTTTCTTGTTTTTCTGGTGGCCTCAACCATTGTTAATTGAGGCTGTTATACTGTATCTTTGATGTTGTTTCTCCATATTCTTCTGTGTCTGCTTTGTGTTCTTTGACCTTCTCCTGTTTTTGTATATGCCTTATACAGTACAGAATCCCACAACATCCTTTCCAGGGGAACAAACCACTTTATTTGCTGTTTTTGTATGTAGTTTAAGATTGGTTCTATGCAGAGGTGGTATTCAGCAGGTTCTAACCAGTTCTGGGGAACTGGTAGTGGAAATTTTGAGTAGTTCGGAGAAGTGGCAAATACCACCTCTGACTGGAGATTTTATAGTATCCTTCCCCTGCCATACCAACCAAGCCACAACCACAGAACCGGTAGTAAAACAATTTGAATCCCACCACTGGTTCTATGCCAATTCTTTCTCTTACACTCTCATTTCTGATTTTATCTATTCTGGTCAGTCAAGCAGCTTTCCTCAAACATCTTGGGTGACTAACTTTCATTTATGTTTTATTTTTTGGCACTGGTAACATAGGGTGGATGAGATGCTTCTTTATGCTGACTCCTTTATGCTGTGAGGGTGGAGCAAACTGTCCCAATATCTGGTGTGCCTTACTGCAATGTATGTAATCTCTTTCTCCATTTTATCGTATTCGGTGGATGTTATTGATAGATATTTGAACTTTGATACTTGTTTTATGCTTGTTCCTTCTATTACTGTGTTTCGAGTATGAGCTGCGGTGGCACATATGAGCCACGATGTTGCAGTGGTTAGAGTGCAGTACTGCAGGCTACTTCTGCTGACTGCTGGCTGCCTGCAATTTGGCAGTTCAAATCTCACCAGGCTCAAGGTTGACTCAGCCTTCCATCCTTCCGAGGTGGGTAAAATGAGGACCCAGATTGTTGGGGCAGTATGCTGACTCTGTTAACCACTTAGAGAGGACTGTAAAGCACTGTAAAGTGGTATATAAGTCTAAGTTCTATTGCTAGAGTATCCTTCCCCCCTTCTGATTGCCATCGCTTTTTTTTTCTCTTTGCTAATTTTCATATTATCTGTCTTGCTTTCTTGGTTCATGGCCATAAGATGTTGTGGCAGTTCCTTAACTCTACTTACTATCAGTGCCTGATCATCTGCCAAGAGTAGGTTGTTGATATTATTTCCATTCTTGTTTTATGCTGTCAGTAAACAATAGTGAGATAATAGCAATAGCACTTAGACTTATATACCGCTTCGCAGTGCTTTACAGCCCTCTCTAAGAGATTTACAGAGTCAGCATATCATCCCCAACAATCTGGGTCCTCATTTTACCAATCTCGGAAGGATGGAAGGCTGAGTCAACCTTGAGCTGAGGAGATCCTAACTGCCAAACTGCTGGCAGCTGGTGATCAGCAGAAGTAGCCTGCAGTATTGCATTCTAACCACTGTGACATCATGGCTCTTACATATACATCCCTGTTTTACTCTGGAAGTTACTATGAAGGTGCTGATTTCCTTGGTTTGTTCTGACTACACTTCTGCAATCACCATATAAGATTTTGCATATTCTAATAAAATATTAACTTACTCCATATTGGGTTAATGTTTGCTATAGCAATTTCCTATCAACGCTACCAAATACTTTCTCTGGGTCTACAAATGTGACAAAGAGATTCTTATTGTATTCCATATTCTTTTCTATTAATTGTTTAATAAGTGTTTTGTAAGCCTGTGAATTTACAGCTATGTTCATTGGCCATGATGCATTTTAATTGATTCCTACTTTTTAAAGAGAAACAGTAAAGTAAATCCTAGAGTTTGGCAAGTCAAACAAAATAAGATTTGAAATCACATATTTTGTTCCTATGGACAAAATATGAATACGGTATTGTTCTATTAATGAGAGACAGAAGAAGATAGAGACTGTTTCTGGTAATTGGAAAATTACTTTCAATTGGAAAATAATTTCACAAACCCTGATGATTCAACAAATATTAAAAATTAATATTTAGATGAAACTAGATTTTTTAAAATTAGGATTTGTAGACGTCCAATTAGAAATGATCCATAGATAGTTGCTTTATGTATGGTAACTGCAGTGAATTTATTATTTGCAAAACGTGGAAAAATGCAGAAGTACACACAACGGAGGAATGAAGTGTGAAGATGGCAGAATTTGCAAAAATGGCAAAATTGACTTGTTGGGATTAGGGACAAGATAATAAATACTGTTTTAAAAGACTGGAACCTTTTATGAACCTTTTACTGAAAAGGACATAATTAAGGTGATTTTTGGATTTGTTGATTAAAAGGAGTTGAATATGGGATAAAGGGAATTATATAATGTAATTCTAAAAATGAAGAAATAATTAAAAAATGAATCTGTTATAAAAAGATTGGAAGGTATATTTTAACTCTCTTTTTTCTTTCTTTGCACTTTTTCTATGTATTCTTTTAATTATGTAAGAGCTTTCAATAAACAATAAAATTACTGAATCAATTTGTTCAGTAAATCAAACATCTGGTATAATGATTCCAGCATGATTTTTTAAAACTGTGTTCTGTTAGAACTCTGGAATTCTATAAGAACTTCATAAAGTTTTATGATTAAAGTAAAAAAAATTACATGACAGTTAATTTTCTATCAGAGTTTTGGGTCTTAATCAAGGGTCCCATGGTTATTTTTTTTTTAATAGCAGATTCCTTCACCTGAAGACATTTGAAATCCCTTAAGTTGACATTGCCGATATTGAGAAACATGGATTTAGAATACCCAGTAGTCTGATGGCTTCCTGAACGTAAGAATATGCCATATAACGAAAACTCAGTTTTAGATTCCCTATCAACAAGGTGAAATTGCCACATGTATCTCAGTTCAACCTGGTTTATTTTATGGAATCAGGAAATTGGAAATAAGTCTATCTAATGCCAGGAGAATAAAGGAAAAACCACAAATGTCTGGCCAGCATTTGTGGGTTTTTTAAAACTCCAATGAGTGGGTGATTAGTTGCACTGGACCAGTTCTTTTCATTAAGAACTTTCTTCTTGTGTAAAAGAAAATATATCTTTCAATAACTAAGAACTTTAGCTCCAATCCTAGTTTATAGAAGCCAGTCTTTGTCCTCTTTGACATTACAGCGATTAAAGTCTGCAATGGGTAGATTGCATTAATATACTTTCCTTCTCTTTTCCAAATGAAACAAATCAACTTCTTTTAACTTTTCTTCATAGGACTTATCTTCTATACCTCTGACCCATTTTGTTATTTTTCTTTTATTTGTTCAGATGTACATTCCTCTTACATTGCCAATACATAATCCAAACAATGTGACTATTTTTGGTGTGCACAAAATGAAGGGAAAAAAGTTCTATTCTCTTGCTAGGAAGAAAACAATCCATTGCATATGCTCAAAATGAGTTGTATTCCTCAAAGAAATATTTTGAAAGTTAAACTCTAGAGACAATAGGAACGCAAGACCGTGTAGTCTGGAGAATGAAGAAACTTTAGCCCAGTTCCTTTCCAGGATCATCTTACGAAAATTCAGAACATAATATGTGTGTGGATCCAACACAGTATTAGTACATTGAATTCTGTGGAGGGAGCTTAATTATTAAAGGAAAATATATGAATCAAGCAGATTATGCAGAAGGTAGCAGGAACTAGATAGGTTTGAAGAAATTTCCTAAAGTAAACTCTAGTAGCCTTGTGAATTGGCATGATCACTTTACTCCTAAGCTGATCAGAACTGGTCTTTATCAGTGGCACAGCTATTTATGGTATGACAAAGTTAAAGTTAATATAGATTTTCAAAACCACTTTGATAGAAACGCCACCTTGAAAGTTTGGAATATAAAATATCTTCTAACCCAACCCCCTTCTCAGGCAGGAAACCCTAAATTATTTCAGACAAATGATTATCCAATCTCCTCTTAAAAACTTCCAGTGTTGGAGCATTTACAACTTCTGGAGGCAAGTTGTTCCACTGATTAATTGTTCTGTCAGGAAATTTCTCCTTAGTTCTAAGTTGCTTCTCTCCTTGATTAATTTCCACCCATTGCTTCTTGTCCTGCCCTCAGGTGCTTTGGAGAATAACTTGACTCTCTCTTCTTTGTGGCAGCCCCTGAGATATTGGAACACTGATATTAAATTAAGATTGACTCCCAAAATTCCTTTACGTTGGTTAGGCCAAGAGGCATTTTTTTCAAAGAGAAATAATAACCATGCATACCTGGTTGATGTACGCTGATTTATTGACTTTCTGTGAAGGAGAACTGAAATTAAAAACAGTGAAGAATGAAGAAGGATGAATATGTTTGAGACTGTATTATCAAATGGGCAAGAAACTTTGGTTATCATATAATGCTTGATCAGTAGAAGATTATGTGGAGTGAAAAACTGAAATTTGCATTGAATTATAACTAGAAGGAGAATTTATGTAAGATGATGTACCATTGAGTCTTATCACCTGATAAATTGTCAAAGATGCATAAGATGTCAAATGTTTGTTGGAAATGTAAACAATCTGAAGGCACTTTTTATTACTTCTGATGGACATGAAAGAATGCTAAGAGTTATTGAAATCAGATGTGTATTCTAACTCAGAAAAGTCTTAAACCAGAGGCTTTTCTTTTAGATTTGATGGACAAACAGATTGAAAAAAACATGATACTTTATTCTAATATATGATAACAGTAGCAAGGCAACTCTATGTGTAGCGATGGAAACACTCCCATATACCTACAATGGAAGAACAGATGGTGAAATTAATGAAGTTGGCAGAAATAGCAAAACTTCTCTGATTAAAAAAAAACACTTTATCTAGCTTCATTTCTACCTGGAAACCACTCTTGACTTTTTTGCTTGAAACAAAAAGAAATTAAATTTTAACCTTGGCTTTTGATTAGACATGTTTATGATAATAGATTTGTCCCATAGTTTAGTAATAATAGTAATTAATTTAATAATAGTAACTATTTGTCCCAGGAAAGGAGAAAAGGTTCTTTACAAATCATTGGTTGCTTTACTGAAATAATCATTCTGAGCTAAGGATATTTTGAGTTCCAGAATATTTTACAGAACCTTTGGTCTACATTTGCTTTTTTGCAGAGACTTCACACTAGACATTAATTTCCATGTGGTGACTGATTACTACCACCTCAGATGGTTGTGTGTGGACTTAATGAGTAAATGCTTTCCTGAACCCTCTGGAGAAATGCTAGTACAAAAGCATAATTATGAATAAGAACTACAAAAATATGTTTCCTTTCTGAAAAATTAATACTTCATTCATGGGCAATGATTCATTTATAGGCAACTGCATGACAATTACCTTTCTCTTTGTTTCTTGGATCTAGATCTGAAAACCCTGCTTTCCCACTGCTTTTTTGGAATATTTAATTTTTCAGTATTCACATAAATATCATCTGGTTTACAAAACAAACCATGAACCATTTTCTAAGCTCTGACTGTATATTGAGCAATACTTTGTACACTAAAAGTCATGTTTAAGAAAATCTTTAGATATAAGACTTTCAAATTCACTCATCACCAATACTTAATATCAGAAAAGCTCTGAAGAAGTTTCATGAGATAAGTTTGATTTTATTACCTTCAAAAAAAGAATTTTTTTTAAAACACTCTCACTTTATTCAATTTCAATATTATCTATTTTATGAGAAGAAAACCAATTTGGTATAATGGTCAAGACATCAGGCTAGAAACTGAGAGACCATGATTCTAGTCCCACCTTAAGTAAAAGCCAGTTGAGTAACCTTGGGCCAATCAGCTCTAAGAAGGTGGAAATGTCAAACCATTTTTGAAAAACCTTGCTAAGAAAAATAAGACAGTTGTCCAGGTCATCTCCAAGAATGAGACATGATTGAATGGAAGAAAAAAAAACTTTAGATGTGAAGAACTGTTGTGAAAACAGAAGTTTTTCTATTTCTGGTAAGTATGTTCCATCCCCATCTCCCCACCCCGTAAATTAGATTAGACATATTGCCTATAAAATCTCAGAAGTCTCATGATATGCAATTAATGCTCTCATTATGCATTCTCCGTTTTTTGTATTTAAAGGAAACAAACTAAGGAAAAGAATATAAACTGAATGAATAAAAAAGAAATGTTTCAGTCAATCTTAATTCCTGAATTCTTTTCTCAGCAACATTTTAAAAGTGGTTTGCCATTGCTTTCTTCCGATTACTAAGAGAGAATGACTGGCCCAAGGTCACTCAGCTGCCTTCATGTAAACTGGCTCCTTTATATAAATAATAGTTCAAAATTATCACCTTTTCCTGCATGCTTCTTTCTTTCTGCTGCATGCACTTCTTAAACTGATCTCACAGAAGCAGGATGAGTTGCTATGACCAAAGAGCTTTTCTGTCCTCAGAAAATCTACATATAACTCATCGAAGCTGGACAAAACCACATAAACCCAGCTTTCCAGTATGAGGCGGGAAATGCAATAACGTTAAAAAAAGAAATAGATTCACCACAGCTTAGAAGAAAAATATCATTTTGCATAATGATATAAATCCCCTTTTAACAGAAGTTTGTGAGTGATGGAACACCTTATCACAATTAAAACAAAGCTACCCCAGGTCTGTTTAAAGATGAACAAACACTGACATGTCACAGTTCTATATCCAAAGCTAAAATTATACTGGAAACCAATAATTTTGCATAACAGAAGCAGTGAAATAAGCTGCATGGTGCCACATCAGTATTACCTTAAATTATTTGCAAGTGCAACAGAGTTCTTAGAAATCTAATTATTTAATTTGAATTCCATCCACTAATTATTTGTATGTCTTCAGTTATTATAAGATTTCACAGGATAAATATATAAGCTGAACGCTAGAAACATACTTACCATTCAGAATTATTTCCCAGACCATTCGATATTCTGTCACAGCAAAATTTGAATCCTATTAGCAGTTTTAATTTTGCAAAATAAGTAGTTTCCTTATTTGCATAACTTATTGCTCACCAATCATCGAAAGAAACAAGAGACTCTTGAAGATGGTAATAAACCATCTTCTGGTCAATCTGTAAATCCAATTACAGATTCTGGTTTTTTGCACTTCTGCGTTTTGCATCTTTGCCCTGTAAAACAAATCCTTTCTTCTCCAAGTCACAATAGACCAAGTGTAATTATTTATTTAAAGATGAGAGTTCAACTAGTGCAAGGCCATTAAGTAGATAATGGAAAGCCAGCCATATCATTAAGTGGAAGGAAGTGGTAACCTTTGGACATTCTCCTCTATGGCCCTATATGTTCAATCCTTAACATTTTCTGTATATGGAATAGTAGTGATGGTTGGTGACAGTGTTGAATCTTCTTCATTTCAGTCACCATAATATTTTAGGAATATATCTGTTACTTCTGGCATTGGCATTCCACTCTGTGGGCAAATAGGGAGACTAAGACAAATCCCAAATGGTGATGTCCAGCTGTTTGGATCCAAAATGGAAAAGGTCCTTTGGAGGAGATTTAAGCTGGTTTACTGTATCGGTTGGCACCTCTTTAAAAAGGGCTATGCCTTCCTCCGGGCTTGAACAGTAGCCAGATGACTCTTAATCCTAAACTAAATATTTTCCTGAGACTGTGCAGCTCTTCTACAAACCGAGGAAATAAGTTACTATCAGAGGCAGCAAACACATCCAACCTCCATCTGCAGCACCTTCTGTACTTTGGATTGAAAAGGCTACATTCCATTCATTCCAGGATTGGACTTTCAGTGGCATGGGACTTTTGGAAACAGTCTGAGGCATCCAGGCAAAGAGATCGTGTCTGGAAGACCTCTTTTAATATCCATCAAGAAAGACTGAAGGAAAGGTGGCAGGAAAGCTATTGTTTGGCTCAGGCAGTTCAATCACATCCTGAATAAAATTCAGACTCTGAAACTCTGACTAGTAGAACTGTTCTTGCTTGAGTCCAAGCAGGTGTTTGTTTTTAAGCAGCTGAAATATAGTTGTGGTCTTACTTCCCTCAATAAAATTTAACTTCTCTCTATTTCCTGAGTCTGATCATAACAGATGTTTTTCATACTCGCATTCTTCCCAGTGTCTAAAAAAATATTGAAACATTTATTTATGGCTCTAGCCAATCTGGAATATGAATATATATATATATGTATATGTATATGTATATGTATATATCTTGATTTTCATCATTGTTGAGTGTCTTAGTAACAATGGGAACCTTACTATTAAGGGGGGGGAAAAGCAAAACAAAACAAATTCTGAAACAGCAAGTAAAAACCATGGTAAAACTTAATAGTGATAAAACTAATGTAATCATAGCATGACATCTTTTACAATAAGCAAAACTAAAGTTAACCACATTTAAGAAATAAAACCACACCGTTTAGACATTAATAGTAACAACTATTAATAAAATGGATTCTGGTGGCCTGGAAAGCTGATTAGCTGGGGAATTATTAGTATTTCCCAATACAGTAAAAATAATATAATATAAAAGTAATATACAGTAATATAACAAAATGTTATATTTTGTTTCAGGAAATCCTTCATTGTAGGGAGGGAATTTTTGTTTGATGAGGATACCCCTTAGTTTCCCCTCAAAACAGCTGTTGGAAGGGCATTAAATCTTCTCACTGAATCTGAGAATTGTCATTTGGCTTAGATATCTAGCCTTCTTGAAAAAAGGTGACTGAGTGCCCAAGAAGACATCTTTGGCAATGACAGTTGGCTCTGACTGAGCTTCCACATCCTTGGTTCACTGTTTAAGGGCTGGACCAAAGGCATTTTTTCAGGAGGCAACTGGGCTTTCCTGTTTTTCTTCAAAGATGTTTCACTTCTCATCCAAGAAGCTTCTTCAGCTCTGACTGGATGACAGGGAATGGAAGAATTTATATTCCTTGTGGACAGTTCATCATTTGCATTCTTTTAGAGAGTCATTGAGGCCACCTGGAGGTTTTTCTGTTCCCTGGGGCCACCTGAGTGGCACAAATGTGTGTGAAGCCTTCATGGCTGCAGGATGTTTTCCACCCTGTGTCCCTTCACTATTAGAGACAAGCATAGACTGTTGGGGATGAGTCTGTGTTGTCTGCATCTCAAACTGAAGTGCAAATGGTTCCTGTAGTCTGCATTTTTTTTTCTGGAAATCCATTCATAGGGTGTTCATCCCAAAGCTAAATGCACCTTTTGTGCAAAATCATGACCTGGATGGCTGAGAATCTCCATAGACATGATTAAGGGCTGCTACTAGGTATTATTACTCCAGAATCAGGATTGCATCAGATGAGAAATGATTGAAAAGTTAATAGTTCCAACAAAGTTCTATCCAAGGTAGGGGGAAAAACAAATTGATTAAAATTAGAGGTGTTAAAACAGTGTTGAAAATAACGTTAACCAATAGGAAAGGATGTATAACTAAATAGGAGCTTCTGTTTTGGTCATGTAAGCCTGATGATGCAAGATCACATCACGTATCTGATATTAACACAGTTGAGAAAGTCCAGAAATATTTCACAAGAAGAGTTCTACACTCCTATACTCGTTGCAGAATGCCTTATGCCACCAGACTTGAAATTCTAGACCTAGAAAACCTAGAACTACGCTGCCTTCGGTCTGATCTAAGTATAGTATATAAAATCATACATTGCAATGTCCTTCCGGTCAATGAATACTTCAGCTTCAACCATAACAATACAAGAGCACACAATAGATACAAACTCAAGGTAAACCGCACCAAACTTGATTGCAGGAAATATGACTTCAGCAACAGAGTGGACAATGTCTGGAATACTCTACCTGATTCTGTGGTTTCTTCCCCCAAACCCCAAAAACTTTAACCTTAGACTGTCTACTATTGACGTCACCCCTTTCCTAAGAGGTCTGTAGGGGGCGTGCATATAAGTGCACCAATGTGCCTACCGTCCCTGTCCTATTGTTTCTTTTATTTTTCTTATATGTATTCATTTCATGTATTCACAGCTATGTTTATCCTTTTAAGCGATTGACTAAATAACTAACTAAATAAATAAATAAATAAATAAATATGCCTTAGGAACACATCGTGGGATTTGGAATATATTTTTGAAGGGGCAAAGGAGCTACGTGGTCCCAACTTGGTTTCAAACAACAAACTTCACATCTGAATTTAGCCAGAAATACTTTTATACTTTTAGCATAGCAGTTATGAATAACACACTTACTGTATAGTGTAATAAAAAGTCTACAGGGCTGTTGCTAACTTCTGTGCCTTTGGGACAACATACTCCAGATGTACCTTGCATTTACAGGTAGCATGAAACATTATCCCTAAATACTTGAAAAATATGTTTTGTTTAATGAGTGCTTGTTCAGTTTCCAGACATTAATTTTAAGGTGCTTAGTAAATTCTAAAACTTTAGCGTTGTATTTTGAGCACAACTACACTATAAAGATCACTTTAAACCAGTCTAAGATAACAACACCTTCCTTATATGAGGACTGCAATGTCCTTCTGTCCTTCAGTTTTAGAGGATGCTAAGATTCATTATTTTTCTTGGCTGAATGAGAAGTGATACAGCAGTGTGCCAAGATGAATCATTGCCTAATTTCTCTGCTGTTATGAATTTTCTTGGTGCAATTTTTTTTAAATTACATTTATATGCAGCCCTTCTCCAAAGACTCAGGGCAGCTTACAATTTTTGGGATACAACCCAGTGTGCTCAGCAATAGCCTTCATTCCATTGTATATGCCTGCTTATTACTAAGCGGCATTTTTACAAAGTCAGCTTATTGCCCCCAACAATCTTGGGTCCTCAATTTACCTACCCCGAGAGGATGGAAGTCTGAGTCAACCTTGAGCCTGGTGGGATTCGAGCCTACAGTAATTGTAGGCAGCTGGAACTTAAATGCAGGCATTTAACAGCCTGAGCCACCAAGGCCCTTTGTGGTATTTGTCTACATACTGTATCTCATTTTTGAACTAGAGTTCTCATAAAGTTTAAGCAGAAGCAGGGCCCTATCTACAGTATAGTTCTTAAGGTTACTTCAGAATTTATACCTAGAGGTAAGGTCTAAAGGGAATCTGAAAGCATCATATAACTTGGATCCTTGTCTAAAGATATGTTGTTTGACTACATGCTGCAAAATTAAACCCAGTCTGAGAATTCATTGTCTGAGAATGCTTAGCATACATTTGCTTTTTATGTTAAGAAGGCTAATGGACTGATCAATAGCAGAGAGATCCAGTGGCTTTTTTATAGATTAAAATGATCAGAGCTAAATCCCACTGAAGTAACAATGGGATAAAATATAAAATATCCACAACTTTTAAAAATACTTTAACTGACATCTGGAGGATGTTGTTTCTCTGGATTTATCTTATTAATATATAGTGTTGGGTTCCTATATGCCAGGAAATGAAGGGTACAACCTAATTCCTTATGAACCCTCCCCACATGCAGTTTTTAAGAGTAATATCAAGCATGGTATCCTTCTGAATCATTTGGTAGAAGTGGGTCTTGGTTTACTGTGGCTCTGGTTTTGTTCTCAGTTTATGAACAAAAGATGGCCCTGGGGGGGACTATCTGGCATATAAACCAATGGACTCAAGGGTCCACCTTGTCTGCTTTGCTGTTTAATATTTACAAGCAGCTACAGTATTGGGAGAGACCCTCCTGAGCGTTGGAGTAAAATGTTATTAATATATGCTAATGATATTCAGAGCTATTGTTCTCCACCATCTAACTCAAAAAAAGGGGGAAGGGATTGTTTCCCTTGGTCGCTGTATAAATTTAATAATCAGCTGGAAGAAAGAAATCAGGTGAAATTAAATCCAGACAAAAAGAAGGTATTATTAGTCAGCAATAAAACAGACCCTGGGATTAGGATTCAGTCTGGAAGGGCTGTGTTCCTGCATGAGTAGTTTCAGTCTGGAATGCTTCTTAACCCTCAAGAGTCTCTGAATTCACAATTACATCTAGGGTGCCAGCTGTGATTGTCCTGAGCCAGTTTGATTGGGCAACAATTATTCATATTTTGATTACACCTCCATTTTTTTCCTGCAATAATGCTGTAAACCAGGTTAATCTTGAGGAGCACCAAGAAGCTGCACATGGTGCAAAATGCAGCAGTTAGGTTGCTAATGGATGCACACTATTGGGGGCATATTATATCTCTGCTGAAAGATTTGTACTGATGCTAATATTTGTAGACACCATTTAAAATATAGGTCCTTATATTGAAAGCTTGGAACAGTGTAGGGTTTAATGGCCAACTGTTTGCATACTAGACCAAGAAAGTAACTCCAAAAGAAGATAAAAACTGTTTTATTAAATTGGTTGTAGTAGCAGAATCTTGCACATCTGATCCCCTTCTCCAACTCTTAAACCTCTGTGAAACTAAGGAGGTGAACATCTGAACCCTGACATCCTCCCCTCAGATTATTTTGTGCCTGATTTGTGCTTCTTGCCTTATCACTCTAACATTGGATCTGGCTACTCTCTGTCAAGGGGAGCTTCTTTACTCTTGACGCCATCAGAGATCAGTTTCAGCCAGACTTCCTATCTTCTCATCAGCAGGAGAAGGCCTCTAGGAAAAAAGTCCTCACTTTCTGAAGTCTACTCATGCAGAAGAGGGTCTTATCTCTCCAGCTGTGGGTTGTGTGTGGGATTCTTGAGGATTTATGTTCTTTTAGGAATAGGGACAAGTCCTTCATGTGTAGATTTTCATTCCAATCTAAATTAGTTAGTTATTAGTTAATAATTAAGTTATTAAATATTATAAAAACATTATTGTAACTGCTTATATTTCTTATTTTACTAGCCCCTTGAGGATCAGATGAACAAAAGATGAGTTATAAATAAAAAATACATAAATATTTTGTACTATTGATGGCTAACAGTTAAAACCAACTTACTTAAATCACAAAAAAAAAGATTCCAAAAAAAATGAATAATGCAACATAATTTTACCAAACTAATTGCCTTTTTAAAGATGCCTGCCTAAGCTGGTAGGTTTTTGCCATCCAACAAAACTTTAGATATTTCTTCCAGCAGGCTTTTCATGGTCTCCTGACCACTGGAATCTAAGATGAAGTTTTAATCAAGTTATTCCTGTTACTCTATGAGGAAACCAATGTCCTTTGGGAAATATGCTTACTGTTTACAATCAAGAGTTGCATGGTTCAGTTGAAGCAGTTGCGCCAGGTTAAAAAGCCAACATGAATCACAGAAAACCACTTCAAGAAGGCCTGGTGAAAACATTCTCTCTAGTTTCATGGTGGGATAGCATGATTCAGCCTTTGGCAAATCTGTTTTTCTACTAGTGGTTTTTCCAATAGTTTAGTTCCAACTTTAAACAAAGTTGACAAAATATATTAAATTCTGTCAATATATCTCTAAATCAAAAGAGTAGACTCAAGTGGACTTTAGATATTATGTGCTGAGTCCAGTAATGTACTTAGACTTCTTTAGACATGTATTTTAGACTGCTGGATCAAATATAGAAACATTTAGCTTGAATTTATATACTTACTCCCTCACACACACACTCTCTCTTCTCACCTTGAGAGCTAAGCTCAATAAATTTGGAGATTTTTACGGCCATTCTAGCAGTGCCATTTTAGTATTAAAGATGGAAATTCCATGTATATAAGCTGAAATAGATATCTAATAGCTGGTGGCTATACCTTCAGTGGATACAAAGTTTTTACCCCAATTGTTCTTAATATTTTTAGAAAATTGAATAGTATAAACAGACTGTATTGGGGGGGGCTAGAAAAAATGAGGTAAAATTAGTACAGACCTACCTTCTCTTTCTTTTCAGCAGCACTTTGCAAATTCTATACTGTAGCACTTTTCATAGCCATTAGTGTTATTCAACTTTAGCATGGTATTTAATGGAATTTAAAATAATTTTAAGGGAAATATTATGTTAAAGTATTGCCTAAGCTTTGAACTAACAAGAATACTTTCAGAAATAATGTGTAATTTACTGTGTTTGTAGACTTACTTTAGCTTTCCTTTGCTTTACAGACTTGCAAAGTGTTAAGTTTGCATGAAGAGTCAGACGCGAAGAGCTTCAGTGAAGAGTTTATTAAGTGACTACAGCTTGAATGGACCCAACTTGGCTGGGCTATGGCTGCTTCTTATAGCCAGCAGCCGTAGTTGCCAGCCAATCAGAGTGCAGGGTTTTCCCGCACTATTTAAACCAATCCTATTTGACATTTTACAAGAACAATTCAAACTAAACCAATGACATTCAAACCTACATACATAACATCCCTCCCCACTAGGTTCAGTCCATACCAAACCCCAACCTATCTAATGTATTCTTTTAAATAGGTGGGGCTCTTGCGTGTACGTTGAGACCTTCGTGGTTCAGAAGTTTTAACATTCTCACCCAGTGAGAGAGGAAATGTGTCTGCTGACATTCCCCGACTGGGACTTCCTGTGAAAGAAGACCCTGTTTGATTGTTAGAATCTGGTCTCTCCTCCCAACCCATCTCCAGCCCAATGTCAGCACCCAAGTCAGGTAGTGATGTACAATCTTCCACTTCTAAGGATGGATTTTGGCATTGTGACAGGTTTTGGGATGGTTCCTGTCGTAATGGCTCATTATACATGGGGTTGATTCTTGTTTGCTGATTTTCCTCCTGTTCATCCACTTCCCCCCTAGAATTGACATCAGGTGAGGGAACTAGAGAGGAACAAGTGCGATGTTCCTGAGAGAACCTGGATCTAAGTTGATCAATGTGCCTGCTCCAGAGGAGTCCATCCTCTGTTTGCACCCTGTAAGAACGAGGGCCTGTGATCTGAGTTATCTCAGCAGGAATCCACAAAGGTTCACCTATAAGGTTCTTAGCATAAACAGAATCACCCACACTGAATGTGCGAACTTTGGAAGTGGAATCTAGTGGAGCGTTGGGTGCATAAGTGGGATGAAGGCGGTCAAGGGAAGACCTAAGTTTCCTACCCATCAACAACTCTGCTGGGGATAAGTTATTAGATGGGTTAGGAGTGATGTGCTGAACACTAAGAAGTTTTTCAACTTTCTCAGTGATGTCCCCAGGACCCAGTTGCTGAAGCTTCTCCTTGGTAAAACGTACTATGCTTCAGCCCGCCATTAGCAAGGGTGCCCAGGGGCAGTAAGGGCATGTCTGATACCCTGTTGTGCTAGAAAGGATTCAAAAATGTTAGATGTGAATTGAGGGCCATTGTCAGAGACAAGAACATCAGGTAACCCGTGGGTTACAAAAGTTTTTGAGCTGTTTGATGACAGCATCAGTTGTGGTGGATGCCATGGGGATTGCCTCTAACCATTTGGAATATGCATCTACTATAATAAGGAAGGTGTGCCCTCTGGTAGGGCCAGCAAAATCAATGTGAATCCTGGACCACGGGCCCCTAGGACATTCCCATTCCTGTGTGGGGGCAAGAGGTGGTGCAGGCCTGATTACCTGACAGTTGGGACAAGATGCAACCCAATTTTCAACCATTTTGTCAATACCTGGCCACCATACATAACTCCTGGCCAATCCCTTCATCCTTACAATACCAGGATGACCCTCATGTAACATTTCCAAAACCTCTCTTTGCAGTTTTGCAGGAATAACCACCCTGTTACCCCACAAAATACATCCTCTTAATACAGATAATTCAGTTTGCCTGGACTTAAAAGGTTGGGCAAGGTGAGGTAGATCTTGAAAAGGCCAACCTTTCTTAATCCAGCCTATAACAGGAGCCAACACAGTGTCTTTGGCAGTCTCTCTGGCAATTTCAGCAGCATGAACTGGAAGCTTGGCAACAGTTTCTAGGAAAAGGTGTGTGTTTCAGGTTCAAAGTCCTCCTTGTGGCAAGGAAGTGGGCAACAACTCAGTGCATCAGCATGTCCAATGTCCTTGCCAGGCTTGTGGATAAGTTTGTAAGAATAAGCAGCAAGAAATTCAGTCCACCTCAGCATTCTTGGTGACAGCATAGTAGGTGTAGGCTTGTCTCCTGCCACAATGCCTAACAAAGGTTTGTGATCTGTAACAATGGTAAATGTTCTCCCATACAGATATTCATGAAATTTCTTAACAGCTGCAACAATTGCCAATGCCTCCTTGTCCAATTGGCTGTAATTCCTCTCTGCTTTGGTCAAAGTGTGAGAGTAAAATGCAATAGGGGCTTCCCTTCCACTGGGAAGCCTGTGGCTCAAACCTCACCCCCCACTCCAAAAGGGGATGCATCACAAGTCAGTACAACAGACAAATTCTCAGAGAACTGTATCAGTACAGCATCAGACGTGATTAGTCTTTTAATACTGTTAAATGCTGATTGTTCCTTCCTGCCCCAGACCCAAACAGACTTTTTATCAAGTAATCTGTGCAATGGTTCAGCAATGATTGCCTTCTGAGGTAAGAACATGTGATAAAAGTTAATGAGTCCAAGGAAAGCTTGCAAATCTGTTTTGCATTTAGGTCTAGGGGCTTCTTTGATTGCTTTAACCTTGGCATCTGTAGGGTGGATGCCATGCTTGTCAATCATGTAGCCCAGGAACTCAACCTTGTCAGTTTTAAGAGTGCATTTTTCTTTCTTGACTCTTAACCCCACTTTCCTGAATCTGGTAAGGACTTCTCTAAGTCTTTCTTGTAACTGAGTGTCATTTCCAGCAGAGATTAACACATCATCAAAGTAAGGCACTACCCCTGGCAGTCCTTGGAGCATTCTTTCCATAAGGCTTTGAAAGATGCCTGGTGCCACGCTTACTCCAAATTGTAACCTTTTACATTTGAAACCACCTCTATGAGTCACAATGGTTTGGGCCTCTGCAGTGGCATCATCAACTGTTAGTTGTTCATATGCCTGGGCCAGATCCAATTTGGCAAAAACTGTACCCCTGCCAAATGAATGTAATAGATGATGCACCACTGGAACTGGATATGCGCTCTGCTGCAGCGCATGGTTCAGTGTCCCCTTATAGGCCCCACAGATTCTCACTGACCCATCAGTCTTGACTGGTGTGACTATGGGTGTCTCCCATCTGGATTGGTCAGTGGGCTCTAAAACCCCTTGAGCTATTAATTTGTCTAATTGTGCATAATTTTTTTCCTTTAAAGCAAATGGGACCCTTCTGGGCTTTAAACAAATTGGGGGCACCTTGGGGTCTAGGTTGAAAGTGATAGGGGTCCCCATATCCTTTGCTGAAGACCTGTGGAAACTCAGACTTCAAGGCCTCCTCCCATTCAGAGTTGCTCACGTGATCGATGCCAGTCACCTCGATGCCTAGTGGATTGAACCACTCAAGTCCCAGCAAGCTTGGGCGATCCTTGTCCACGATGGTCAGGGGCAAACGTTTGGTGTGGCCTTTAAACTTCACGTTGAATTCTCTTGTTCCAACTACTGGAATCTTGTTCCCTTGGTAGTCTTTAAGAGTCAGTGCTTGCTTCTGGAAATGTTTCTTCTGAATGTTGGGAAGTAGCCTGTGAATAGTGTCCCATGACACCATAGATAAATAGGAGCCTGAGTCCACTTCCATTTGGCAAGGCCTTCCTTCAATGAATACCTTCACATGTACTTTTCTGCTTCTCAAGGGTGAAGAATGACCAATGGTGACTGTTTGATGAGTTTCATTCTTCCCATTTGCTTCTGAGTTGCGCCCCATTTTCTCACTGAAGTTGTTGGGCTTGAATTCTTTCTCAGGAAATTTCTTCCTACTAGGTGGAGTTCTGGATGATTTGCAGACTCTTGCTAGGTGACCTCTTTTCTCACAACGTAGGCAGATGGTGTCTAAAAACTTGCATTCAGTGCGGGGTGGCCCCCCACAGCCTCCGCAATAAAATTCTTGCCTCTTTTTTCCAAGGTCTTTCCTTTTCTTCTCCATTCTGAGTCTATAAATTCCTTCCTCCACCTCACTACAGTCTGAATCAGAATCTATTTGCTCGCAATGGGTTGTTGTGGACTTTTCCACATCAGAATGGCTTGAGGCCTTGTTAATTTTCTTCATGGCTGCTGCTGAGGATTTGGTTGCTTCTGCTGAAACAGCTTCCTCTATGGCCTCCTTAAATGTGATCTTAGGTTTCACTAGTAAGGTCTGTAAGACCTTATCTTTAAGGCCTAGAACAAACCGATCATGCATGGCCTCTTCTAAGTTGGTAAACTCACAAGCACCCCGAATGTCCCTTAAACTTGCCACGAAGTCGTTAACATTTTCGCTTTCCCCTTGATCCCGATGATAAAATTCGTGTCTCTTAATGAGGCATGATACTTGTGCCTCATTATAATGTAATCATTGTAATGGGCTCTTAAAAGCTTTTCTAAATCAGGCCATTCCATTACCTTCAAGTCTGCAGCTCCCGCCAATGCCTTTGCCATCTTGAAGACTGCCGGACCACAGTGCGTGAGAAATACCGCCCTCTTCCACTTTTTGGGGATGTCGGCGAGGTCGTTTCCTTCCAAATGCATCTGGAAGCGATCCGCATACAATTCCCAGTCTTCTGCCGCCGGATCGAACAGGGCTGGGGGGGTGTTCAGCGCAGCCATCTCTCTCTTCTGCTTGTCTTCCGCGTCGACTCTTCTTCAGGGGAATCCCACCTTCATCGCCAGTGTTAAGTTTGCATGAAGAGTCAGACGCGAAGAGCTTCAGTGAAGAGTTTATTAAGTGACTACAGCTTGAATGGACCCAACTTGGCTGGGCTATGGCTGCTTCTTATAGCCAGCAGCCGTAGTTGCCAGCCAATCAGAGTGCAGGGTTTTCCCGCACTATTTAAACCAATCCTATTTGACATTTTACAAGAACAATTCAAACTAAACCCATGACATTCAAACCTATATACATAACACAAAGCTTATAAAAGTTGTAAAGGATTGGTTGCAAAGTTACTTTTTCATCATCATGAAAACTCAGAATGGTCACCGTACAAGGCACTTATTAAGCAAGTACTACTTGTAACCTTCCTCCATTTTTGCCCATCCTTCTTTTATAATTCGTTTCCACAAAATGAATTGTAATGGAGGAGAAAACAAAACAACAAGTCATTAAAAAAGAGCACATACTCCACTATTAACAATCTTATCTGGACTAGAAAGATTCGCCCTGTTTAAGGATTCGCCCATTTAAGACAACAGCTAATTTAAATGTCTTCTTGAAATATTAAGACGGGGTGTCAAACTCAAGGCCTGCAGGCTGCATCTGGCCGGCAGGTGCTTAGATCTGGCCCACAGAGCTATCCTCAAAATAGCGATGGGCTGGCCCACGGTGCCTCTGCAAGCGGCCCCCCTGAGCTCAGTTTTCTCTGGCAGAGGATTGCAGGAGGCCATCACATCTGGAAACGGAGCTCAGGAGCCCATTTTCATTGGCAGAGTGCTCAGGCTACCACAGGCGCCCCCGACATGAGTGACATTGAGTGGCTATGCCCATTTTGGCCAAGCCCCCCGCCCCCTGAGGTCAAACACAACCCTGAACGCGGCCCTCAATGATATCGAGTTTGACACCCCGTATTAAGATAGTTACAGAAAAACTGTTTCCAAAGCAGATTTACATGTGAATTGTGGATCATGGTTACATGTAATAATGCAACATTTGTGTTGTTCAGCATTTGCATCTCTGCTGGATATGTAATCAGCCACATACTTGTGAATGTAATTCCTGTGTAAACTAAGGAAACAGACATTGTGCATACGGAAGCACAGCTGGATAACATTTCTGATGTATTGTAAAAAGTGCAAAGTGTACATTTGATCATCATATAAAACAGTCTGCAGATGGGCAGCATTCCTATTCTTTTTGTAGTAGTCTTTTCTAGTAAAAGATGTTGCAATCCCTGAAATGGTCTTAATAGTCTTCCTGACTTGAGCAGTGAATCAAATGATTAAATTTGTTGTCAGTTGACATGAGTTAACTACAAAACCTACCTGGCCACAAGGAATTACTTCAATCATATCCATGTTGTACCAAGAAGTTATGATTTATACATATCTCACCACAAAATTCTTCTTGCTCTCCAAAGGCTTCATATATGCAGCAGAAAATCTGTAGCAATATTTTTAAAAGTCATTAAATGATTGCCACACAAATACATCATACTTTTTTCAACTTTGCCTAATACTGACCTTGGCAGCTGTTCTTCAATTTTTTCAATTGACTAAATTCAGCCACTTGATGAAATCAAGGTTTTGCCTGAAAGGAATGTTCTGGATGACTCAAACTGCAGACATTTAAGAAAATAAAAAACTCTACATTCCTTCTGAGTGAGTCATAGTGTAATTCTGGTTTAGTCTATGGCCAGAACAAAGTTACCATTGTAAAAGATAGGATTTCCTGATCTTCAGCTACTGAACAGTTCTTTCCCGGCAAGGTCCAATTCTATTCTCCAGAAATGAGATTTCTAAGAGAATATGTTTTGTTTTGTGTTGGTTTTTTTTTTAATTCTCTAGGGGAACCAATTTGTATGTTGAAGAATGCTTTGTTCTGAAGTATTTTCATTTCAATTATCTCATAAATAAGTTAGAAATAAACTACACTGAAGAATGAATTGCCTCTTCCAATTAATTCAATAGTTAACCAACCAAATAACTAAAATAGGTTGATTATTTATATTATACTTTAGTACTTGGAAGTAGAGTACAGACCACTTGGAATATAACCTAAATCAGTGGTTGCCAACCACTAGGCCAGGGCCTGCTGGTGGTCCACGAGAAAATTTTGGTGGTCTGCAGAGAAATGTCACCCTGAAAGCACACCCCAAAGCACTTAATCCAGGCTGTGCGGGAACACAAGGCTGCGCCGCTCACATGCCCCGTGGGAACACAAGGCTTGCATCGCTTGCACTCTGAACAACATGAGGGGAGGGGAGGGGGGAAAGAGCAGACTGGGGGGACTTATCCCATTCACCCCACTTGCCTGGCCTGGCCACTGGGCTGCTTCTTTCAACTTCTTCTCCTTTTGGCTGCACGGAAGGAAAGTAGCAAAGGTCTTTCTTTCTCTCTCCCAAACTCTGCCAGAAATGAGTCTTGCAAGGCATCGAACTCCAAGAGGCTGCACTGGCAAAGACTCATTTCTGGCTCAGTCTCAGTCTCTTTCTCCCTCTCTCCCTCCTTCCCCCCCTCTCCTTGAGAACAGAGCTGGAGACGGTATCTGACGCAGCCTTGTGTTCCTGCGCAGCCTGGATTAATTGCTTTGGGGTGTGCTTTGGGGGTGACATTTCTCTGCGGACCACCAAAATTTTCTCGTGGACCACCAGTGGCCCCCAGCCCACTGGTTGGCAACCACTATTCTAGATAATCCAAGATCTATGGGCACATAGCATGTAAAGTCTGAAATCATGTGTAGAGGAAAGGAGGAATGGGCCCATCATCAACTCTAGAATCTAACTGCAGTGAGTAGTACTTCAATCAAAATGTGAAGATAAGCATCAATTTCTCAAACACATTTCTCTGAAGTTTTTCTAAGATCTCAAAAAAAACCCTGAGAATTCCATCAATTAGTGCATGTCAGTAAAATAAATATATATATATATATGCCTCAGACTAAGATGAATAAGAAAGGAATATAGGGCATTCAAAAGCATATAATTATTTCGTGTTGCTTATTCAACACATCACAGTTACACTCAAAGGTTTGAATGGCATTCCCATTGCAATTCAGGTGGTCTGTACTCTACTTCCAAGTACAGGAAGGGACATTGGAGGTCTTCTAGTCCAACTCCCTGCTCAAGCAGGAGAACCTATATAATTTCAGACAGGGGGCTGTCCTGTCTTTTTAAAAAACCTCCAATGATGAAACACCTACAAGGCAAGTTATTCTACTGGTTACTGTCCTCACCGTTAACAAGTTTCTCCTTAACTTCAGGTTGCTTCTCTCCTTGATTAGTTTTTATCCATTGTTTATTGTCTTGCCTTCTGGTGCTTTGGAAAATAAGTTGACCCCTTCTTCTTTGTGGCAGCCCCTCAGATACTGGAGTACTGCTATCCCTAGTCCTTCTTTTCTCTAGAGTGGTCTTACCCAATTCCTGCAACTGTTCTTCATTGGTTTTTGTTGCCAGGTTCTTAATCATCTTAGTTCTTATTCTTTGCACTTTTTCAAAGTCTCAACATCTTTTTTGTAATGTGGTGACCAAAATTGGACGCAGTATTCCAGGTGTGATCTTACTAAGGATTTATAAAGCTGTACTAATACTTCATGTGATTTTGATTCTATACCCCTGTCTATGCAACCAAGGATTTTATTAGCTTTTTTGGCTGCTGCCTCACACTGTTGCCTGATGTTTAAGTGAACACTCACTCGGATTCCATTTACTGGAATAATTTGGCTGGAAAGAGGAACTAACTGGCTGTGGCGGGGAGAAACCTACATTTTTGCAGCCCTCTCATAGTAGATTGCTTCAGCAAGAATTAACTCCTGGCATATAGGCTGAGCCCCTACTTGACTTCAAGTACTTTGGGTTGGATCCAAAATTGCAGGGTTTGATAGTTCTTTGAGAGGTGTTTTTATTTGATAAAGATCTAGGTACAGTAAGGGATATGTTAGAAACCACAAGGCAATCCATCATCTCTAGGAATGAAACATTCTAATTGTTTTGATTTGTGGTACCTAAATGTCAGAGGAAGGTTAGAAGGAAGTAAATGCTATATTTTCTTCCTGACAAGGTGATGTACCCAAGCCCAAGATACAGCTTTCCTTCATGTAACTAGTACTGCAACTTTTATTAATACCATAATTCATAGGCAGGAAAGATAACAGATAATCAGAGTTGAAAGGGACCTTGTAGGTCATCTAGTCCAACCCACCACCCAAGTGGGAGACCCCACACCATTTCTGACAAATGGCAGTCCAATCTCTTCTTGAAAGTCTCAAGTGATGGCACTCCCACAACTTCCGAGGGCAAGGTGTTCCATTGATAGACTTCAGGAGGAATATTGTTGGGAGTATGAATGAATGTGTAGCTAAACATGTATGCATCAACTGTTTCTGCATCTATACATATGTGTCAGAATGTGTCTTTATACATACATGAACATGTTAGACTTCAGTGGAAAGCAGACTCTAAGAAGGCATTAAAAATATCATGTTTATGTATTTGGGCACCAATGGTGGAAGAGTTCAATTCAGGGGCATTTGCTGATGGTTTTCCTTTCTTCCTCACCCTCCATCTTTGGAAAGAGACAGTGCATTTTATAAAATAAATTTGCAATTGGTGGGAAGTTCAGTAAAGTTAAATCCTAAAAAAGGGTTAAAGAGAATCCTTTTAAACTTAGAATGATTTTGATTTTTTTTTAAATGTAGAATAGTATTTTCTACAGTGTGATATGTTCCAACTGCAAAAAAACTTTTCTATGACAGAGGAAGAAAAAACTAACCATTGTTGAACTTAATTCTGCCTAGGGACTTTAAGAAATTCTCACTCTGTTGTAAAATTGCAAATGAGTTTACTTTAACAAATAAAATAAAACCCAACCCAATCCAAACCTTATAAGAATAAGCAACATAAGAAATTAGCTTTTCTACAAATTATTAAAAAACTCAAGTGTAACAAATTGTGTTTCTAATTGTATGAATATCTGGCTAGCTTTGCAACAAGGCAGTATAATACTCTGGTTTATCCAATAAGCCAAATTGACATTGATTAATAGCTGGAACTCTTCTTTCATTTCTTTTTCTTCTTCTTTCTGTGCTTCTTTTTCTTTCTTAAAACTAATGAAAAACTCTGCTTTCTAATACATGAGAGTGAATCTTTTTTTAAAATTCATATTTATATGCTGCCCTTTCCAGAGACTCAGGGCAGCTTACAATTTTTGGGGGGAACACAACCCAATGCCCTCAGCAATAGCCTTCATTCCATTGTATATGCCTGCTTATTACTAAGTGGCATTTTTACAAAGTCAGCTTATTGCCCCCAACAATCTTGGGTCCTCAATTTACCTACCCCGAAAGGATGGAAGGCTGAGTCAACCTTGAGCCTGGTGAGATTCGAGCCTGCACTAATTGCAGGCAGCTGGAACTAAGTGCTAGGCGTTTAACAGCCTGCACCACCAAGGCTCATAATCTTCTCTTATGTATCCCGCAGACTATGGTATGCATACTTCTAGGAAGTCACATGGCCTCTTTCCTCCAGTTTTTAGGAAAAGCTTCTTTTTCACCAAGCTTTTCATTACTAGTTTAATTTTTATTTTAGTTATATTAAATATAGTGTTTCTTGACTTTCATTCCCTTGTTTTTATTCCAATGCTTTATCATTCTTATTTTTAATTTTTATAAGCAGCTATGAATGTTGCATAAGCAAAAAGGCAGGGTGCTTATTTAATAATTAAAAGTATCAATAAATGACAAGACTCGTGTGCTTTTGTTGTAAAAAAAAGCAGATGAGCTGACTAGTATAGGAATGGCTTGGCCAGCTGTGCTGGACAGTGGTATGGGTAAATTCCTCTGAATATGATAGATTGGTCATCTACCAAAGTCTCAAAGGCAGAATGTCATTTAAAACAGAATAAAGAAATGGGTAGCTAGAATAACAGTTCTCAAAGTACAGTGACCTCTTTCTTTTTTTGCACTGTCTTGCATATTTTTGTCTTTTCCACACTTGGCCAAGAAATAGTATTGAGTAACTGGATCAGTGGGCCAGATGGATTTTTTTTTAATATTTAGAGAATTCAAGTCCAAATCCTCATGAGCTATTAACCCAAAAAATACAGGGTATAGATAAAGAGTTCAGGAATTTCTCTGTGTTGCTGTTTTATCTATCACTCTATCTGCTCTTTGCTTAACATATTGAGAGTCTGAAGAAAATTTCTTCCCAGATAGTCACGGAGAACATGCTCTTCAACATTTCTCCTGTCAGGATGTTGACAGCTATGCGCTATTCTGTTTCTATACTTACAATGTGTTTCTCATAAATAAAACTCTTTTCTGTTATAAAACCTGCTTCCTTGATCTATGCTTAATCCATGCTTTCTGTTATAAAACCTGCTTTCTTCATCCTAAGATTCCCAGTCTCAGAACAAAATCAAATACAGTGCTTCAATTTCTAACATATATAATACCCAAAAGACCTTTGAGCACCAGTGTTTTCTTGTAGCTTTGAAATGGGAAAAAAAGAGGCATTATATATACTGTCTGCTCTATACTTAAGCTCTACAAAATGAAATTTCTTATTCTTCACTAATAAATACATTTCACTAATAAATACATTTTGGCTAATGTTTGTTGTGTAACTAACAACTGTAATTTATTAGATTAACTAAATTTGGAATGTTGCATATCCTTGCTACATTCAGACAATGAACATTTGTTGATGGGTTTGGGTTGCTTCCATTCATCTGGATTTGGAAACAGAATTCAGCCTTTCTAAACATTAAAATAATATGATGAACCCTTCAAAATACAGGTTGTATTTTGCTCTAGTTGGGTTTCTTTCAACTCAGTCAAGGGGAATCAGCAGTGAATCTTGCAAAATTCTAGGAGCCAGAGGCCAATATCTCAGCAAAATCAATGTGAAGAAAATATAGTAGATGAAAATGTAGCATTTTTAATAGTTTTTATGAGCCAACTAATTGTATGAAACTCCCTTCCTGCCATGAAATTGTGCTGTGCTTTCAAATATGCATGCCAATGCTTACTCTGAAGGGCCTGTTTAATCTTGAATCCAAAGCACAGCACGTTAATAATACTGGTTTATGCAGTCTGCTAAGTCATAACATGGTTGGATTTGGCTTAATGCATATGAATTCACCCATTATGGTGAAGAAATCATATTTTTACATCTGCTACACTAGGTCAATTTGGCCAATAATGGTTAATCTAACAAATCATAGTTATACTTGCTATTGTCCACTTTGTGGACTCAGTGTGTAAACCAGAAATCCACTTACTTTATGGGCACATGCACAGAAATGCTTTAACACTGCACAATTTTTCCCCCTCTTCCATCTCTCAGGTTCTGGAAAAAATTATTATGACAAAATTAAGGTAGAGGATGTCATTCACTGTGGGGTTTTTTGTTTATATAATACCCATTACTATATGTTTATCTGCTTCTCAAGAGGAAACCAACTCAAAAATTAATTAATGAGCTAATTTATAGGCTGAGTTCTATAGAAAGATCATGTAATCTATTTTATCCTCCACTTCCCCCCCCCAGATGAATGAGTGTAGAGGATGGTATAAATTGCATTATAGTGTCAATTTATAGGAAGAAGTGGCAGTGAAGATCTGAAGAAATAATGTCAAGAAGTGACAATGAGAAATGGAATTATGACAATGCACAATATCAAGGATTTGAAAAAAAATACACAAAAAATGCATTCTATTTATAGCCCACAATCTCTGGGTTCAAATGTTGGATCTCTAAGCACTATATGTGCATAACATAACCTCCTGGTGAGCACTGCAACAAGAAATATGTACTAGTGTAAGAATATTGAAGTTCAAATTAAATGCTTGTATTTGTAATTGTAGTACAGGAAGATAGGAAAAATATGAGAATCAATGTACTCTAGTGGTTAAGGCATTGTATTGGAAGATGGAAGATCTAAGTTCCATCACAGAACTTTACTTAATGACTTTGGGCCAAATTCTGTCTCCAAGTAGATCTGTTGCTGTGTTGATAAAATAAGAAAGCTGCCTATATACTATGATTTACACTTTGAGGAGAATTGCAGAAAGTATGTGTGACTAATAAAACAAATAATGATAAATCTTAATCTGTTAGGAAATCTTTAAGTATAAAGAGGAACCAGAAATGTGACCAATCATTTAATAATACCAGCAGAAAAATGGCTTTTCCTGAATCTTATATACCTAAATTCTGCTCCTGGAGGAAGAAATTTAGAGTGGATTTTGCGTAGAAGACCATTGAGTTCTGTTCAGTTCTAATGCTAACAACCAACTGCTGTGCTAAGGATTCTTTCATGCAATCATCCATTCCTTTTCCATCTGACTCTTATGGCTTCCAGTCATAAGACCTAAAGTCTCATTACTTCTGACATAAAGTACCAGATGATGATGGTGGTGGTAGTGGTGGTGGTTGAGAAAGTGGAGAAAGGGTTTAATCACTTCCTTCCTGATACATTTTATATTTCCTCCCACTGACACACACATTTTGGATAGATTTTCCTTCTTTTGTCTCTTCTTGTTCTTCATAGTTGCCAACTATTTCCCCCTTCACATAAGAAAAAGTCCCACTGGCAAGGAGCTGCTTTCAGGCTACTCCACTGCCTGACATTTGGTTGCAAAGTCTATATTTGATATTTTGATCTGGCATCTAATACACGCAATAGAGTGTATTAGTGGTGGCCTGGAGTTGAAGCTCTTGCCACACAATCATGAGGCTGATCCTAGATAGTGGCAGATGTTTTTCTCTCTGGGTGCAAAGGGAAAATATCTGCTGCGAACTTTGTGTAGGTGTTAGGAAGGGCATCTGGCCAGTAAATGCTCAAGCTCCATTCAGCTGCCCCAATTCCACCCCAATTTCATCCAGATACAAGGGATTAAAAAAAGGGGGGGGGAATCTAGTACACCCGGTAAGAAAGATTTGAAACCACTTCTAAAAAGTGATTGCAGAAATAGTGTTTGCTTTGACAACTTTTCCCAGTGTGAATTAAAGATACTTATATAAAAAATAATATCTCATATGCTCCTGTTACCAAATTCTGCCTTACCCAAAGCTGTCAGCATGAAACATATTTTCCATATCTTAATTCACAAAGGGAGTTGTAAAACATACCACTGCATAGTTTTGTATAACTGTGGAGGTTAAAATCCATCAGTGCTAAGGAATGCCAGGTATTTACACATCTGGATAACTTTTTAAACGTGTCAGAAATTTTATATATTAAATATTAAATACTTTTGGAATTTAAAATGCATGGGATTTATTCAGTATATGTTATCAACTTCATACAGAATAAATTTGTAATGAAGATGAATGAACTTACAGCTACAAAGTTATTGATACTTTAATGGTACTATAGAAAAGTAAATATGTGGCTAATAGATACATCCAAAAATAAGGAAATAATGGAGAATTCTACATACATGGGTTATTTCAATGAACAAATAAAAATGAAGTTCAGTGTTACATTAATTTTTCAAGGAAGACACATATTTTACATTGCAGTACAAAATATCTACATATTTAGTCAAATGAAATACATGTCCCAAAGATGCCAATGTAGTCTGTATTATAAAATTAAAGTTAGTGCTCAGTTTGAGAGCTAATTCCTCCAGAGAGTTCCAAGCAGATGTTGGGAAACTGCCAGCTAGGCTAGAAAAAAGGCTTAAGTGAGGACCTAGCTTGGAGTTGTTGTGTAGCTGCAGCATAAGCTTTTCCTTCCCCAAGATCCATGAAGATTTGTCTGGTTGCTCCCAGGGGAAGGCAAGCAATCTGGTGTGATTCTTGTAACATGTCTGTAATAATGAAGTTACTGTCTTTGGCTATATATGAGAAGCTGTGACTGCTTGCTCTTGCTTGCTCTTGATCACGGAATCTCTTTCAGCTCCTAAAAATGTATTTTCATCATGTTTGCTATCAAACCTTTCCTTCCTGGGACATCCAGTAACAACAAAAGAATATCCCACCTCTAGTTAAGAATTTGTAATTTTATAGTATCCAAGCATATGAACAGTTAGCACAGGGGTTTAGTAACTCTTTATAACAAACTGTGAAGTCTTAGCCCTATGACAATTCCCTCTGTCCTTTGCCCTGCCCTTTTTTGGTCTCTCTCATTTGCTTGACAAAAAAGTCATGTAGGTTCCCTCCTTTTGGAGTGGGCATCTAATTTGTTTCTCAACTTCTTCTCCTCTAAGCCTTCTAAGGGATGCTATTCCCAGTCCTTCTTTTGACAGATGAATCTTCCATCAATTCATATTCTATTTTGGCCACATCGGCAAAGGATGCTTTGGGTTTCTTTACACAACATGGCACAAAACCTGTACCTTCTCTCCAGTTTCTCTTGCTCATTAGTGGTCTTCCTGCAAGCAACTGGAAGTCACTTCTCCCAATTTTTTTTTCAAATGACCTTCCTTTTTTCTTTTCCTTTCTCCCTCTTTCCATATCCAATACTTAGGTCTTAGATGTTTCTGAACTGTTTCTCAGCCACCGCCCAAAGTAGTTTCCTTTTTTTCATTTTGTTTCCCCTCTCATTTATTGACCTTTAGGGATGAGGCTAGTTAAACTATAACCTGGAGCTAGCAAGTTTTGCAGGCAGGAAGGGCTTCCTATATAATCCCAAAATCTGTTCCTCTATTTACCTTCCATCTGACTATTCTGCTTCCTGCTTCCTGTAATTTAGTTTTGTAGCTCAACAATATTAGCCTTTCCTGTCTTTCTTACTTGAAACTTCTTACACTAAGGGATCAGTATCTGTCTAAAAGGAGTCTTTGTCAGTACGCATACAAAATATGTATGGATCCCTTGAGGAGAACTGGGATTCCAGTTTAATTAGGATCCCTGTCACCGTTTAGAGAAAGCTACACATTAACAAGAGAGTCACCTTAACCCATCTTGTAACTTGGGCTGGTCTGTGCTTAATAATCCTTTTCACATGCTTGGTGCCTCTACATAAGAAGTGTGGATTTTATTTGTTTAAGTTCTGCTTGCAAAAAAAATTGAATGCGCTAGCGTGTACAGAACATATGTATGTAAAACTTATATACATTCAGACTTCTCACAAATTACATTGAACTTCCTTTAAAAATGTACAGGCTAAAGTTGGCAAGGCAACAGCCAGCATCAGGAAGACATTCTCCTAATTTCTTTTGGAGATCATGTCTAGATTTCTTCCCTTCATATGAGTAAGAACCTGAATTGCTGAGAATATTGGCATCTCAGGGTTCAATTGTGAGGTCCTTGGTGCTGCCTGAGCTTGGTGGTTTTCTTCCAGACATTACATTACCCAAATAGATAACATCATCAGTGCATTCTGCAAGAAAACCCTCAAGCTCAGAGAGCACCAAGGACCTCACACTGAATGCTGATGTCAACATTCCAGGGAACCTCCATTCCAATCAGTAACTCCGAGACAAGCATAATGTCACACCGTATGAAACACTGGATAAATTTGCAATAAATCACGTTACTCACAAATCATGAAACACGGTGATAAAGTTTAATGCAGGCTTCCAGATGACAAGCAGTAGCAACAGTAACAGAGATCAGTTTAAAGTCAGGTTTGAGAGCAACAGCCTCTCCAGCTGACTTTATAACAATTAACACAGCATAACCCTGTAATTTAATCCACGCGCTCTAATTAACACACAATAGCACTGCCATTACACCCCCGTGATCCAATAAACATATAACAACCCTATCATTACACCCATGCGCCCTGCAATCACCCCCACGCACCTCCACCCCATGCCTAAATGCTCCCTCTACATTCTAACTCCAGCGGTCACCAACCGGTGGGCCACAGCCCACTGGTGGGCCGTGAGAAAATTTTGATGGGCCGCAGAGAAATTTCACCCCCAGAGCACCCCCCCAAAGCAATCCAGGCTGTGCAGATACACAAGGCTGCGCCGCCCACATGGCTCGCAGGAACTCTCCCGCCCACTCACTCCTTACCCAGCAAACTTGCCTGCTAAATTTCAATTTTTCCTTTTTCCAACCATCATCTGTTCTGCTGTGCCGGGAGATTTAGATTAGCTAGGAAGCAGAAAATGATTGGATTTCTTGCTTTCTAGCTAGTCTTTAGATCTTCAGCTCCGCTTTTAAGTACAGCCGAACCTCCCTTAGGACTGAAGGTTTGCCTGCAGGCAAATTCAGTGAAGACTCACAGCAAGCAAATTTGACAGACTGAGCTAGCCGATGGCAGATAGATAGATCACTGAATGATTCTGTGACCAACTCAATCTGCCTGCTTTGCCTGATTTTGGATAAAAGTTGCTCTTTTTTATAAAAAATTCAATATTTACATACATGGTGTGTTGTGAGTTAATTTTGCGAGTTTGCTTGCTAGCAAATTTTATGAGTTTGCTTGCAAGCAAATTTTATGTGACAGACTGAGCTAGCCAATGGCAGATAGATAGATTTCTGAATGAATCTATGATTCTGTGAGCAACTCAATCTGCCTGCCTGCTTTGCCTGATTTTGGGTAAAAGTTGCTCTTTTTTATAAAAAATTCAATATTTATATAAATATTTATAATATTTACATACAGGCCATGCCCAGACAATCACATGACCACCAAGCCACACCCACAAATTAGGCCACACCCACAGAACCAGTTAGTGGTCCCTGGGATCTAAAATTATGAGTTTGGTGGTCCCTGAGGTCCAAAAAGTTGGCGACCCCTGTTCTAACTCTGCCTTAAAGAAACAAATCATTCTGACAGTCTGCAGCATCCAGTTTCACTCCTCCCCCCCATCAAGACCCCGGCAGGGAAGATGAGCACGGCAACCGTATAAGCACAACCGCATTGCCACCCCCATTAATGACGCCCACAGGGAGGAACGAAGCTGTCAGGGAAGGACAAGACATCGTTGGGACAACGGAGCCACCAGGGAAGCGCAGAAGCGCAGAACATCAGCTGGAGAGATGCAGGCAGGACGTCAGTATGAAGGCGATGAAACATGGCAGCCTGATACTCAGCCACAACGCCACCTCCACTCAGCACAGCAGGGCGACAGAGCGCCGCACCTCAAGACATTGTCAGGACTGGAGCCTGACATATAATCTCAAAAGTACCTTTATTAGAATAGCACCTGGCACATCTGTGAAATTTCAAAACTAAAAGTTTCCTGGACTTCCCACCATGTCCCAACCTACAAACCATTCCCTTTTCACTCATCATCACATCACATGAACCAATCCCGAAGTAAGTTCCTTTTTGTTTCTGCCCCACACTCTATGACCTTGAACTAACAAAAGAATTCTATTTTGTCTACTTAGAGCCACTCAGTAAAAATCACCCCCTCCCACTTTCTCAAGCTATTTGGCAGCAATGAATAAGGATTCCAAAGCTGACAGCTGAGTTTAGTAGATTATTCCTTGTTAACTGGATTTATTCCTTGATAACCAGACTGAATATTCCTGCAAGACAGCAGATGACATTATGTGCAGTGTGAAATAGAGCTTCCCAGCGCTTGTCAACTTTTTCTCAGGATCAGTTTTAAAGATGGTCTGCCACATTTTTGATGCTATATGCTAGCAGCCTCATTCCACTTTGGATGAAGCAGAGCCCATTTCTCTTGTCTGACTTCAGTTTATCCCAAAATATTTCCCTAAATAATCTAATACTGGTAGTTTATGTCAGGCACCAGGACCTCATCTGTGAATTGAGACTTTTTAGTTCTTTCTTCTGGTTAGCTCTGTATCTGGAACAAATAGTATTTTTGAGATTGCTACCTTGGCACTCCTAGACTTCAATCTGATATGTAGTAACCTTTATCTGACTTCAAGAACTGATTGGCTACACTTCCAGATATCATTGGTGCAAACATGGATCAAAATGTTTGCTTGCTCCCCAACATTATCTAGCAATTATCACAGCTCAAGATCCCTCTGGATAATAGAACTGCATTGGCATTTTTGGCAGCTGGAGCACACTGCTGACTCATACTTAAGTGGTGATCCACCTAGATCCCTCACAATTACTACTATTTTATTTATTTATTTATTTGATTTGTCAATCACTTACAAGATAACAGGTATAAGTATAAACATAGTTTTGAATACATGAGATGGATATGTATAAGAAAAATAAAAAGAAACAATAGGACAGGGATGGTAGGCACGATTGGTGCGCTTATGCACACCCCCTACAGGCCTCTTAGGAAAGGGGTGAGGTCAATAGTAGACAGTCTCAGGTTAAAGTTTTTGGGGTTTAGGGAAGAAACCACAAAGTCAGGTAGAGTATTCCAAACATTGACCACTCTGTTGCTTAAGTTTTGAAGTATTGAGCCAGGTATCCCCTATTCTATACTTGTGCATTTGTTTTTTCTTGCCTTTTGTCACAACTGAATTGCACTTATTGGATAGGGTCCAGTGTTCAAGTCTGTCAAAATCCTTCTGTATCTCTCTTCTAAAGTGTTTGCTATCCCCCCACCCCCCCAGCTTGGTGTAGGCCATAATTCTCCTTCTATCCCGTCATCTAAATCATTTAGGGAGATTTTGAAGAATCCTGAGCCTAAGAATTTTGGTATATGTTCCTCCTCTTAAAACATTGAAAAGCAGAAGTTCTAAAACTATTTTTTAAGGAGCCCAACTTGAACTACATCATGATTTATATCTTTTGAGGTAATATTTAGTTCACTGTTTTTTTCCTTTAGTTTTTCTGTAGCACCCAATTTCTTCCACTTCAGGTGGTTTACCATTCAATCAATATTTTAAAAAGGAATCTTTCAGGTTCCTATGTATATTCCCAGAGTTACTGTGTGACTTAAGGATGGACTTTTGAAGGCAGAGGTAAAGATCTGGAACACAATTAGTAATTATTTGATTAAACTGAAATGTGACACTCACATATTTAGCTTTTCTTATTCTAATAGATTTCCAACTTTCTTGTCATCACCTTTTGAAAACTAGTCTCGCTGTACATGTCTTCACTCCATGAGCAACTGAATATTAGGCAAAGAATAAAAGATACGTATCATTCTAAAATTCTATGCTTATTAGTTCTTAACATGTTCCAAAGCATATAAAAGCAGTTACTCATAAGAAAATATGTATCTCTGACAATTGTCTCCAAGTTCACTGTTTAGAAGTCTCTCTGATTTGAAAACTATTTACCTCCAAGGAAAGATGCTTATGAACTTCAGCCACTAACACTTTTACAATCTCCTTCACAAAGTTCGTTTATCAAGGCTCTCTTTTTACTTGCATTGTAGAATAGCTTAGCCTGCTCTACTCCCATTAAAATGAATGATAAATCAAGGACTCTACCAGTATAAACAATTTTCCTTTCCATCAGAAGAATTATTATATTCAAGATGTCATTAAGAAATGGATGCACTTGAAGAACGAGAGGAGTTACATTAAACAAAGCTTTCAGGGAAGATTCTTGAGTTAAAACTTTTATCCTGCAAGTCCTAGCCTGGTGAACCATAAAGCAAAAATGTTTTTTTTTCCCAAGGCAATGTTAAGGACAGAGCTTAAAGTATTAAGTTAATGATTCCAATTTCTGCTTTTTATAATTTCTGTTAACGTTTAATATAGAAAGAATAATCAAGGAGGAGAAGTGCCGGTTATGAAATTGGGTATGTCTTGATTGACAGGTTATATTTGTTTACCTTAGTTGTAATAAATGCGGTTTTCTTCTTTAACTAGATCAACTTGACTTGGGACAAGAGATACAATTTTCTATTCTCATTAAAATTGCAATGGATCAGCCTGTTTGTATCAGGCATTTGATAAGGATGGCTGCATTTCCAAAGGGTGGCTGACATCAAAAAAGGGCAGAGGTTTGCAAAAATACTTAATATAAGTTGCATGTGCTAGGTTATAGCATTAGTGCCCAGTTTTCAATAGTGGCTATAATTAGAACAGAAATATGTTTGGTTTGTTTATGTAAAATGGTAAGCCTTTGGTGGACCATAGATCATAGAATAATAATTGTAATTGTTCGATTGCAAACCACAATGGCTTTGAACCCACACAGTGCACTAATCCACAAATATGTAAAAGCCCATTTTAGTGTAGAGTTCTGTGGGAACCCAGCTATTACAGAGTAGGGAGGACACTTTTCAAATGATTTGCATTCTTGCTCATTTTGTTGACCTGGGCTTTAAACCAGACTTAGATAAGACAGTTATTCAAACAGAAAAGAGTACATTCAACTAGCATTCAACTGAACTTTGTAAAGTAGGATAGATGCTCATCCTCTTCAGAAATAGCTAAATAAATTTAAATGTAGGATTTCTATTTCTAGGGTGTGACTCTCTAAAACAGTGTGTTATCAGGAACAATATTTCCCTTTTCCATTTCTCTTCTTAATTCCAATTTGCCTTGAAGGGAGGTGCAAGGGAAGCTGAAGAATCACAGGGCTTTATCACAAATACAAATCATGTGGGTGGATGTTACACTATGCCCCAGCATGCAGCCAGACAATTCACACCTGTACATGCTCATTTTTTCCCTTTTTACTCCTGTCTTGTCTTCATCCAAATAAATATGAGATAGTCTGTAATAATGAAACATAAATATAATCCCTATAGCAATATATACATATTAGGAACGGATTAGCAAATGCATTTGAACAATAATATGTAACACAATCAATGCAAGCAGTTGACATGATCAGACGTGTTTAATTTGGGGTGACTATGCCAAGCTGTATGCTTTGATGTGAAAGCCAAAACTCCTTAACATTTGCACCAATTTCCTTAGGGTATTTTGATAAAAATAACTGTAATGTACTTTACCAACAAACGGTACTTGGAGAAAGTCTTGAAATATTAATGCAGGGTATTTTGTATTGTAGGCAATGGATTACCGAAGTACCAATATAGATTTCAGTATTTTCACTGGTAGAGACATCCAAAGAACTTATAACAGGTTAGAATCATTAATCATAGGGGCCACCCTCAATTCCACCTAAAAGTAAATAATGAAGTGTAAAGAGAGAAAATATTGCAGAGACTTGCTAGCTCAGTGGTCTTACTTCCAGCAGGGATGAAGTCAAATGACTTATGCTTTTTTAGCAACAGAGACACAAAAACTGTGTTGCCCATGTAGGAATCTGAGGAAATGGTGAAGAATATTGGGCATTCTTGTGTTGATAAATAAATCTTGTCTTTTCTGGTATAGTTACCCGCACCCCCAAACAAAGACCTACAGCTTTAAAACAGGAAAAGGGCTTTGGGGCAAAAAAGCCAAAGCATCAAATTGTGAAAGTAATAAATTAAGGAAATTATAGAAGGAAAAAAAGATAAAATGCTTGGAAGTTAAATGAATATATCTTTAAAAGATATTATAATTTAGAGTGCATATTTTGTTATGCCTTAGTATAAATATAAGTTTTAATACACCAGAGTAATATCCAATTATATTTTTGATTAAAGAAGCAGCTACGCTGCCCCAATTTTGCATCAAATTTCAATAATACAATTTCAGCAATAGAGTGGGAATTGTCAATCAAAGCCTCCCGTTAGGCTTGAATGGCAAAAAAGTAGGATGTGATTCATACTTTTCCAAAAGTTTTCCTAGGTTGTAAATCAATTAAATAAGCAAAGAACAGTGGCTTGTTTAACAAGGGCCAGAAATTAAGCAGGGAAATATCTACAGAAAGGAAGTCTCTTACCTGTTGCTCGAATGTCTCTGGAAAGGACAAGTCGTGTAGCCATCCAATAGCCTGAATTGTAGTAGTCAAGGTTCATAAGCAAAGATCCATAATGCAGCTTCAATTTAAAAAAAAGTTATTTCCAAGTAGAACAGGAGTGTCAAACTCACTCAAACGTCATGGTGGCATCATGTGACATACCACAACTTTTTTCCCCTTCGCTAAACCAGATATGAGCGTGGCCAGCATGTGATGCATCTGGCCTGTGGGCCGTGAGTTTGACAGCCCTGAAGTAGAAGATCTGATGTATGTTTCCCTTGAAGGGTCACGTCAATTACTGCTGCGAAGCCTGCTTTAGCTGATAGTGTGATGCAGGGTTTAACAATCTCACAAAGTCAAGCTTTGTCTTTGGGCTATCTCAGTCAGCTGCTTCATTACTTATAGGTGGCTAAGAGGCTGCAAATTCTTCAACTTCTCAAGAGAGAATATAGGTTTTCTATATTTTTAATATTTTATAGTGAATTTTAAATATTTTCATGATTTTTTAAAATATATTTTTTACTTTCTTTAATATATGCTACCCAGGGTCACTTCTTGTGAGATGGCAGCCATATACATTTGATCTATAAATAAATACATTTCAAGTTGAATGCCTACCATTTTCTCTTTTTCAGCCTCAGGCTGAAAAAAACCATAACACGTACAAACTGGACCACTCCTATTGGCAATATGTTTGTTATGTGATATATATGAAATGTAGACATTTGATTTATGATGAGTTTAGTAAAACTAGGGATTGGCTGCCAGTTTGGATCCACCAGCCACATGCAGATATTAGTAGTTCATACTAGTTCATACAGCACCTATATCTCCTGGCATCGTATTCAAAATATTAGAAACAAGCTAAAGAGGGTGTCAGCATTGTTAATGCGCAATGCTGGGGAAATGAAATTGTCAGTAAGTAAAACTTGCAGGTTGAGAAGCTGTGTGTTTTAGAATCAAGAGGAAACAAACAACATCAGCTTCCTTTGTGTTGTACTTCTAGGAAGCATCTGGCTGCCTTTGTTGAAACTGAGATGTTGCTGAACTAACCACTCACCCTGGAAATGGTGTCCAAAGAGGAGGGGGGAGATGGCTTTCAGCCAGAAAGTTGTCTGATGACAATGGAATGTGCTGGAGGACTGGAGATTTTGTTTCTCAACTTAACCTTACTTAATAATGAACTCAATTTTTTCCTCTTGGTATTAGAGAGTTAACAGTGTTATGCCAAAAAAGCAATAAGGCAAACAGGTGTTTCTTTAAATTTTAATCATAGATCAACTTTTCAGGGAACAGCTTGCCCCGCCGAAGACTAATGGGATGACACCACTTGAGGCCAGGGTATGTCTGCTGAAACCTGGTGAATATAATAAGACACTTCAAATTTGTAGTAACTAAATCACACATCTAACAGGAGGAAATACCATGAATATATAAAGATGAGCCAAGATATCAGCTTTCTTTTTAAAAAAATCCTAGGCATTGGGTTTTTTTATTTTTTTTGTGTGTGTGCAGAATATCATTTCCTTTTGTTTCAAACATTCAATCAATTTTCTAGTCAAGTTTGTATACATTTTAAATTCCTGAGCAACACAATATGGCTCAAAAACGTGTGTACAGAGCACTTTTGGGTTCCAGAAAGTGTCTGGCATTTCCTATTATGTCAGTAATCTGAGAACACATTGTAGTTTTCTTGAGTTTATAATGCCAGTAAAGTGGGCTTTATGGTTGCGGTGCATTTGTGTAGAGAAGTGTTCCAAATCCAATGCCATCTGTATGTTTTTGATTACACAGCCTATAAACTCTGGCAAGCTGAATAGGCTTGGTAGAATGATGGGAGTTATAGTCCAGCATAGCCTGAAAAGCATGAGTGGGAAAGGCTGATACAGTCTTTATAGCCTTCTTCTAAATACCAGTAATAATTTCCAAAATTTTCAGAACAAATGGATTATAGGAGTGTTGTATAAATTATCTTGGGATACTTACTACCTGTCTTGTTACTTCAAAATTGGATTTCAGTTTTTTAAAAAATCTAGTGAAACCTACAAAAAATCCTGAGCTTAGAAAACATTGAAAAATAGTGTTAATTAAATATTTCTGCATAGGAACAGAACTGGCTGAAAATATTTTTTGGTAATCATGTTTCTGTGAAGCATTCTTTCTTTGAATATTTCACAGCACATACCTTACACAAAAAAGGTCCAGTTGAATTTCCTGCAGGTAATGAGTCTTAACTTTGCTTGTTATAAATTAGAATAGGCTGGTATTCTCAATCTGGTCGCCTACAGCATCCATGACCAGCTTATGCAACATTGGATTTTACCTTCATCAACACAATGTGATTTCCTAAAACAGCAAAACAAAAATAGAAGACAACTGCAAGGTGTGGTCTCTGTAGTAAGAGATGGGCCTGTCTGCACTTAAAGCATATTTCACTCCCTTGTTAGAACTTGTCTAATTGCCAGGAACTTCTCAGCATCATAAATCAATCTTCCTAATGCAGAGTGTGCAATTTTGGCTGGCCCAAGGGCTGCACTTTTGAGAGATGTGCTATTTTGGTTGCATTTCAAAAAGGAATGGGTGGTTTGGGACAAAAAATCTATCTCATTATTTATATGTAATTAAAATTTAATGCAGTCAATATGATTACTTATTTACTATTATGTAATAATTTCCTGTAGAGCTTTGATTCAAAACTTTGATTCAAAGTTTCATTCAAAGGTCATTTTGTTGAATCATGCTTTCAAATTGAATAATGACCATGTTTTCTGGCATCCTTACATTTAGTTGATGTTGCATAAAAAATAGTTGTTTTGAATATGGCAACGATATTTACATACAAATAGGAAATATTCTTCTGAATGTGATAATTGTGCACTACAATTGTGCTTGTAAACATTCACAGATTTATTTTAATGTGGTATAAACAAAACAAAATAAAGATGAAATGTTAAATTGATGATCCTGTTGAAACAACTTGTCTCATTTTATGACTGTTGAGCAAATGCAATGAAAAAAAGATGACAGTGAAGGCTTCTAGCTTTGCAAATACTTTGGAATTGGCAGAATTATTGCTGAGAAAATGAAGTGCTAGCTGTAAATTTGCCAACGAATAGACAATTGGGCTTGACTTATCAAACATTAGCTTTACTGACACGCTAAATCTAGTTAGTTTACAAAGACACTTATTTCCCAAATATACTACTAACTTACGTCAGGAATTAAACAATTATGGCTTTTATACTACAGGATGATAATCATCTTGCAAAATGCAATTTAGGAGCCATTTATCCCAGGAGGAAAATACAGGCCTGACTATAGAATTAGTTTTTCTGCTAAACTCCTGTTTGCTTATTGCTTTGATTTCTCCGTTCTTTTAAGCTTCAGAAGAAGTGATTGCTTTATTGCATTAAGTTTTCTGATTTATTCATTAGATTTGTGTGCAACCCATCTCATCTAAAGGCATTCTTAGTGTGCATTTCATAGATTTTGTTGAATACTTTGGACATTTCATTCAACAGAAAAAGAAATGGAATAAATGTGTTAATAAATATGTAATGGACCCATTGCTTATATACATCCAGAGTACTTCAAGACCAAAGGTAAAATTACAGTAAAGTTATACATGTCAAGAGATATGCAATTTGCATCTATTGTATAATTATAAGGAAGAAGGTGATTATATTCTCTTGCCCTTGGAGTTAAATTCGATGAACAATGTGATCTCACATACATACATGATAAGAGCAAAAGTGCAGCTGCAAAAATGCAGAATCCCCTTTGGTAAGATGTGTGGTTATATAAATTTGATAAATAAATAATAACTTCTGGGTATCAAAAGTTGGGTCATCTTTTTTCAAATGGAAATAATAAGCTTTCCACAGGTATCATCAGACAGACTTAATGACAGCTGACTCTTTCGGAAGCCTCCAAGATTAAGAAAAATATCATTTTCAAATCAAACAAGTCACTCTAGTGTGACATTTTTCAAATTTTGAGTCAAGAATTTGACAAATGAAGTAACAACCAAATACTTATACAGTATTTCCTTCACTTAATGCAGATCTTTTCACTTTTCACTATTCTATTTTTAACCAAAATATATTATTGTTTTGTGTTTAGCTATAGCTTTGTTTTACAGTTTGTTTACTCAGTCAAAATGGAAAAGGACAGAGCTGACAGGCTTCATTTGTCTTTGCAGAAATCTTCCACCATGAATGGTATGAGATGATATTCCTCTCTTTGAGCAGTGCAGATAGAGTGGCCACTGGGGGAAACCTTGTCAGCCCTTCTGTGATAATTACATTAAGAGATGTTTGAACATATGAAATTAATTCTTAAATCATCCTAAATTGTATTTTGGGAATGAGTGCCAGTATATCTGGTAATCACTAATCTAAAGAAGATGTAGGAAGGTTGGTCCTGCAGGAAATTTAATCTATATTTTCTTAGAAGACTTTGGTAAATCTCATTGAGTTTGGAAAGGTCTTATGCCTAAGACTGCACTGTGAACTTCTTGTAATAGTTTGTTTGGAGAGTGCAAGAGGGACAGAATGTGACCGATGTTTCACAATATTACTTGAGCTTTCATGCAGCTGATTGGAATTTAAGAAGATAGTCTGTGACAATGAATGGTGACAACAGGCTCTTAGTACACCCTGGCTCATGTTACAGTCATTGTTTTCCTTACTTTGTGTCTGCATCACCAATTGTGTGAAATACTCCACATCCCAATGTAAGTATTTATTGAGGCATCCAGCCAAGAGGAATGAAAAGTAGTTGCAGTTTAAAATAGGCACAAACTTTGGCAACTAAAGCTTGTTAGGAATCTTAATTTTTGAAGAACTTTTATAGGTAGAGCCATTTACAAAGATAGTCAGGGGAAAGGAAAATAACAAGCAGCATTGCAGTGTTGTGATGCAAGCTCTGTCCATTTTATACATGCATTGTGATACCAGGGGGAACTTGTGTCATAGCAGCATAATTTTGATGAAAACTTCCAACCCTAGGGACATCTCTATTACAGGGTAATTTCAGGAATTCCAGAGCAGGATCTGACTTTTCTTTTTAGTAGCTTCTTGAACACAAATTAATTTCACACAAAGAGAAGTAAAAATAGCTTCCAAGGAAGAAAATTGATTGATCATTACTTTGGTTCTTCTAACCATATGTCTCCCAGGTGATTCTTTTAATATCTGATTAACTTGTCTAAGTCATAGGAACATCAGATTTAGTGTTGATTCAGACAAGTTTTATTCTAAGTATGTCTTTCTTTTGGAGTAATGGTCTACCATATGGGAAAGAGAAGCTTAGGATTCTAAATATAATAATCCTTGATTTACAACCAAAATTGAGCCCAAAACATCTGCTGCTAAGAAAGTCAGTTGTTAAGTGAGTTTGCCCCATTTTAGGACCTTTCTTGCCACAGCTGTTAAATGAATCACTGCAGTTGTCAAGTTGCTAAATGAACCTGACTTCCCCATTGACTTTGCTCATCAGAAGGTCAAAAAAGGGTATTACATGATTATTACATATATTACATAAATATATGTCAGTTGCTAAGCGCCTGAATTTTGATGATGTGATCATGAGAAGGCTGCAACTCTCACAAGTGTGAAAAACAGTCATACGTCATTCTTTTCAGTGCCATTGTAACTTTGAATGGTCAATAAACAAACTTTTGTAAGTGGACGACTGTCTGTATAATACATAAGTATAAACCCTGTCTTGTAGTCCACCTATCTGGACTACAGCAATAGCACTTAGACTTATACACCACTTCACAGTCCTTTACAGCCCTCTCTAAGTGGTTTACAGAGTCAGCCTATAACAATCTGGGTCCTTGTTTTACCGACCTCAGGAGGATGGAAGGCTGAGTCAACCTTGAGCCAGGGGTGGGATTCTACCGGTTCTGTCCGGTTCTATAGAACCGGATGTTAGGGCTTCCAGTAGTTCGGAGAACTGGTAAAATGGCCCCCTGGCTGGCCCCGCCCCTTTCCACTCGCTTCTCTGCTCCCTGCCCAGTCAGTCCCTATTGCACATGTGCAACATTATGCACATGCACGACATGCCTGCAGCCTGCTTTTGCCCACCAGGCCAGCCATTGCTGCCTGCCTTCTGCTATGGCCCTGCCTTGACTGATCTTCCTGGGCGAGTGAAGCTCTGAAGCCCTGGTCACTTTCCCCCTCCCCACTTGCCTTTTGCTGCTGCAGCCGGTCGTCTTTCCCCTACTGTTATGTATGTAGGTTTCAATGTTATTGGTTTATTTGAACTGTTCTTGTAAAATGTCAAATGGTATTGGTTTAAATAGTGCGGGAAGAAACCCTGCACTCCCATTGGCTGGCAACTATGGCTGCAGTCTATAAGAGGCAGCCGTAGCCCAGCCAACTCGGGTCCATTCGAGCTGTAGTCACTGAATAAACTCTTCACTGAAGCTCTTCGCATCTGACTCTTCATGCAAACTTAACACTGGCGACGAAGGTGGGATTGCCCTGAAGAGAAGACGACGCGAAAGACAAGCAGAAGAGCAAGGTGGCTACACTGAACACCCCCCCCAGCCCCGTTCGATCCGGCGGCGGAAGACTGGGACTTGTATGCGGATCACTTCCAGATGTACCTGGAAGGAAACGACCTCGCCGACATTCCCGAGAGACGGAAGAGGGCGGTATTTCTCACGCACTGCGGTCCGGCAGTCTTCAAGATGGTGAAGGCATTAGCAGGAGCTGCAGAACTGAAGGTAATGGAATGGCCTGATTTGGAGAAGCTTTTAAGAGCCCATTACGCCCCACAAGTATCGTGCCTCATTAAGAGACACGAATTTTACCGTCGGGATCAAGGGGAAAGCGAGAATGTTAATGACTTCATGGCAAGTTTAAGGGACATTGGGGGTGCTTGTGATTTTACCAACTTAGAAGAGGCTATGCGTGATCAGTTTGTTTTAGGCGTCAAAGATAAGGTCTTGCAAAGCAAACTGTTAATGAAACCTAAGATCATGTTTAAAGAGGCCATTGAAGAAGCTATTTCAGCGGAAGCTACCAAGTCCTCAGCAGCAGCCATGAAAAAGATTAACAAGGCCTCAAGCCAGGCCTCAAACCATTCTGATGTGGAAAAATCCACAACAGCCCATTGCGAACAAATAGACTCTGATTCAGATTGCAGTGAGGTGGAGGAAGGGATTTTTAGACTCAGAATGGAGAAGAAAAAGAAAGACCCTGGGAGAAAGAGGCAAGAATATTATTGCAGAGGCTGTGGGGGGGGCCATCCCACACTGAATGCAAGTTCTTAGACACCATCTGCCTACGTTGTGAGAAAGGGGTCACCTAGCCAGAGTCTGCAAATCATCCAGAACTCCACCTAGTAGGAAGAAATTTCCTGAAAAGGATTTTAAGCCCAACAACTTTGAAAAAGATGGGGCAACTCAGAAGCAAATGGGAAGAATGAAACTCACCAAACAATCACCATTGGTCATTCTTCACCCTTGAGAAGCAGAAAAGTACGTGAAGGTGTTCATTGAAGGAAGGCCTTGCCAAATGGAAGTGGACTCAGGCTCTTATTTATCTATGGTGTCATGGGACACTATTCACAGGCTACTTCCCAACATTCAGAAGAAACATTTCCAGAAGCAAGCACTGACTCTTAAAGACTACCAAGGGAACAAGATTCCAGTAGTTGGAGCAAGAGATTTCAACATGCAGTTTAAAGGCCACACCAAATGTTTGCCTCTGACCATCGTGGACAAGGATCGCCCAAGCTTGCTGGGACTTGAGTGGTTCAAGCCACTAGGCATCGAGGTGACTGGCATCAATCACGTGAGCAACTCTGAATGGGAGGAGGCCTTGAAGTCTGAGTTTCCAGAGGTCTTCAGCAAAGGATTGGGCAAGTATATGGGGACCCCTATCACTTTCAACCTAGACCCCAAGGTGCCCCCAATTCGTTTAAAGCCCAGAAGGGTCCCATTTGTTTAAAGGAAAAAATTGATGCACAATTAGACAAATTAATAGCTCAAAGGGTTTTAGAGCCCACTGACCACTCCAGATGGGAGACACCCATAGTCACACCAGCCAAGGCTGATGGGTCAGTAAGAATCTGTGGAGACTATAAGGGGACACTGAACCATGCGCTGCAGCAGAGCGCATATCCAGTTCCAGTGGTGCATCATCTGTTACATTCACTTGGCAGGGGTACAGTCTTTGCCAAATTGGATCTGGCCCAGGCATATCAACAACTTACAGTTGATGATGCCACTGCAGAGGCCCAAACCATTGTGACTCATAGAGGTGCTTTCAAATGTAAATGTGTTAATCTCTGCTGAAAATGACACTCAGTTACAAGAAAGACTTAGAGAAGTCCTTACCAGATTCAGGAAAGTGGGGTTAAGAGTCAAGAAAGAAAAATGCACTCTTAAAACTGACAAGGTTGAGTTCCTGGGCTACATGATTGACAAGCATGGCATCCACCCTACAGATGCCAAGGTTAAAGCAATCAAAGAAGCCCCTAGACCTAAATGCAAAACAGATTTGCAAGCCTTCCTTGGACTCATTAACCATTGCTGAACCATTGCACAGATTACTTGATAAAAAGTCTGTTTGGGTCTGGGGCAGGAAGGAACAATCAGCATTTAACAGTATTAAAAGACTAATCACGTCTGATGCTGTACTGATACAGCTCTCTGACAATTTGCCTGTTGTAGTGACTTGTGATGCATCCCCTTTGGTGTGGGTGGGGGTTGAGCCACAGGCTTCCCATTGGGAGAGAAGCCCCTGTTGCATTTCACTCTCGCACTTTGACCAAAGCAGAGAGGAATTACAGCCAATTGGACAAGGAGGCATTGGCACTTGTTGCAGCTGTTAAGAAATTTCATGAATATCTGTATGGGAGAACATTTACCATTGTTACAGATCACAAACCTTTGTTAGGCATTGTGGCAGGAGACAAGCCTACGCCCACTATCCTGTCACCAAGAATGCTGAGGTGGACTGAATTTCTTGCTGCTTATTCATACAAACTTATCCACAAGCCTGGCGAGGACATTGGACATGCTGATGCACTGAGTAGTTGCCTACTTCCTTGCCACAAGGAGGACTTTCAACCTGAAACACACACCTTTTTCCTAGAAACTGTTGCCAAGCTTCCAGTGCATGCTGCTGAAATTGCCAGAGAGACTGCCAAAGACACTGTGTTGGCTCCTGTTATAGGCTGGATTAAGAAAGGTTGGCCTCTTTTATTTATTTTATTTATTTTATTTTAATTACATTTATATGCCGCCCTTCTCCGAAGACTCAGGGCAGACTTACAATTTTGGGATACAACCCAGTGTGCTCAGCAATAGCCTTCATTCCATTGTATATGCCTGCTTATTACTAAGCAGCATTTTTACAAAGTCAGCTAATTGCCCCCAACAATCTTGGGTCCTCAATTTACCTACCCCGAGAGGATGGAAGGCTGAGTCAACCTTGAGCCTGGTGGGATTCGAGCCTACGCTAATTGCAGGCAGCTGGAACTAAGTGAATCTAAGTGCTAGGCATTTAACAGCCTGAGCTACCAAGGATCTCTTCAAGATCTACCTCACCTTGCTCAACCTTTTAAGTCCAGGCAAACTGAATTATCTGTATTAAGAGGATGTATTTTGTGGGGTAACAGGATGGTTATTCCTGCAAAACTGCAAGAGAGGTTTTGGAAAGGATGTTACATGAGGAGGGGTCATCATGGTATTGTAAGGATGAAGGGATTGGCCAGGAGTTATGTATGGTGGCCAGGTATTGACAAAATGGTTGAAAACTGGGTTGCATCTTGTCCCAACTGTCAGGTAGTCAGGCCTGCACCACCTCTTGTCCCCAAACAGAAATGGGAATGTCCTAGGGGCCTGTGGTCCAGGATTCACATTGATTTTGCTGGCCCTACCAGAGGGCACACCTTTCTTATTATAGCAGATGCATATTCCAAATGGCTAGAGGTAATCCCTATGGCATCCACCACAACTGATGCTGTCATCAAGCAGCTTAAAAAGCTTTTTGTAACCCACGGGTTACCTGATGTTCTTGTCTCTGACAATGGCCCTCAATTTACATCCAACCCTTTTGAATCCTATTTAGCACAACAGGGTATCAGACATGCCCTTACTGCCCCTGGGCGCCCTTCAGCTAATGGCCGGGCTGAACGCATGGTACGCTTTACCAAGGAAAAGCTTCAGCAATTGGGTCCTGGGGACATCACTGAGAAAGTTGAAAAACTTCTTAGTGTTCAGCACATCACTCCTAACTCATCAACTAATTTGTCCCCAGCAGAGTTGTTGATGGGTAGGAAACTTAGGTCTTCCCTTGACCGCCTTCATCCCACTTATGCACCCAACGCTCCACTAGATTCCACTTCCAAAGTTCGCACATTCAGTGTGGGTGATTCTGTTTATGCTAAGAACCTTATAGGTGAACCTTCGTGGATTCCTGCTGAGATAACTCAGATCACAGGCCCTCGTTCTTACAGGGTGCAAACAGAGGATGGACTCCTCTGGAGCAGGCACATTGATCAACTTAGATCCAGGTTCTCTCAGGAACATCGCACTTGTTCCTCTCTAGTTCCCTCACCTGATGTCAATTCTAGGGGAAGGGGAGGAACAGGAGGAAAATCAGCAATCAAGAATCAACCCCATGTGTAACGAGCCATTACGACAGGAACCATCCCAAAACCTGTCACAATGCCAAAATCCATCCTTACAAGTGGAAGATTGTACATCACTACCTGACTTGGGTGCTGACATTGGGCTGGAGATGGGTTGGGAGGAGAGACCAGATTCTAACAATCAAACAGGGTCTTCTTTCACAGGAAGTCCAAGTGGGGAAATGTCAGCAGACACATTTCCTCTCTCACTGGGTGAGAATGTTAAAACTTCTGAACCACGGTCTCAACGCAGACACGCAAGAGCCCCACCTATTTAAAAGAATACATTAGATAGGTTGGGGTTTGGTATGGACTGAACCTAGTGGGGAGGGGTGTTATGTATGTAGGTTTGAATGTCATTGGTTTAGTTTGAATTGTCAAATAGGATTGGTTTAAATAGTGCGGGAAAACCCTGCACTCTGATTGGCTGGCAACTACGGCTGCTGGCTATAAGAAGCAGCTGTAGCCCAGCCAAGTGGGGTCCATTCGAGCTGTAGTCACTTAATAAACTCTTCACTGAAGCTATTCGCGTCTGACTCTTCATGCAAACTTAACAGAGTATCCAATGGTCTTTTAAGTTTGACAAGCAAAAAACACAGTAAATATTTCTCACAAATATTTTCCCTGTTCCACTTTGTGGTTCGATGTTTAACATATAAAATTATGTGCTGTGTTACTATTCAGGCAGTTTGCAAACTTATGTTTTTTGTTATTGGAAGGCAACTCTTTAATTTGAAGATGGTGGTAAATTCTTGGTAATAAAATGGCAAGAAAGGCTCACTTCTACTTGCCATTTAGAAAGGGTTAGAAAGAATGAGGAGGTTAACCTTTGCTTTGTTTCCAATCTCCTTTTCTTGTCTTGGTTTTCATAAAAAGTAGCTTTGGCATTGAAGCCATATGTGTTAAAATAAAATTCTTTCTGTATAAGTACAAGTATGCACAAAGTTTCAAGATTAATCCAAGATGTTTAATGGCTTTAAATATCTGGGTGTTGTACTAAGTTTAAGTCAGAGGTTCAAACTTGGTACTTTAGATTCACTCAGAATTCTCCAGTCAGCTATGCTGGCTGGAGAATTCTGGGAGTTGAAGTCCACAAGTCTTAAAGTTGCCAAGTTTGGTGACCCCTGGTTTAAGTAGAAAGAGGTTCCAGCTGAAAATATACCATGAATACCATAGAAATGTTTTCTTTCTTTCTTTCTTTCTTTCTTTCTTTCTTTCTTTCTTTCTTTCTTTCTCTTAAAAGGAAGAAAAAGAAAGAGGAAGGGATGAGAGAAAGAAAGGGAGGGAAGGGAAAAAGAGGGAAGGGAAAGGAATGTGAATGAGATATGGATGGATGGACGGACGGATGGATAGAGGGAGGGAGGGAGGGGAGGGAAAGAAAAAGGACAGGAAGGAAAGACCACAAACTCTGGCACTAGACGCAGCTTCAGAGGTTGCTTTGAAACAGCACAGAAATCCAGGGCTGGAAGGGACCGCAGAGTTCATCTAGTCCAACCCCGCACCAAGAGCATTGTTAAAGTGAATTTCTATCTTTTGACCCACCCAGTCATGTGACCACCAAGCCATGCTCAGCCAGTCACGTGACCAGCAAGCCATGCCCAGCCAGTCACATGACCAGTAAACCACACCCACAAATTAGGCCACACCCACAGAACCAGTTGTTAAGAAATTTGAATCCCACCCCTGCCTTGAGCCAGTGGGACTCGAACTGCCAAACTGCTGGCATCCAGCAGTCACCAGAAGTGACCTGCAGTCCTGCATTCTAACCACTGTGCCACGACAGCTCTTGGCTCTATAGGATTGTTATGTACAAAGCCCTCAATTCAATTATTGTCTATACGACAAATAAAAGGTAGCCTCATAGAAACTTTTGCCTCTAATACCTTGAATGTGTAAATAAGTCCAATATGGAGACTTACAATATGACTTCTTATAGTATGGTATGATATGATTACTTAAAACAAATTCACATTTGAAACCTATACCAAAATCCTATAGGATACGGTTGTATACAATTGATGAAAGAGATGTGGGGAGAAGTGAGGAGGGTTGAATTTCAAAGATTGAATCAAAATGAGAAAACAAATATTTGGCATCAGGTGTCTTGTAATCACTATATTTATCCTGGAAACTTCAGTAACCTTTTTATAGAGCTAGAACAGCATTTCCCTAAGGGCAGGAAAGCAGCAGAGCTACTGTTCCTTCACAAATGACAATATGACCAGCACACATATACTTGCCTATAAAGGCACATTCCTTCTACAAATAGCAAAAATAGAATAAATAATAAACAGAAGCCCTAGCAATGAAACTTACATCTGGGTATAGACGATAGATGAGCTTTTACACTATCACAAGTTTCATTTATATTCTCTTTTCTAAACTGGCAATGACAAGTTATAATTTTGTGAAGACACTCATGGTCATGTTACAAGTTTGAGCTAATGCATATATATTCATAAAAGATATATGGAAATGCAATGCTTATAAGTAAGTTCACATTAAGAAGAATATCAATTTTTATTTTGTAAGAGAAAGGCAGGTTATCTGTATCAATTGATAGTATTATGAAGCCAATTATTTTATTGTTAAAAATAAGCTTCTTGATTATTGTATAATGCAACTGAGATATTACTGTAAATAAGTCCTTGATATGGTTACAACAGTGGAACACCCAATTCCTGTGCTGAATTCATTTGGAAATTATTTAAATATTATCTCTTCATCATCCCCTCACCTCCAAAAAATCAAAGGAACAAAGACTATTTTTTCTGAGCCCAATCCATTCCTCTAGTTGAGTTATTTGTTTACTTACAGTATTCAGTTATAATCTCACTTTTCTACTCTGGCAAGTACTCAAGCTAGCCAACACAGTTTATAAAGGTAGAAAATCAGTACAGATACTTGAGCAATGGAGTGTTTACTAACTATTTTTCATTTTGTATGGCTGCTACTGCTGTCTTCCAGGGGTATGTCTTTTCCGGCATTCTAGATTAACCTCAGCATATGAGAGAGATAGGATGCCATCACCGGTGTTTAATCTTTCTGGCAAATTCAGAGGGGAAATTGGGGGGATGGAATCTGTTATGTATGCAGGTTTGAATGTCATTGGTTAAGTTTGAACTGTTCTTGTAAAATGTCAGAAATGATTGGTTTAAAAAGTGCGGGAAAACCCTGCACTCTTATTGGCTGGCAACTGCGGCTGCTGGCTATAAGTAGCAGCCGCAGCCCAGCCAAATGGGGTCTGTTATGAGCTGTAGTCACTAATAAACTCTTCACTGAAGCACTCGCCTGACTCTTCATGCAAATCTAACACTGGCGGAAGGTGGGATCCTTCCCAAAGAGAAGACAACGTGGAGAACAAGCTGAGATGGCTGCGCTGAACACCCCCCCAGCCCCATTCGATCCGACGGCAGAAGACTGGGACTTGTATGCAGATCGTTTCCAAATGTATTTGGAGGGAAACGATCTCGCCGACATTTCCGACAAGTGGAAGAGGGCGGTCTTTCTCACCCACTGCGGTCTGGCTGTTTTCAAGATGGCGAAGGCATTGGCGGGAGCTGCAGATGTGAAGGTAATGGACTGGCCCAACTTAGAAAAGTTATTAAGAGCCCATTACGCGCCACAAGTATCGTGCCTCATTAAGAGGCACGAATTCTACCGTCGTGATCAAGGGGAAAGCGAAAACATTAATGACTTCATGACAAGTTTAAGGGACATTGGGGGTGCATGTGAGTTTATCAACTTTGAAGAGGCCATGCGCGATCGATTTGTTCTAGGCCTAAAAGACAAGGTTTTGCAGAGCAAATTATTAATGAAACCTAAGATCATGGTTAAGGAGGCCATAGAAGAAGTTCTTCAGTGGAAGCTACTAAGTCCTCAGCAGCAGCCATGAAGAAAATTAACAAGGCCGCAAGCCATCCTGATGTGGAAAATCCACAACAACCCATTGCGCAAATAGATTCTGATTCAGACTGTAGTGAGGTGGAGGAAGGAATTTATAGACTCAGAATGGAGCAGAAAAGGAAAGACCTTGGAAGAAAGAGGCAAGACTTTTATTGCAGAGGTTGTGGGGGCCACCCCGCACTGAATGCAAGTTTTTTGATACCATCTGCCTCCGTTGTGAAAAAAGAGGTCACCTAGCAAGAGTCTGCAAATCATCCAGAACTCCACCAAGCAGAAAGAAGTTTTCTGACAAAGAATTCAAGCATGATTCATACAGTGCCGACTGTACACCCTTGAACTTGGTTTACGGCTACCAGATTTTGTTGTTTCCCTTGCCATGGTGAGAGAACGGCAGTGGGGACTCACTTTCTCTCTAGACAGCCATTTAACATCTGTTTACCAACTGTCCAATTGGTGCCCATGGGGGATACCCGCGGTGAGAGTGCGGGACTTGATCCGGAGGAGGGTCTTAAACATCGACCACAGGTCTGTTGTGAGAGGGCAGCCTGGTTCCTGGACCCCGACGGGCAGTACCTAGGACTTTACCAAGTTCCTATATTCGACTTTATTGTTTCCACCTACAGACCCTTCTGCCGGTTCCTTGACATCCTTGGATCTGTAATATTCAAACTTTTACAGCAGCAGAGCTTCAGGCCTTCAGGAGGCTCCCTCCCTCCAGGACATGGCCTGCTACACTATCACCGCCTACCTCGAGGATGGGTTATGGAACCCGGAGAGATGGCATGGCGGAGAGTTGGGTTGGGGTTGTGGAAGATTGTACATCACTACCTGACTTGGGTGCTGACATTGGGCTGGAGATGGGTTGGGAGGAGAGACCAGATTCTAACAATCAAACAGGGTCTTCTTTCACAGGAAGTCCCAGTGGGAAAATGTCAGCAGACACATTTCCTCTCTCACTGGGTGAGAACGTTAAAACTTCTGAACCACGAAGGTCTCAACGTACACGCAAGAGCCCCACCTATTTAAAAGAATACATTAGATAGGTTGGGGTTTGAGTATGGAGTGAACCTAGTGGGGAGGGGTGTTATGTATGCAGGTTTGAATGTCATTGGTTAAGTTTGAACTGTTCTTGTAAAATGTCAGAAATGATTGGTTTAAAAAGTGCGGGAAAACCCTGCACTCTGATTGGCAACCGCGCTGCTAGCTATAAGTAGCAGCCGCAGCCCAGCCAAATGGGGTCTGTTATGAGCTGTAGTCACTAATAAACTCTTCACTGAAGCACTCTGTGTCCGACTCTTCATGCAAATCTAACAGAATCCAAAACATTGTTTCTTGGCCTTGTAACACTGAGGCATATGAGTAGCAGAATTAGTGGGATAGTTTTAAATATTTTAAATTTGGTATTATTGGGCTTTGTACTTGTTTAATTCTTTTTTAGCTATTTATTGTAAATGTATGCTTTTAGCTGTGAGCCGCCCCGAGTCTTCGGAGATGGGGCGGCATATAAGTCCAATAAAATAATAATAATAATAAAGAATAATTAATAGTGGATAATAACATCCCTGTTAAGAAAATACTAGGTGAAAGATAATCCAAAATACCAGAACAAGCAATTAATTTATGCAACTGATCAGCAAGGAAGCATGCAAATAACTCACAAGAAGCAAAGTATACTTGAGCCACCCATTTCAACATCTTGATGGAGATTTTGCACAATACAGAAAGGCAAAACTAGTTCTTTTGTTTCAGAGACAATGGAATCATTGCTGTCTCCACTGCAGTGGATTATATGTTAAATAAGGCTTCAGGCAGGGGTCTTTCCATGTTTATTTGATTCACCCCAAGAATCCATCACTTGTTCTCCAAATATAATACTGGATCATCCATTTCATAATTCAGCTCTTAATAAAAAAAGAGGCTGATTTAACTCTGCAACAAGAAAGACAGCATTAATGAATGATTTTACCAAGCAGGCACCTCCATGTTCCACAGACCAGCCAGGACATAGATAATACCACTGATGTGGAAAATTTCCTATTCAGATCTAACATTCACCTAGGTCAAGCCCTATTGTAGCTCAAATGAGAGTGTGCAGTCTTAGGTTGGCTGAAACAAATATTTGGGTAGAGTCCTTGACTCAGTTTATTCCAGTAGATAATTACATTTCTTGGAAGGAGAAAATAGCTTTTGATCTGGCTTAACTACTGACCAATTCATGACCTATTTTTTCTCGATCCAAAACAAGGCAATGATTGAGGAGAAACAGAGAGTGCTGTAATTAAATTTACAACTTGATATATCTAAAGCTTCATATCACTACTACAGAGACCAAGGTGGCATCTTTTATGCCATTCCCTACTTATTTTATAATATCTTCTCTATCTCACATAGACAAGTATTTACACTGGTGAGTTTGGATCTTTTACACTGAAAGGTGTTGAGGGCAGATTCAGTAAGTTCCTTTTTGCAGAATGATTATGCACATATACATGCTGAAATAGTTGTTGACTAGTCCTCTATAGTGTAATACCTATAAAAGTTGCAGTGTTTCTATGTTAATCTCCTGTCTATTATCATACATCAATTAAATAAAATGAATGAGTTCTCAGTCCCTGCAGATGTTTATTATAAACTTTCAATCTAAAACTAAACAGTTAATGATTGGCCCAAGACAGCAAAGTTATACAAGTCTTTTTCTTCTCTGGATCACAGCTCTATCCTAATAGAGTATTAAATACTATGTGTGCCCTAACGTATATGTAGAACCAGAAATGCTGGGGCGATTCCATGTTAATAAGGATGTCATGAAAATCTGAGTTGCATCTAATTGATATGAACATTGAAAAATCAATGACAAAATGCCTAGGGTATTCCTATTCCATTTCTAAGAGCAGCCTAGTTAAAGGAGACTTTTTTTGCAGCAGTTTGCATCTGAAGGCAGAACAAGAAGCAATGGATGGAAACTGATCAAGGAGAGAAACAACCTAGAAATAAGAGAAATTTCCTGACAGTTAGAACAATTAATCAGCTTCCCTTCAGAAGTTGTGGGTTCTCCGTTTTTAAGAAGGTATTTTGACAACCACTTGTCTCCTGTTGAGGTTGAGCTAGAAGACCTCCAAGGTCCCTTCCAACTCTGTTATTCTATCATACAGTAATATTAACCTGTTTTTGTCACTAAAATGCAGCAGTGTGTACCAAAAATTTGTTCAAATGATGGATGGAGCATCTGGTCATCAACATGGAATCTTATAGGTAATGGAACTTCTCCCACTCCTCCAATCCTAGTCCACTGTACCATGGAGTAATCTAATGGACAGAACCAGGAAAAAAGAAATTCCTTTTTCTTGTGTCTGTCTGTCTTCCATATTATACTTCAGGTCAACAGGTAACAAATACTGTATTTTATCAGGTGCTGACAGAAATGTTAACTTAGAGACACCATTAGTGCTGCCATTTTGAGTTCCTTTGTTAGGTTGCCACATGAAAGGAAGAGAGGTCAACTATTTTTCCCTTTTCTTATATCTCCCTCTACTGGTTACTATTCAATGTTGACTCCCCAATTTACCCATACATGTCATATTTACTGTAGCATCCAGACTGAAAAAGAATGCTGATAAGATCTTACTGGTTATTTGAAGTTTTTGTATGTATATTTGTTGGTCCAAATTCAGTTATTGTGTCCGTGGTATAACTCATTCATTCATTCATTCATTCATTTATTCATTCATTCATTCATTAGAATAACAGGTGGGCATGGAAGAACCTGTAGCAATATGTGAAAATGAAGGAATGGGTTTACTCAACTTTATCAAACATCTCATTCCAAATCCACTTCGTTTTTTTAAAAAAACTTCAATAATTTCACATGTCTATTTAAAGAAAAACAATCCTTCCATAGACAAGGAAATATCGTTAAATTCGTGGCCAACCAATTGCAAAACATATTTTTATTTATTTCTATCAGGAACTTTTTTCTAGATTTGTTTTATTTATCTGGTAATTATTTTATATTGTTTTTGAAGTAGAGTTTTTTAGATATTAAACTAGTTTTGCACATTTTTTTCAGGTATGCACAACCTGAGACCTCAGGGTAATAAGAGGCTGAAAGCTTCAGGAATGGCCACCCATGGCTCTATTGATATTTTTGTATTATAGAAAGGGAATTCTGAGAGTTGTAGCCCAGTAGATCTGGACAGTGTCACACCAGGAAAGACTTATATGGAGACTGGATGTAGGCCTCTTACCTCATTAGCTACAATTTTGATCTACATAATGACAACTGGATAGAAGTATATGCAAAATACAAATGATTTCAAACACAAATAAACATTTAAAAATTATTTGCCAATAAAATAAGAGAAATTATTAACTTAGGTAGCTCTTAATGTTGTTTTATTCTATCCTGCCCCCCTTCCCCAAAACTGACCTTTTCCTAGATTTTGTCTTTTTAACTTTTTAAAAAAAAAGTTTTCTGTTTTTTTTTTAAATAAGACTGGAACTTGGAGATTCTTGTCAAAGACTTTGGATTGTTCTGGCCATTAGAATTAAAGTGCTTCCAAAGGAATGTTTTTTCATAAACTTGGGTAAGATCATGCACAATGGTTTAATTTTCGTATATTGGATCTAAACATTTTCTCAGTTATCTGGAGATAGCAAGAATGCAAACATCTGTCTACTTAGTGCTGGGAAAATGCCATATCAATAAAAGGAGATTAAGTTAGGATTTGCCTTTTAAAATATTTTGAGAATGAAGCAGATCATTTTCAGCTATAGCCATGAATCAAATCAAATAATTCATTATCTGTCTCTCCACCTTCATAGAATGCAATGAAAGACTATGTAAAATTGTTCACATTATTCTGAGATTATTTTGTACCATGTATGAGAAAAAATACTTTTCTGTTTATGAACCTTATGACATAGTTGCAAGAACACCTAAGAGGAACACATTAACTATCATTTTTTATTTATTGTGTACATTTACATTTCATTCATTATGGAACTAAACCCATGCGAGAAAGGACATGGGTAATGCAAGACTATTGCTCCTCTCAGACATCTCTTATTAGCATTGACTATGGAATCTTTCTAGATAAACTAAACTAAGCTACAGTATATAGCTTGAATGAAGACATTATATATTACAGTGGCTCTTCTCCCACTTAGACAGCCAATTCCAGCAATTCCTTATTCACTAATACAGATCCTAAAATCTGTTTCTGAAGTCCTTTCCCAGATACATCATCAAATGATATAAGAAAAGTGGATATAAGGGAAAGATTGTTTTCCCTTATATTTGTTCCCTCTGTGGAGAGATTTATCTAGGCCTCCTTTGGTGCCAAATACTGTTTGTTCCTCCCAGCAATTTGGCAAACCTATGCTCTATGCAGAAGTTCAAATTAAACTAACCTCTATAGACAGCTTTCCAGCCTTTGTTGAATACATGCAGAAATGGAAATCAACCACTAATCGGAATGATTGGTTCCTACACAGAGATAATCACTAATCTGAGTAATTGATTTATTTTAGAATCCTTGCTTTGCAGCAATTTTGGGCAGCTGGAATGATATTCTTATTATCTGAACATGGATTTCAGTCCATATTTGGGTCTATTTCATGGTGATACATGGAAGGAGATACTAAGTAACTAAGTATATGGAGGTCCAATATTGTCATCAGAGTTATTTCTAGATGAGCAAATACTATCAGTCGGGGAACAGATTTATTTCTTGGGCGTCTATCTGAACTTAAACCAACAAATGGAAGATGGTTTCCTGACAGCTCTTGAAGAGCAAGCTGTTTTGGAGGTCCTTCCCTAATTTTACTCTGCCCTCTCTTTTATTTTATCTTCTTTGTATTATTGTAACACTGTCATATATTTTTACTTTTTGTTGGTTATGTTTCTGTTATATTTTTTCTATATAGAGTAGCATGTTGATGGTGGCGGTACATAAAAACAGTTGGTGAATGGCAGGGGGTGAGATGAAGCCCAGGTCCCTCAGTTGTGGGGCACCACAGGAGTCAACACTCTCCTTACTTTATTCAACTTTACATAAACTTGCTAAGCAAGATATTCCATCTGCATGGGTTCTGCATCAGTTGTTATTGTTCAACCAGGAGTTGAGATGTAAAATTGAATATCACTACCATCAAAATGACTCTTGCCTTACACACACACACACACACACACATCAACATAAAACATAACCAATAGAAAAAGTAAAAATACAACAGAGTTACAATAATACAAAGAATGTACAATTCAAAAGAATAGCACATGGATCTGTGGATTCAATGAAGATAACATCTTTAGCTCTGTGTGGGATAGCACTTTCCCCAAACAGAACCAGTTCATAATTTGGGGGATTCTCTTGTATACAGAACTCTTGGTCAATGAAGATGTCAAGTCCAGCCCAAGAATGACATAAAACATCCCAGCCAAAGTTCAATTCTTTATTTCCTCATACCATATAGACAAAATCTTGTCAGAGTAAATCTTTATTACTATAATGCTAATGGATACACTCTGGGAAATTTTAGGGAGTGACTATCCTAAATCTCTTTCTCTAATTCATCTCCAGCTTGTGTCTCTTGTCTTGTCCCCTCCCCCCTGGAATATGCTCCCTCCGTCCTGGGAAACTACTGCTTTATTCTAGTCCATCATATCATCTCCCCCTTCATAGATTTATTTAAGAGGAGGTGGGTCTGCAAGAGCTCCATCTTGTGTGCCATTTATAATATTTCCTGAAAGTAGATGCTTTATTCACTGTCACTCATTCCTTAGCCATTTTTTGGCAGAATTATTGCAAAATGATTTACATGGAGCTGCATTGAAGAACTTTTGGAATCTCTTTGAAATGGCTGAAAAGGTTATGGTGCATTGGTGCATCTCAGGCACTCGTGTAATACCTTAAGAACTGTACTGGTTGCCAGTTGGCTTCTTGATATAATTCAAGGTTGTTGCCTTTAAAGTTCTTTATGGTTCAGAACCTGCATATCAAGAAGTAAATTGTAAACAGTGATCATATGATGCCTTACTTAATGACCAAATGGAAAGTAGTGTCATAAGATTGCTGTAGTGATGTGTTTTTCTGTTGAGTGACAGAGTTGCCTGTCCCAATGGTTTCCATTAAGTGAGGACTACCTAGAATGCATAGAGTTTCAATTTTAGAATAGGGTTTTTTCTCTGTTTTAATCCTAATCACATATTTCCAAGTAATGGTCCCAATCAATTCAGGATACTGAGGTTGTAGCTTTTCTCAAAGATTCATTTTATTGGGTACATCATATCAGCACATTCAAATGTGAAACCAATAAAACCCACACTTGGGTATAATTAAAAGAATAAACATCATCCACCCACTTTGTGTCACAGGTCACATTAACCAATCAGGTAGATGGCAGGCTGCTTAGCTGCTCCCTCCAGCAGTTACTAGTGCTCGTTGAGATGACCTTGCTTCACACAAACCTTTTGCTGTTAAGTTGTTGTGGTTGGCCGGCAGCAGGTGTGGATGGCTGAGGAGAGCAAGGACTCAGATGAAGGGCCAGGACCATTAGGGAGTGGACTGCTGCCTTCAGAGATTGTGGGGGCTGGCAGCAGCGATGAAGAGGTTTCCGAGGTGTTATGTATGTAGGTTTGAATGTCATTGGTTTAGTTTGAATTGTTCTTGTAAAATGTCAAATAGGATTGGTTTAAATAGTGCGGGAAGACCCTGCACTCTGTTTGGCTGGCAACTACGGCTGCTGGCTATAAGAAGCAGCCGTAGCCCAGCCAAGTCGGGTCCATTCGAGCTGTAGTCACTTAATAAACTCTTCACTGAAGCTCTTCGCGTCTGACTCTTCATGCAAACTTAACACGAGGAGCCTGTGTGAAGTGTGCGCGCACGCAGGGCTGCTCGCAGGAAAGAGCAGCTGTAGCAGCACGGGTGACTCAGGAGTAAGGCTGCAAGGTAATGTCCCCTCCTTCAAGAAGATAAAAGCCAGCTTGAATCGGACGTTCTTTGCAGGAAGCAAAGACATTTTGAAACTCGAGCCTCGTGGACATTGCAGTATCTTAGTTGGTATTTGAAGACTCTTGTGTTGTAAAATATTTCTAGGTAACCTAATCTGTTATTTTTGGCAGCCTCGCACAGTTTTGGTGAGGATCGTGCTTATCAAAGTTAATTAGTTTGCAGCAGCCTTTTAACCAGGGATTCGTAAGAATCATTAAAAGGTTTCTGTTCCCTTTGGTTCATGTTTGTTTTATTGGACAAGGGTTTGGGTCAGAACATAAGTGGAGGGAAATATCCCACATCCCGTAGGTCTCCCCCCCTCCATACATATGGCAACAAAGAAAGGAAATATGGCTTCAGATGAAGTCATTTTGAAAGTTGACACCTAAATTATGCATTTGGAGAATTGGATACTCCTCAGGATTGGCTGAATGGAATGACCTCTAAGCTCTATAAAAAAAGGTAAATAAATATTTTTAAAGGTGGGTGGGTCAGAAAACTTCCCTAGTTTTGGCACACACATTCTGGTGAGAGAGAAGCATGAGTCTGAAAACTCAGAAACTAAACATCTCTGGTCCCGGTGACTGATCCAGATTGGATCCTGCAACATTATCCTGGGACATGAATATTCACCTTCATTCCCTAGTTCTGCCTGAAGCTCACCTCCCTGTCCCTCTTTTACCAGGGGATATCCATTAGGAATTTTCCCTGATTAGGAGATATCTGTTCAGGATATTTTAAAAAAAGAACTTGCTTTAACTTTACAGCTGTTTGCTTCAACTTGGGTCCTTCCTTTGAGTGTTATGGGGAAACCTCAAAGGGCTGTGGGGTTTTGTTTTCAACAAAATAGGACGAAATTAATAGAAACATTTGTTACTACTGAGGGAACAACTACTGGTTACTGTTTGGACAAAAAAAATGCAAACGTTTGAGGGCTAGACTCTTCTAACATTTTCTAGGTTTTTAAAAAAAAAACTTCAACACAGATTATGATTTTGTTAAATTTATTAGCTGTCCAACTCCAGTGGATTCTGGACAGTGTTCAAAACTAAAAGAAAACGTAAGGCTAGTGGTGAAGATTCCAGTGAGCCCAGGAAGATGGAAGATAAGCTAGGAAAACATATGAATTTTTGGATGCTATGGCAACTGAGAAAAGATGGTATAGCGATGGATGCCTATTGGACAGCATGTTTTCAAAATGGCGCACTCCATTCTCTGCTCTTCTCTGGCTTCAGGGATGGGTCAAGAATGAAAGGTGGAGGAATTATTCCATGGGAATTGAAGGTTAGCCTACCAGGAAATTGATTTCACTCTTCTTTTCACCCTCTTACCTTTCTGCTCTATTACAGAGAAATGGAAATAGTATGGTTGTTTTATTCGCAATATCTACCATACAGCAGCAGTACAAACCACTGATATCTAGGAATGCTTCCTAGTTCATTTGGGATTTTGAAGTTAGCAGTTCAATTAAAAACAGCTCATTTTGACTCATTATCTGCAGCTTGGCCGAATCTCTTGCATATACTTATTACTAACAGACAATATCTATTCCTCATGGATAGTAATTTGTGGATATACTATAATTTTTAAAATGTTTACACCTCAGAACCCAATCAAACTAGAGAACAACATATAGTGTGGAAAGCTTTAGTATAAGTATTCCTCAATAGGAAAATTTACCTGAAAATATACTAAGTGCATAACCAGTAAATCAGCCAGCCTACGTAGTTCTAATATATCTAGATTTATTCCATCGTGTGAAATTTCTTAATTGGCAGCTGAAATAGAAGCTCATAATATAAATACAGTTTGTGTGTCTACTACCTACACACATACACACACTTATGCATGTACGTACACACAAAACACAAACTCTGCATCATTCATATGTTGTAGTATAAACAGGAAGCGAACGAGCTGGAGAATACTGGTAATAATATCTCTGAAATATAACTGCGTATACCATTAGCCTATCTACAAATATTTCTAAAGGTTAAACATTCAGGGAAATGGATTAGATGCTCCAGTTTGTATATATGCACGCACGCGCGCGCACACACACACACACACACACTCAGCATCATTCATGTATTGTATTGTAAAAAGGAAGTAGATTGAGATTCTGAAAGAAAGCCAAGATGCTACAATCAATCAGGAATAAAAAGTGCAATTCTGCTGGAGAATTCCGGTAATAATATCTCTGAAATATAAATGCTTATGCCATTAGCCTGACCACAAATATTTTTGAAGGTTAAACTTTCAGGGAAATGGATTAGAAACTTCAGTTTTACAGTAGCAACAGTGAGTCAACTGCAATTAGAAAAAATGATTTCATCATTTCTGTCTCCTGGAAGAATTTGTGAAATCAAAATTTTGGCAAAGTATTCCCTTCACCCACTCATTCCCTTATCTTTCCTCATTAGAATAGCTCTTTAATTGAGAAAATATATTATCTGTGAGCACTTTAAAATAGAGAAACTTCTGCTCTCTGTGAGAGTGGAGTGAATGGATGAAAAAAGAACATAATCACCATCATATCTGCTAGTTCTTCCTCTGCGCTCAGGATTGCGGTTGACCATATCCTTCACTTACCCTGCATATTAAATGGTGAAGGAGAAAGGGACTTATGCACACGGAAAATGTGATGAATAGGTCAGGATGGCAAAACTGTGGGTCTCTAGAAGATGTCCAAATGTTCAGAATAATGCAGCATAAATTCAGTGCCAGAAAAGTAAACACAGGTGGCTGAAGCTTCATTTAACTTCTTTATAAACATATGAAGTAAACTTTACCATACCAGTTGTAGATTTCTCCAACATGGAGAAAACTCAAACAGAAACAGATATCAGTTTCACTTTAGTTCAGCAGGCAAGCAAGATACACAGCAGAGGAGAGAAGCAGTTTCATTTCAATAGATAGACTCAGAGCTTCAGAGCTGCAGAGCTTAATATAGAGCCATGCCTAGGCTACTTCTAGTTTCAGTTTCCAAACAGTCCCTATTGGCTGACTTAGTTGCTATGCCTATTCATTGGCTGACCTTGTTATCATGCTCTATTCCAGTTCATGAATATACTCTGACACAAAATGTATCCTCTTCTCTTATCATTTGACACTACAGTTCAAGTTGTGTTAAACTCCAACTCTATCTGAAGAGTCTGAATTCTGGCAAAAGCCTTATATGCAAACAAAAAAGTGATGATTTTAACTATTTGTTTTTGGGCAGATTTTTTTTTAATTGGAACTTTTTTAGTTCATCATTCTTACAGAACACAAAGGCTGCATGAAACATTCACTTCGGTTCAAACAAGATTTTTACATCACAGTTAACCTCGGAGGTTTCCATCACTGCAATGATGTGGTGATGGACAAATCTGAAAATCTATCATTCCTACCCAGAGGTTACTGTGTTACTTCACTCTTTTTATATAAACATATACAGGTAGTCCTTGACTTACAATCATTTGTTTAGTTATAGTTCAAAGTTACAACTGCACTGAAAAAAGTGACTTAAACAATTGGTCCTCGCAGTTACAACTGTCACAGCATCTGAATAATGACAGTCACACGATTAAAATTTGGGAACTTGGTAACTGGCCTGTATTTAGAAAAGTTTCAGCATCCGGGGGGGGGGGTGTTATTCATATGATCCCCTTCTGTCAAAGTCGATGGAGGAAGCTGATTTTCTTTAATGACTTCATGATTCATTTAACAAGTGCAATGATTTGCTTAACAACAATCATGGTGAAAAAATTGGGTGCAACTCCAGTAACAACTGCCTTGATTAGCAATGGAAGTTCTGGTTCTAACTGTGGTCGTAAATCAAGAATTACTTGTAAATATACATAGACACAGGCTTATGGGAGGTGGGCTTCGGGCTGTTTGGGGTAGAACTATAAAGTCGGAATAGAGTAGAGTAGAGTAGAGTAGAGTAGAGTAGAGTAGAGTAGAGTCGAATTGAGCAGAGCAGAGCAGAGCAGAGCAGAGCAGAGCAGAGCAGAGCAGAGCAGAGAAGAGAAGAGAAGAGAAGAGAAGAGAAGAGAAGAGAAGAGAAGAGAAGAAGAATAGAATGAGCTGGAAGGGACCTTGGAGGTCTTCTAATCCAGCCCCCTGCTCAAGCAGGGGAACCTACACCATTTCAGACACATGACTGTCTAGACTCTTCTTAAAAACCTCCAATGATGGAGTGCCCATGATTTCTGAAGGCAAGCTGTTCTACTGGTTAATTGTCCTCACTGTTAGGAAGTTTCTATTAAATTTCAGGTTGCTTCTCTCTTTGATTAGTTTCCAACCATTGTTTCTTCTCCTGCCCTCTTTGTGCTTTGGAGAATAATTTGACCCCCTCTTCTTTGTGGAAGCCCCTCAAGTCTAGACAATGGAGAGAAGGACCTGTACATTGACTACCGTGCTGACTGTATCACACAACCCACAACTCAGCATCCAACCCTACTTCAACCAATCCACCATCACCCAAGACTAGGCAAGCTTGCCCACAACTACCTCAATTCCAATCACAGCTGGCCTTAAATGCAAACTACTCAATGCAAGAAGCCTTGTGAATAGAATACCTGAATTTCTCCTCTTATTAAATACAGCTAAATTTGACATCATATTTGTCTGTGAAACATGGCTCAATGCATCTCTTCCTGACTCCATTACCACAGTAAGAGACTATCATGTTTACCGATCAGATCATGAAATCTGTAGAGGTGGTGGTGTTGCTATCTCCTTTACATCTAAAGAACATCCAAGTTACCCAGGAGCTTGCTCTTCCAGAGACTATCGTCTGTGAACTGTCCTTAAATATCACATTTCAATTCTTACTATGTTACAGAGCCCCTGATTATGACATCGAACATGTAAACAAGCTAAATTCACTACTAACATGGGCAACATCCTGCCCACATGCTTTTATCTTTCTTGGTGACTTCAATCTACCTCATATTAACTGGACCCTAAATGAATGTAATACTGAACCCATACATGCAACCTTCTACAATGCTGTAACAAATCTGGGACTGGAACAACTAGTAACCAACAATACTAGACTTAACAGCTGCCTCGGTCTCATCTTCTGCAATAGTTTGAACTCAATTTACAGAATACAAATTAAAGAACCCTTTTCCAACAGTGACCACAACATGATTGACTTTTGTCTCAACATACATCCGCACAAAAATCATCACAACAACATTATCCCCAATTATAAGTTCAAAAAAGGCAACTATGATCTTATAGACAATGATCTCTCATCACTTGATTGGCAATCTCTATTCACTGGATGCAATACTGTTGAAGACTATTACAACATATTTTTACTTGAAGTCAAAAGAGTCATCGAACTATATGTATCAATAACAACTCCCCCCCAAAAAAAACAAATTACCCATAACAATAAGGAAACTTCAATCCAAAAAAAAGATCACTTTGGCGGAAAAACAAATCTGGTCACGTTGCCAACTTCAAAAGTCGATAAAAAAAATTATGCCACAAGATAAAGACTGAATGCACCTATTATCACATTAAACAAGAGAAAAACCTTCTACGCACCAATTCCACCTGTGCATTCTACAATTTTGTAAACAACAAACTAAAAGACTCAAGATCCATCCCACCCCTGAAAGGACCTAACGGTAAAGACTGTAACGACGACACCATCAAAGCCAACCTCTTTAACACATTCTTTGGCTCAGTATTTGTAAACAGCAATGGATCATGCCCAGTAGTTCCTAGTCGAACTACAGACAACTACAATGATCTAATACATATTGATTTTACACAAGACAATGTTGAAAAAGCACTACGTAACCTAAAACCATCTCTATCTACTGGACCGGATGGAATATGTGCCTACTTCTTAAAAAAGCTATCCATTGCCATAGCCGAACCGTTAAGCATAATCTTTGAAAAATCTTGCAGGACCAGCTCCTTGCCAAACCTATGGTCACAAGCCACAGTCATCCCCATCTTCAAAAAGGGAGACCCCAGCCTAGTTGAAAATTACAGACCAATCTCTTTATGCTGCATCACTTGTAAAGTCATGGAATCAATTATTAACCAATCCATTATCCTTCACTTAGAGACAAACAACCTACTCTCAAATAACCAATTTGGTTTCAGAAAAAAACTATCCTGTAATCTGCAATTCTTACACTGCAAAAACATATGGACTACACAACTCGATCAGGGCAAAGCAATAGATGCAATTAACATAGACTTCTGTAAAGCCTTCAATTCAGTGGTACATGACAAACTACTACTAAAACTAAGATCTTATAGCATCTCTGGACAACTGCACAACTGGATAGAAGCATTTCTGTCAAACAGACAACAAATGGTCAAAATTGGGAGCGTCCTATCAAATTCTGTACCTGTCAACAGTGGTGTCTCCCAAGTGTTCTAGGACCAACTCTCTTCATACACTACATAAATGATCTCTGTGATCATATTAAGAGCAACTGCGTTCTCTTCGCTGATGATGTAAAGCTATTCAACACCACCGACAATACTGCTACCCTTCAAAAAGACCTCGACTATGTATCAGAATGGTCAAACAAATGGCAACTTCAAATCTCAACAAATAAATGCTCAGTCTTACATATTGGCAAAAAAAATCAGAAAATAAAATACAAGCTGAATAGTCAAGACCTTGTTGATGATCCAAACTCCATCAAGGACCTTGGAATACTCATCTCTAATGATCTAAGTGCTAGAGCCCACTGTAACTACATAGCCAAAAAGGCATTAAGAGTTGTTAACCTAATCCTACATAGCTTTTTCTCTGGTAATATCACACTACTAACTAGGGCATACAAAACATTTGCTAGACCAATACTCGAATACAGCTCATCAGTCTGGAACCCACATCACGTATCTGATATTAACACAGTTGAAAAAGTCCAGAAATATTTCACAAGAAGAGTTCTACACTCCTCTACTCGTTGCAGAATACCTTATGCCACCAGACTTGCAATTCTAGACCTAGAAAACCTAGAACTACTCCATGTTCGGTCTGATCTAAGTATAGTATATAAAATCATACATTGCAATGTCCTACCGGTCAATGAATACTTCAGCTTCAACCATAACAATACAAGAGCACACAATAGATACAAACTCAAGGTTAACCGCAGCAAACTTGATTGCAGGAAATACGACTTCAGCAACAGAGTGGTCAATGTCTGGAATACTCTACCTGACTCTGTTACAAACTTTAACCTTAGACTTTCTACTATTGACCTCACCCCTTTCCTAAGAGGTCTGTAGGGGGCATGCATAAGCGCACCAACGTGCCTACCATCCCTGTCCTATTGTTTCTTTTATTGTTCCTTTTATTGTTCCTTTTATTGTTTATTTTTCTTATATGTATTCATTTCATGTATTCATAACTATGTTTACCCTTATTATCTTGTAAGTGATTGACAAATCAAATAAATAAATAAATAAATAAATAAATAAATAAATAAATAAATAAATAAATACTGGAATACTGCTATCATGGCACGGCTAATTCTTCTTTTCTTTAGACTAGCCAAACCCAAATCCTGCAGCTGTTCTTCATATGTTTTAGTCTCCAGGTCTTTGATCATCTTAGTTGCTCTTCTCTGAACTTTTTCCAAAGCCTCAACATCTTTTTTGTAGTAAGGTGACCAAAATTAGTTGCAGTATTCCAGGTGTGGTCTTATTATACCTTTGATTTTTCCTGCCTATATGTCAAATTTTGCTTTTCTCCACACTGAAATATGTGGAATAGTTTTTTGTAATTACAGTAGTAATACAAAAGATACTACCTGCTGTTGTAGCATACATAATCTGAATTTGTAAATGTTGTAGAATTTGAATATTGCACAAAAACCTATGTCCTGTAATTTGCAATGAGAATTGACACCCTATTTGGAAGAAACACAACCCTAATATGTACAAAGCTCAACTTTAAAGTGTCAGTGTTGCATCCCAAAGATCCTAGTTTTAACCACTGAGAATTTCAAGTAAGGCTGGGAAACATTTCTCTCTGAAAACTTAGAGAATGTGTGTCAGTTCTTGCAAACTCATCAGTGTTAGATAGATCAACATTCATCTTAAGCCAGGTTACTATATTGGCATTTGGCTTTCTGACTTATGACAAAACAGAAAGTCATCATAATGTTCTGGATTCTCAATGTGTTGTCAGAAACAGAGTACACACAGTGTATATAGCTCTACTTTGGGGCCATAAGATCATTAGGCAGTTGAATAGAAACAGTAGACATATTCCCTGAGAACTGCTGTTAGTACCTACCTCTGCAACAGCTAAAGCAGCTTTGTAGCCTTTTCTCTCTGATAAAGTAGACTTCATTCCATACATTTCTGCATAACATAGCTGTTATTTTACCCTAACCTTATTGCAAAAGAAAAGGAATATGGGAAAGACTGAAAAGTTAATCTGGGTAATAAGAAACAGCTGTTCTCTACTGTCAATGAATTATTCTTTCTCTAAAAAGCTTGATCGTTATAGAGGTTTTGAAAGGAAAATCTACGAGAAACTTCACTGGTTTTTCTCTTCTTCTGCTTATACATGCAGATATTCCCCATTTGGCCTGCCTCCCACGTGGGACACATTTCTGGAATTTTACAATCTATTCTTGCTTGCCTTTGCCTTTAAGGCACTCTGACTATATCATTCTGTATTATGATTCACATTATTGCTTCTGCTTCTTTTAATTCTTTTATTGTAAACTGCCTTTAATCTCCACTGATTGGGACAGTCAACAAATATTATTAAATACATTTGAACAAAAATATTTTATTTATTAGATTTCTATTCTGCCATTATTAATTCATGATAAAGGTGTAATAATAAATTCATGCAGCAATCCAACATAATACTCTTTCCTGCTCCTATTTTTTCTACAACAACAACCCTATAAGGTGGGCTGGGCTAACCCAAGGTCCCCCAGCTAGCTTTCATGCCTAAATCAGGATTAGAACTCACAGTCCCCAGATTTCTAGTTTGCTGCCTTTAACCACTAGATCAAACCAGCTTCTTATTTTCAGATTTCTATTCATGGCACTCTCATCTCAGATGAATGTGTCTAAATGGAGGATGCCCAGTTTTTGTGTTTTGAAGGGTAAGCATTCTGACATATGAAGTAGCAACTTCAGTACAGCCCAGATTCCACTAATGCCATATAAAATAAAAAGTTCATAATAATAAATACTATCATATATACATATACAAATAATATACATATAATATGCAATGTATTATAACATCATTGCATATGGATATGCTTTTATAAAATGAATGAGATACTAAAGAAATATATTTATTTCTTGCAAGTTCCAAATACTTTCCTTGTGATTGTACTTAAGAATAACATTTTAATAAAATCTAAAATAAAATTCTGGGGCTAGTAAAACTATCTAAAAATCAACCTGTTCCACAGGCTCCCATTAATAATGAATAATAGCTTCTGATCTCCCCACATTCAAGAAAATAATATGAAGAAAAATTATGCTGTTTACTGACATGCCAAAATTAATTGACACTGTGTACATTCAATGCTAACTTAAACTGCAACAATAAATATTGAAGTTACGGTTCATTTACTGGGATGAGAGCCATTGTGAATGCATAGTTTCCCAAGAATTCATGTGGAAAATTTCTGTCAAAGAGATGGATTATAAGATCCTTCCCCAGATGGTAGAGGATTATGGATTTAAGAATGTCTTTCTGGCCTTGTATTCATAAGTAGAATTTGCCATAATAATCAACACTTTACAAAAAATGAAAGGTATCCTTCCTCTCCTATAAAATTCAGTTAAGCCCTATGAGGATTTTTCCCCCTGTACATAATCCTTCCATGGCAGTTTACCAATAAGATGAAACTACAGAGGATATATTAAACTCAGCAGCAATGGTGACATCCGTGGCAAAAAAGCAAAAAAAAAAAAAAGCTTGACTTTTCTTCTAATAGAAGAAAAGAAAGCGAATTAGCCAGGAATTTCCTCATCTCCTTTTTATGCTCCTGCATTTTCCAGAAACTTTAGCAGAGCTCTGAGCTCTCCCTATAAATAAATAATATATAAATAATATGGAAGTAGTAGTACAAAATTGCCAGAAATTCAGTGGTGGGATTCAAATATATTTACCATTGGTTTGGTGGGTGTGGCTTGGTGGGCACGCTTTGCGCTTGTGCACACACTTTGTGTGCACGTGCGCACCAAATGCACATTTTGCGCAGGCAGAGGTGTTTGCACAGGCACAGAGGCTTTCTAACTCGCCTCCAGCAAGCCTGCATGATCCCAGTCGCTTCAGCAGCTGCCACACGGCACTCTTCTGTGCCATGCAAAGCAGCTGTGCTTCAAATTCAGAGGATAAAGTTGAGTATGGGAGTCCTGGCGGGTGGGTGGGCCCAAGAGCAAAGCGGCGGAGAGAACTGGTTTGGGCTCCGCTGTTCATTGCTGCTACCAGCTCGGCAGAACCGGGCCAAACTGGTAGAATACCACCACTGCACAAATTGCCTTGGCAGATTTTGCATTGTTGAAACCTTTCATTGCCTACCTTTTCTGCAGCTCCATTTCATTAACATTCCTAGAGCGGCAAGGTTACTGTTAGAATGTTGTAAACCAAACCCTAAAGTGCTACATTGAAAGGGAGTAGAAACGGAACTCTCAAAATAAGAAAGTTACCCAAGGGGTACAAGACTGTACTGCCTTATTTTGGACAATTGTTCCTTTATATTGCAGTCTCCTTCCTCCTGCTCACTTACAGACCTCAGTCATGAAATACATAGCCCCTAGGTTTTGAGAAGTTTCCCCAATCTTTTGGAAAGCTACTGCTCTGGGGATGAGGGGAACAAGGAGTTGCAGGTAGACTGGGAAAAAAGTGCTTATCCACCTGACATTTGAATTGAAAATTGCATGCAATTAGTATATTAGTCAGAAATCTTATAGCTTAAGCCTATTTTAGCAGATGCTGAAAGTGATTATAATTATTTGGATTGAAGCCAGGGTAAATATAGGCTTTGAGTACAATTATTTTGACTCTGGGGCTGAATTAATATTTATAAACTTGACATGATTCCACTTTCCCCTTCCTCCCCCCAATATCTGATCTCTCATAAACAGAGATGCAAATTACATTCATGCAGGCCTTTGATTGTACAGAAGAAATGTATACTGACTTTAGCAATCATCATTTCCCACTCTTATACATCACTTGCAGCCTGAAGTGCTTTTGCTTCAATAATAAAATATACTAAGTTTTGGCTAACATTTAAAAATGTGCTATTTCACTTCTGCTCTTGTTATTATTTCACAAGCAAACCTTGTTATCTGACTTCCAAGATCAATTTAATGAATACTGTACTCCCTCCTTTTAATCTATCAAATTATGAGATGGGTATCCTGTATACAATGCAGTGACAACACTAGTTAGTGTACATTGAACATAGAAAGATATGGTTGGAAAGGGCAGTCTTCATGCCCTTTTCAGATAGAAAATCTTCCCATTCTGGGAAGAAATAACATATCCACACAGGCCTGGAAAGCAATGGTGAGATTCTTTTTTTTTTACTACCGATTCTGTGGGAGTATCTTGGTGGGTGTGGCAGGGGAAGGATACTGTAAAATCTCCAGTCAGAGATAGTATTTGCCGGTTCTCTGAACTACTCAAAATTTCTGCTACCGGTTCTTCAGAACTGGTCAGAATCTGCTGAATACCATCTCTGCTAGAAAGCTTTAAAAGGTGGGTTTCCTCTCTCTGTTAAGAATTTATTTGGAGACATTCCAGTGATATTCAGCTGCAAAAGTCTGTCTCTAGCAAAACAATTATAGAGGTGTCATTTATCTTGGTATTTATATATTTGGCTGGAATCTTGGGATCTTTGTGTCATTGCCTCAACCTATGAACCTCTGACCTGCAGATGGCAGCTTCTTAAGAAAAGCCTTCTGAACTAGATTAATTGTGCTGGTCCAGGTTGACATTTGAATGTTTCTGTAGGTAGGAAAAATATAAGAGGGCCTTGTATTGTATTTAGGATAAAATCCTACATACATACAGTACATACATAGCTGAAGTAGGTTTGTTCTTTTGAACTCAGTGAGATTAAGTACTGAGAGGTGATACAAAAAAATTTCAGATACAAATAGATTAGTGAGTAATTAGTGGGTAAAAGTGATTAGTGAGTAAAAATAGAAATAATTTTACATTCAAAAGTCTGCTCCAAATTGCTAACATTCATTGAAACAAAGTGGGTGGTGGCAATGTATAGATCAATTATTTTGATTATGTACCATTAAGTCTGTGTTATGACAACCAGTGTCTATTCTGCTCCTTCAAGTCTTCCAACAGTGCATCCATTGCCACTATAACTGAGCCCATCATCTTGCTGTTAGTTGCCTTTTTCTTTGCTTTTTTCTTTTCTTGCAGCTTTCCAAGGATTAGAGCCTTCTACAGAGACCTAGGTATTTGTTTAATGTGTCCAAAATATGATAATTTGAGCTTTGTCATTTGTCCCTTGAGTGAGAACTTTGGGGTGATTTATTCAATGATCCATTGGTTTGTTTTCTTGGATCCCCTCAGTATTCTCCAGAGTCTTCTCTAACACTAATTTCAACATCTGTTTCAATGTGTATCAACACCAATTTCAATATGCTTTTCAATATGTATTAGTTTGACAGACCGTGGATGCTAGGAAAGGGCATAGTGAGCAATCCAGATAGGAACTTTCATTTCCCATTTAAATGCCAGATGGAGTCCCATAGTCAAGTGGGAAGGAAAATCATATCTCTAGGAATCCCTAAAATCAAGCATTCACCAATGTGTTGTTATTACCTGGGAACCACAAGTGTTGTTCTCCCTTTCTGGACTCCATGTGCATCTTTGTCTGAGACTCATATACTTTAAAGGCCAGATCATATCAGGGTACAAGAAAACTGGTATCTCTAACGTATTCATCTTCCATATTCATTTTCAACAGTAATTTATACATCTTAGCAATCATATTCTTATTGTGAGTCTTATTCTCACAATATTTATCAATTTAGTTAGCTACCATTTGGTTTGTGAGTATTTCATGAATGTGAAATATCTTCATAGGCCAGAAATGGTCTTAACTCATGAATAATAACCATAGGACTGAAAAAAAAACTGAATGTTGGATTTCACATCAATCTCTTATATGAATACAATGCATAGTCAAATCCTAAAGTAGCATGTGCTTACACACTTTGAAAAGAAAAAAGCGATTCACCAATCTTTGAACTGATTGTCCTACCTAGTGCAGTATTTTTTAGATACCACAACCCCATATGGGTACAGCTTCATATAATATAGTAAGCTATTCTAAAGCATGTGGGACAAAAGCTGTAACTGTAATTCTTTATATAACAGGCATTGCCAAGATGTTTATGATACTTCATTATTCCATTACTCAGACATTTTGCATATTTCAGATGCTTTGGCCATTGTGACCACAAAGGAGTTTACTACAAACTGATCCAATACTGAATTAGGTCTATATCCAATTTCCGTGTACTTTATCAAATTTAATACTGCAAAGAAAAGAAGTAGGAGAATATTGTTTTTCTTTCTTTTTCTCCCCTCCCTCCCTAATTAGGTAAGGTCTATTGAGTTGTCTGCTTAGGTGTAGTTCTGAATATGTAAGAAGAAAAAGGTATGTAGAGAGTCAAGAGTCATGCATACTGTCTCTGATTTCAGTACCCTCATACATACCAGTTCTTCTGCTTCTTTTCCTAACATTGAACACTTTATGCAAACATCTGAAATGGAATTCTAAACATTCAGCTAAGCATGCTTAAAAGCTTTCTAGGATCAGGAATTCTATATGATGAAGTATCCCACCTGCTGGGAATTGAACTGGTGAAGGCATGCATAAGACAGAGCCTGCACATACACCACTGGCTTCCTGTGGCCTCACATATTTAATGTCAGTGCTTAAATATGGACAGTAATTCTTCACTCCCAGGCAGGTTTATCTTTTAGTTCAGCTATCTATATAATCTTTATAACTGAAGATGTCAAGGAATAACTAAATTCCCAAAATATGTGCACTACTATCAGGTTAAGACTTGTTTTAAAATCCCTCTACTGAAACCATTCTATCCAGATAGGTTTTCCTAGCTATAGGGTTCCACGGGGATGCCTTGGTTTTGCCCCATGGTTTCTGAAGTGTATTCAAAGGTAGACGTTTTCCATTGCAACACAGATCAGGTAATATTCACAGACTAAATCTTTCTTCTGACAGGTGATCGATTGGTCTATTTGTTTCATTAAACACATATGTGCACCACCATAATCAACAGCTACTCTCAGCAACCGATTGTACATCTGGTTCCCTAAACAATATTTTTACAGTGCTTACTAACATTCAACTAATACCATCTAAATAATAATATTTTATATTTTCATTTTCATTTTATTAGCAGAAAATAATATGGATGGAAGGAGCTTTTTGCACACTTACCACTTAGATGGATTGGGAAAGTGAAGAGTTTTATGGTGAAGAAAGTACCAACTGTTTTTCATCTAGCTTGGGATTTTGAGTTTGGGGTTGCCCAAAGGCAGATGGATGAAATCTGAAGTCCCACTAAACAGGGCCCAAAATTAAGACTTTTGTCTTACATTAATCATAGCTCAATCATATGAGTGTAATCAACAGGTATTTGGGTTGAGAACTATAAGGGGACATTAGTATTGAAAGGAAAATTATGTTCTATGCAGATGTATCACAAAATAAGGAAGAAAAATAGATTGAATGTTCTCATATAGAATATTCAATATAATTATATGACCATAAGCATTACTTCAGTTGTAAAATTTTATTAATATTTCTTTCTCAGTATTGTTTACCATGTTTTAAAATTGCTTTTGTTCTTTTTCCTGCTACTAATGTTAAAAATCTCATATCCCAAAAGTTCTTGCCTACCACAGACAAAGTCAATGCTCGTGATTACTGTCTGGGTACATAAATTTGTTGAGGTAACTGTCAGCCATCAAATAATAACCCCAATCCTAATTCCAAATTAAGACTCCTAATCAAAACCATAAAACAGCAAAACAAAATCAATTGGTATGTGAAACTCTCTGGTGGAGAAAAACTTTTTGTCAAGTAAAAAGGAACACAAACCTTGCATTTATATTCTTGATGAGAAAAAGCAAATAATAGTAAGCCAACATTTTGTTTTGCTAACATTTTAAAAAGAGTGCATGTAAAAACTTCAAATTTTAAACTCACAGATTACACTGACTATAAACATTTGGCTCATGCTGCTGGAATTATTTTCTTGTAAAAAGCTGATAGCCTTCAATTCTGGAATTGCCTTTCCTAATGAGATAGGTTTGGCTCCAACTTTACTGACTATTTCCGTGCTATTGTGGCTTCCCAATGGCTGCTCTTATCTATATCAGGGAGACACAGTAAATCTTTCAGGGTTATCTTAAAATTGCAAATGTCACTCCAAATTTCTCATACACACAGACTTACAGGAAGACAGCATCAAAAGGAGCAGTCAGGGAGAAGTCAGAGATGAGAAGAGTCCATAGTACATAGTGCAATAGCACTTAGACTTACATGCCATTTCATAATCCTTTACAGCAGTCTTTGAGTGATGTCAGCATATTGCCCCCATCAATCTGAATCCTCATTTCACTAACGTCGGAAGGATGGAAGGATGGGTCAACTTTGAGCTGGGCAGGATGAACTCCTGGCTGTGGGCAGAGTTTGCAATACTGCATTCTAACCATCCTGAAAGTTTTAGGATTTAGGATAGTTCTAGGAATAGTTAGCCACAAATGACTTTACAGACTGGCTTTGTACCAACAGCTTTACAGAGCCTGCAATCAGGACGAGATATGAAATGTTTCATGCCCCCCACCTCATCTCCTAAAATCTGGTGTTGGAACTTCGGCAAAATTCAAGTTATGCATATAGCAGAAAACAAATACAAGTTACTGTTATATTCTGATAATATTTTAGATCTTTTGGACAATTACCCAAAATCTTCATTTACATTCATAGAAATGGGAGTGCAAGACAATAAATGTTCTAGGTACACAATTAATTGGAGTAAGTCTAATGTTATGCAAAATGAAAGTAGCATTTCTATAAATATGGGTAAAAAGTAGAAATTGCTAAGATTATGTTAAATATCTGGGAATAATTATTCCTTGGAAACTTTTGTTTTGTGGACATGAATATATCAAATTTTATTTCTTAGATAAAAGGTGATGTCATGGATAATTTAAAATAATGATAAGTTTGGAAAAATAAACAACATGCCTACTTTCAAAGGCACCAAATTAGGGATGCACTTATCCAAATATGGAATAACATCAAGAAGAACCACTATACTAAAATACCAGGTTGGTTGTCAACGATGGAGGCATTAATATACCCAAATGTGATGGAACTGGCTAAAATGAGGAAATACAAGGACTTGCTCAACAAACAAGGAAGATTAAAAACAATACAGGAGTTAAAACAACAGAACATAGACATTGACTGGTGGCCATATATGCAAGTACAAGCAAAGTATAGAAAAGACAAAGAAGAACATGGATTTCATTTGGCAAACAACAATTAGATAAAATTTTACAAGGAACAGAAAAAAGATGATATCCAAATTATATAATTTCCTTTTAAATTTCAAAATGGAAGAAGTAGTCAAAGAAACAATGGTAGTCTGGGCAAAAATGTGGGACATATATAGAATTGAACATTGGGAAAGAATGTGGGGGACACATTCAAATTATAGAGTAATACTATCTACAGCATATAGAGAAAATATGTACAAAATGTTTTATAGGAGGCATCTACCCCCCGCCAGACTGGCAAAATGTTTGTAAATCAATATCCGAATGCTGGAAATGCAAGAAAGAAAGGGGTGCATACTTTCATATGTGGTGTATCTGCCCAGAAGTTTAAAAATATTGGAATAAGATTGAATTTGGCTAGAAGAAATAATAAAACAAAAAATTGAATTTCAACCAGAACTATTTTTATTGGGCATAATAAAAGGAAAATATAGTAAAACTGATAGATATATCGTTCTACATATAATAACTACTGCTAGGATCTCATATGCACAACACTGGAAACAGGGAGATACACCACAAGAGGGAACAGTGATAAAGAAAATATTAGACTGCACAGAAATGGACAGGTTGACCTTAGAATTAAAAGATAAAGAGGAATCGATATATTACACAGTCTGGGACAGCTTGTATGCATGGTTTGAGAACAGGAAAAAATTTGTACTGTAATTAAGCAAAGGATATGAAGTTATATATACTGACTGTAGAATCAACAGAAAATATATTATGTAATGAGTGGTATAAGTATGGAATAAGAAATAGTGAATTAATAGGGAAACTAATAAGTAATAATTGTAATGTAATAAGAAACTAAGTATAAGAATATATTAAGAAATCTAAATGTTTTTATTTATTTATTTATTTATTTGACTTGTATGCTGCCCCATCTTCAAGACTCGCCCAAAATACAAAACAAATTTTTGGTTAAATAATTAAGCCCATCCCCACCCAAGGAGGGGTCACAGCCATTGGTCGAACAACCAGGTCTTCAAATCATGGCGGAAGGTGCGGAGGTCAGGGGCCAGGCAGAGCCCCAGGGCAGTTGGTTCCAGAGGTCAGGGCGCGCGACAGAATAGGCTCGTCGCCGGGGACCGCCAGCCGA